>VWZL01001490.1:79959-123369 GCA_013396915.1 Stercorarius parasiticus | reverse complement strand
CTTGGTGGCCATCTCCGCCCTCAGCCGCGGGCGGGCAGGCAGCGACCAGCCCGGAGCGGCCCCGCCGCCATTTCAAACCTCCCGCCGGTGGCAGCCGCCCCGCCCCCGTCCGCGCTCTCGGCGGATCGGCTGCTCTGGCCTTGCCCGCAGGCAGGCGCGGGTAGCCGCGTGCCGAGGCGTCGTGCTCACCGGCGGTCTGAGAGCACCGCGTGGCCGAGGTGGGAGCGGCTGCGGAGCACCGGGGGAGGAGGAGGAGGAGGGGGCGGCCGGAGATCGGCCCCACGGCGTCAGGGCTGCGGAAAAGCCCCCTTCCCGGTGCTGCCCGGGGAGCCTGGGCCGTTGTGCAGGCGCTGGGGCCTGGCACGAAGGGGCCGCCAGCGCGCTGTGAGGAGCCGGCAGCCCGCTGTGGGGGCCGCGGCGGCATCGCCCCGCGGCGCTTTGGTCCAGGCCATGGTAAAGGCCGTCTGCGTGAACGGGCTCAAAAGGCCTGCCGAGGGCGCGGGGGGACGGCAGGCGGCTCGGAAGAGAAGGAAGGCGGCCGGCGGCGGCCGGGGCCCGGGCCCTGAGGTGAGGAGCGGAGCGCGGCCGGCGCTGTGAGGAGAGCGCTGCGGGCCCGCGGCGGGTCTCCCGCGCGGATCCCTTTGTAGGTTATCGCATCACGCCTTGGGATGCTGGAAGCTCTGCAAAAACGTGTTTTGCTGGCGGTCTGCTGGTTTCGCTAGCCGGAGGGTTGGCTAAAGATAATACACACAGATAATGGATTAGTTTCTGCTCCCAGAAACGTGGAAATGAACTCATTTGGAGTGTTACGCGTTTACATTTAGGGAATTTTAAACTTTTAACGTAAATACACTCTCCAGTATCGTTTTTTCCTAAACAAAGTCGGTCTTGAAAGGAGCATGTGTCTGCTGAGCGCATTCACGCCTGAAGGGTGCCCAGCAGCCCCAGGTCTGAGCTTCACGGTAAGGCCTGACTCACCCCCGTTACACGGTGCTCCCCTGCACGGGACAAGAGCTGAGAGTGTCCGACCCGCGAGGTCGGGATTTTTTGTACCTGATCACAGACTGAAGTTCTTGTGGTTGGCAGGTAGCCTTGGCTTGGTGAGACGAAACTTCAGTTGTTTGCTTGGGAATTTTTTTTTTCTTTTTTTTTTGCAGAGGTTTAATTAGGCTGTATTGAAAACAATGGTGTCATTACTTATATGTCTAACTTAGCATGAGAGATGAGGGACTAGCAATTGCACCACCCTGTGTTATTATTAGCAGATGATTCTTAACCACTTGGACCTCAAAGGTTGTCACCTCTGTTTAGCTTTCTTACCTAATGACAAATGGCTTTGGAAGTACACCCATTCAATCCGTCGTCAGGCCCTGTCAAAATTAATGAGCACAAGGCTTGTTGGCGTGGTGGGGAAAACACAACTTCTGGTAGCTGTTTCATTGAATCATAGAATAGTTTGGGTTGGAAGGGACCTTTAAAGGTCATCTAGTCCAACTCCCCGGCAATAAGCAGGGACATCCTGTTTATCCTTTGGGGTTTGATATTCTGTAGTGTTCTGTGGTCTTTTTTCTTTGCCCCTCTATGCTGTGATGTCTTTTCATCACATAAAAAGAGTATCTTTAAAATTTTTACAGATCAAAGGAGCTCCATTGGAACGGGCCATACGGTCAGTGGTGGTCTCCAAAATCATGCGTTTACTTGCTAATTAGCTTTTAGGAGAATTTGTACATTTAGGCTTAAAGAACTATTGTGTTGAACCATGTGGTACAGTCTCCATCTCATCTCTTCCTGCAGTTTCCTTGGATGAAACAGTTTTTTTCCTGCAGGGGTCAGCAAACCCATCTGCCAAAACAGATCACATAACGTAAATGAAATAAATGGGTTACAGCAAAACCTTACATGAAGTGGCAAATATAAATGCCCAAAGCTCTACAGCAACAAGTGGGTGAATTATTTGAGAGAGCAGAACATAATGTTTGCAAATCAAATAACTAAGTCTCCTTACTACATACATCTACTTACATTAATCTTTATTAAATAAATCTTTGAAGTTTTGTACCTGGGTTACTGAAATATTGATAGTAAATGTAATATTAAACTGTGTTCTGAAAGGAAACTTTTGCTTGCAATAACTGGAAGAGTTATTTTAAATGTAGTTGATTGTATCCAAATAGTATATAGTTTCCTCTTACTGTACAATTCACTTAATTTTCCATGATCTTGTGTGATTACATAAAACCTGTCTTTACTAATGTTTCCCTTTTTACAGGAAAAGTCATCTTGCTTGTCAGCAGCTTTATTTGGCGAGGACTGCGAAATCAGCCGTGACCAGCTGTATGAGTTGTTAAAGTTTGCAGCTTTGGGAAAATGCCACAATGCAGCACAGCCCAGGTATAACACATTCATATTCGGGAATCAGCCCTGTCTGGTGTCATCACGGGTTGTGAAAACTTACCTAAAGGCATATTGTCCATGTTGGTTGTGGAATCCGTGCAACGCAGTTACCATAATGACAGCCTGTATTATGTAGATACAGTTGTTGTTAGACTTGGCCAGAGACCAGAATTCCTCTTCTGACAAAAATTCTACCATTTCATAGTTTAGTTTCATGCAGTTATCAAAAATTAAACAATTTTGTGGAACAGAAGAAGCTTCGCACACTGAGAAACAAAATACCGTGTTAAAAATACTAACGCAACACAAAAAATATTAACAGGCTTCACGTCAAATGTAATTGAAGCAGAGTTTCAGAGAAACAGTTGCCTTTTTCAGGGCAACTTTTCAGCAATGGAAGGGAAGGGCTCGGACAGCCAAAATATGGTGAAATGTAATGAATCTTGCAATAAAACTCAAGGCAAAAATGATGCCACTGTAGCTTTTTAGTAGTGAATAGAAAATAATTTTGATGCATTAATTCCCTAGACTGCATCACTACAGCTGAAGTTACTCGTGTATCCACATTCTGATGCATATAAATGAGGTCTAAATGTCTTGAAATGGTACTGCAGCAGAATTTTACTATAACTGATTCTTTCTCTGTCTCCCATATTATGTTGCTTCCAGGAATATGTGGCTGTTTGAGATAAGCTATAAAGCCTCTTCTCATTGAAGTCATTTGTCACTTTGCCATTCACTGACTTAAAAAGCTGGGCTGGTTCCAAGTTTGTTTTTAAGAGTGCTTGATAATTGTTTTGCTTTGATTTTTGATTTTTGATTTTTTTTTTAAAACTGCAGCTGGTGCCGTATTTATCGCCAAAGCCGCCTGGCTGGGGTTGTGGTTATTGTTCTACCTGAAATGAGCCAACTCCATTTCTACAAATTCTATTTGCAGTTCAAACACCTCAGAAAAGTGTTCCGGCATGTAAGTCCCCTAACTGTATTGCTGTCTTCTAAACTTCTTCCAGTCCTGAAACCATGTCCTAAGGATTAATCGCTGCAGCGAAATTATTGCCTTTTCTAATAGGAATTGGCCAACTTTGACTCTCAAAGCAAGCTAATGAGAGGATCTATTTGTAGCCTTTGTCAGCTCAGAACAAAGGCTAAGGTTGATATTAGAAACAGGTTTTCAAGACATGTCTTTGAAGCCTTACGGGTGAAACGTATTGATGTTTCAGTCCTCTGACTATTACGCTTCCCGCATCTTCAGGATGTCAGTGAGATTAAAAATGTCTCAATTAATTTGGAATTTACTCTGAGTGAGTGAGGAGACTCTCACTAGTTATGCTATTCCCACTGGTTGAAAAATCTCACCTTTATTATTTGCACTTTATGTTAAGTTTCTCCCATTTCCCAAAAAGATTATTAGAAGAATTATTTTATTTTTTTGAGTTACAAGCAATATTTTTGAAGGAAGAAAGAAAGAAGCACTTCGATTCAGACTTCTAGAGAATTCTGCCTGAACTGCAGCAAATGCAAATTACAAATTAACTGGAAAGTCTGGAACTTGCTTTAGTTTCTATCAAAGAAAGTCTTAAGATTTGCCTTCTTGATTGTACCAGGCAAGGCAAATCTGTCCCATTGTACAAAGAATCCTATATTATCTGTCATTAAAACAGGTTTGGTTTGTGTTGGGTTTTTATTCTTTCTTGGGAAAACACCAAACGTATTTCCATGACTTTGTTATCCATCCTTCTCTAAATTTGGCTGGTTTAGGGATCAAGAAACATCTAATTTGCTTGATATTTCTGTGTGTGTTTCAAAGTCTGTAACACATTTCTTTTTTTCAGAGATTCACATTAACACCTTCCGCCAACTTCCTAGCCAGCCTGTACGGAGAAGGAGCAAACCCGAAACCTCAAAACACTGCACGAGGTATCTTGCTTGGTTCTGCATCATTTCT
Organism: Stercorarius parasiticus; assembly: GCA_013396915.1. Classification (NCBI taxonomy): domain Eukaryota; kingdom Metazoa; phylum Chordata; class Aves; order Charadriiformes; family Stercorariidae; genus Stercorarius; species Stercorarius parasiticus. Next base: position 119,030 of record VWZL01001490.1, on the reverse strand, counting down.
TTCAACCACAGTGATTCACTTTCAACAGTAATTTATGACTTTGCATCCTGTGCAATGCCGGCATGCTGCTATGGTAAACTTGTTTACGAAGGAAAACATACAATGTCTTAAAGCATGAGACTAGTTATCCTACCTAGTTCAGTAACTCTGTTGGTCACAAGTAAATGCAAAAAGCAGAGATAAAGTTTTTAACATGTTTAATCCAAAGTTCTGATTTGATACCCATTTTTTGATTATTCTAAGATGTATCTAATAAAAGATACAGAAACATAAATTAGATTTGAGATAAGTTGTTACTCATTTCTTTGGGTATGTTGACAACAGATTTCCTATTTTTATACTCTATAGAAGTGATTGTAATCCAATAGGCTTGTACAAAACCTGCAGGAGACTACAACTTCACTGAAATTGTTAGAATTGTAACAAAGAATCTTGAATTCAAGTCCTAAATGGGAGAATGAACAGCTGTTACATTCAGTGTACTGACAAAGCCCTCTAGCATCATGACTGTAAACCTACTGCACAGTCGCAGATCTGAGATGCCAGGTGTATTTTCTTTTAAGTGTAATCTGCAGAGAATCACCTACAGGATAACTGAACTTTATACAGCTGTGGATTCTGATGTCAGTTCAGTGATTGCTTCTTTGTGAGCCACACTTTTCTCCTGATAACACTTACAGGAAAGAATTCCACAGGGAAGGTAGAAAAGAAAAGAGAACTTCGTTTACAGCTTACATGAAGTAACAGATGGTTATGTTGTCACGCTTATGAGGCAAGTTTGTTCTCAGTTTCTGAAAGGAATGCGGGACTCACTGGCTTCTGAATCAGCCAGCCGTGTCAGTAGCTGAACGGGGAGTAAGATTCAAGTATCCTGAATATTAAGCACATTATATATAGTATATACACTATATACATTATATATAGTGTTGTGTATATATAATTATGTATATGTAATTTACATGGTGTGTGTATATATACATACAACAAATGAGATATAAACTGGAGAGAGAGATATATATAAACTGGCAATAGTCTTTCTGTCTGTCTTTCCAGTTTATTGTTCTAGGTAGTGTTTTCCTTTGAAATAAATGGTGCAGCCTCTTAGCTTACATACTACTGCAGAAAACTGACTGCAAGTAGGGAGTGCTATCTGAGCTTGACAGATGCTTCTTTATTTTACAGGTTTGACTTCCACTGCTTCTAAAAGCTCAGACTTGCAACGTGATCCCATCTTTCAGAAATATGGAGGAAAAAAACGTGGCCTTACAAGCTATATTCTAACTTCAAAAGAGATGAACAAATATGACTATCCCATAAAAGGTCAGTTTTTGAAGGCGTTTGTTTGGTTGTTTTGGTTTTGTTTTTTTTTTTTTAAATTTTCACAGTTAGTGATATGTTTGGTCATATAAGATATATGATGAGTTTTAGAAGAGAGATGTCTGTCTGTTATTCATGGGTATCTTTTCATTCTAGGCTCCACTAGATGGAAAGGCTATGTGTGTACAGGGTGTGATAAGCAGAGGACAGACAGCAGCCCCCTCTTTGGTCTGGATTGTGAAATGGTAAAAATTCATGTGTGGCCTTACAAAATATAGTCGAGCAACCAAACTCCTACCAGGTATTCCCAAGTGAGCCAAGCACCCTGTGTATTTGCTAAACCACTTATGATAGATATTAATATCTGCCGCCAGTCCCTTCATTGATGGTACCAGTGTTAAATGCAGCCATGGGAAGGACTGGGGAAGTGCTTCTGGCGACAAGACAGAAATGTTACCGTGAGCAGTGCAGCAGAGAGCTCAGTTCTGTGCTGGCTGTCACAGCACCTGCTGGATCTGCCAGGCCCATCAACGGTGCTGCAGTAACCCCTGAGACTGCTGTGGAATTCCTCCTCCCAGCCCTCCCCAAGGTTTGGGAGAGGAAAGATACTTCCGCATCACACATCTTTCCTTTAGCCATCACAGTTCTCGTAGCATGCTGTGGTGAAGATTCCTCGTTTAGGGCAGTTTTGACCTTGCAGAGATGCCTATTTGGCATCATCATTGAGTAACTATTGATACACCCTGGGCTCTGCTTTTAAATTGTGCATCTTCTCTGGTGAAGATGTTCTCAGTAACAGCTCTACAGTGCAGAGCACAGACCCATTTTGTGAAATCAGCACTTCTTTAAAATGGTTTTCTTTGTGTTGTGCTTACCTGTGTGTTTGCTGTGCTTATGGTGGGCATTTAACAACTAAAATGAAGCATGCTACAGTATAAAACAACTAGCTATGAGTGGTAGATCTCCAAGTTGAGTAACTCCTTAGTAGTGATGCTGGCTGCAGCCAAATCAGATGTTAGCTAAGGTTTTTGAGTGGCAGCATCACGCTGATTCACCATCTGCCTCTGCTTCTTCCTGACAGTGCCTGACTGCAAAAGGGAATGAAGTCGCTTACGTCTCTTTGGTGGATGCACGGGGTCAATGCCTCTTGAATGAACTCGTCAAACCTCAAGGCGAAGTAGTGAACTACCGCACCAGGTGACTTGCACATAAGTTTCTCATCTCCTCGTCTTTAAGAGCTGCAACCCTTCCAAACCAAGCCTGTTACACAGGACCTTTCAGAAGGCTGTGGTTTGCACAGATGCTACTGCATTTCCCTTAGTGTTAGGAATACAGTTCTTGCTATGTGATTAGAATAACCAACCTTATGTATACACTCTCTGCTGCATAGTGACCGTGTGGCTACCAGGCAGAAGTGTTACCATTCTGCAGTGTTCTAGGAAAAGTTCTGTTACAAATTGATGATACACAGCCTAAGTACTGCTGGCTACAAAGTAAGATGGAGGGTAAGAGTACAAGACTGCAGTCTGTGTCTCTCTGCTGCATAGCTAAGTTTGCTTATCTGTAAAAAATGAACAGAGCAGCTCATCAGCTTGTACACATCTCTAGGGCTGGGCTCAGTATTATAACAAGAGCAGGCAAAACTCAAGCCTTGTCTTCTCCAAAACTTTGCCCGGCTTTGTCCAGGAGGTGACATGCCAATCCCCTCAGGTTACTTGGAAGCATCTCCTTCCACAATCAGTCTTGCAGTATTTCCTTACCTGTGCTATCTGATGCTAAGAACTGCATCACTTAAGAATAAGTTATACTTGAGAGAGATAAACTTTTGAAACAGAGGTGGTAGCACTCATAGCAGTTTAATATACCTGCAGTATATCCTCGTATGTGGAACAGAAAGCAGTAAATAGCATTCTGTCATTAGTTCATATTTTACATGCTCTGCTTGTAATATTCGCCAGTAGGCGCTGTTGCTAGTGTTTTGCTTTTACCTCATCCAACTTTTGTTTTGAAGCTTCTCAGGAATCACAGAGGAAATGCTTCTTCCAGTGAAAACCAGCCTGTCAGACATCCAAACCAGACTAAAAAAAATACTTCCCCGTGATGCAGTATTGGTGGGTCATTCTCTAAATAATGATCTTCAGGCTTTGGAAGTGAGTATGCTTTTAAAGAGTATTTTTCCCAACCCTGTGATACTGATTTCAGACCTGAAAACTCTAAACAATTGCTCTTTTTATTGCTGAACACTTGTTAATTGCTTTTTATTATGAGTAGCTTTATGTCTGTAAGGATTTAAAAGAGAAAGACTCTCCTTACATCTAGAAAACTTGCAAAGGGTTGTTCAGAATCCAAAAGCAAAGGAGGAGTCTGTCCAGACATAGATATAGTTGCAACAGCAGCTTTACCTGTGCTTCAGCCAGATGCTTCTGATAGCTGTCATGGGAAGAACTGAAGTCCTTCCTATATTTAATTTAACCTGGGCTTGTTTCATTATTCCTGTCTGCTCTCTTGTTGTGGACCAGTTATCTGCCAGTGAGAAACTGGCAACTGAAATGAAAAGGCAGAGGCGCAGATAACAGTGGAGCTACTGCCCAATTCTATATCACTGCTGTTCTTAAATTAAACTGGTGATGTTTTCTCCCCTCCAGATGATCCACTCCAGTGTTATCGATACGTCATTGCTTTTTGCCAGAAGAGGAAGTCGAAGATATAAGCTAAAATTTCTAGCCAAAGCTGTTTTAGGGTAAGATTATTACCATATTGTCATGGGAAATATTAGAAACTCTCATGGTGGGTCATAGGGTCTTGCTCTTCCACTAGTAGCATCAGAATTTTTTTTTTTTTTTTCACTAAAATTCAAAAGAAAGGAGGAGGCTGTGCAAATAGACATGGTAAAGAAGAATTTACTGCCAGTTTGAAACATCAGGCAGCATGATGGCTTGTCTTTGAGCAAGCAAGGATGCTGTGACCCAAGCAGTTTTGGGTCCTCGCAACACTAGCTTTTCTGCAGGCCTGTAGCCGTATCAGCGTACTGAATTGTAGAGCAACAAAGATACTCTGGCTCACACAAATGAGATCTGTTCCAGTTAGCAAGAAAGAAAGGTTAATGTATGAAAGTGTGCTTTACTGACTTAAATGATATTCCTCGGTGTACTGCCTACCGCTGGGTAAGTACACCAATTGTCTTAGCAATATCGTTCTCACCATTCACATAGTGACTATTAATACTCTGCAGCGCGAAACTTCACTGAGTTGGAGGCTGCCTCACTGTCTATGTGCAAATTGTGACTTGGGTCATTGGTCGAGGAAGAAGTAAAATTAAAAATAGTCATGCATGAGAGTACCAAGTATTAGCACTGCTTCTGTCAAACCTGGTAAACAGTGTTTTGCTCAACATTGCGAAAACATGTCTTGCGGTAACTGCTGGGAACATTTCACAAGAATGCTGCAGCACAGAACCAAAATCCTTTTTGGAGAGAGGAAAGCTATTTTGCCCGAAAAGGACCCAGTTTAGACAGGATGTTGGTCAGTGTGGAAAAACAGATAACCTGCCTGTACGCCTAATTTTGATGCCCTAGGAAGGAGATTCAATGTGAAGAAATGGTTGGGCATGATCCTGCAGAAGATGCTAGAACTGCTTTGGAATTGGCTCAATTCTTTATTGAGCAAGGACCAGCAAAGGTAGCTATATCTAATTAGGATTTCTGTCCTTAATCGCAGAGCATACAAGGTGTTGTGCTTATGAAGGAAAAAAAACATCCCTGCCCATCCTCTTGTTGATTTAAAAGAGAAAATGGAGTTGTGATAGAGGCCTCAATTTTGACAGCTTGTTACTTTCAGCATATATCCAGGTATCTTAATAACGCGAGCATTACCAGTGTTTCAGTACTTAAACACTGACATGAATCAGCATATCTTGAAGAGGGGCACTGGGTAAAGAAGGACTGAGACACTTCCAGCCTACAGGAATGCCTGTCATTTTTCTAGATGAAAGAAGTGAGAGACCTTGTATGTTGTGGTAGTGATTCAGCTGGTTTTATGAGTCGCTTGCTTGTGTTGTTGATTTCTGAGAGAAGTTTTTTGGAGATGATTGCTGGTTAATGCTGTGAGCGCTGCATGCTTGAAAATGACAACAGAAAATAATAAGGCAAGAAATTAATGCCTGTGTTTCTTCACTACTGTGGAGTGTGCCTAGGTGACTCATAGAGAAAGCATGTGCTTTTTGGTTAGCTACGATTACCTGAGATGAAAGCCAACTACTAATCTTCTACCTTCCCCAAGGTAGCAGAACTAAACTTGGAGATGCTTCTGAGAGCTGAAAACCTGGCTGAGGTCTCAAAGAAAAAAGATGCATTACAGCCACAAGGATGTAGGGTCCAGCAACAGTTGAATGAGCCTCCACATTTATCCAAACCATGGTAATAAGATTCTCAAATTTGCATGGTTTTCCTTCCGTTTAATAATAAAATCAAAGTAGTATGTTATGTTTTTCAGAACCCATCAGGATCTTCAGAGAGATACAAATAATTGTAGCATAGCACTGAAAACTTTCAGAAATTGCATCTTAAATTTCACAAAGCATTTTCTAGGCTGCTTTTGATGTTGAGGTCAAGAATGTTCTTTTGCATTTCTTTAACGAACTCTATAATTTTTCTCTGACAAACAGTTCTTGAAAGCTTTTAATTCACCATATTGATAAATACTGTGATTTACAGCTTTCTTCTCTCTGCTAGTTTTTTAGAATGCTTGCAGGTGACTGGCCAAAAACCCCTCCTTTTGGGCAGACAGGAACTAGACTCTTCTGGCCTGTGTCAGAGTAACCTGAGCACTTCAAACAAACAGGTGAATAGACTTAGAGTGGGTTTGTCTAAGCAAGCATCAAAGTAGTTCAAAGTTCTTGTTCTGGGGGTGGGTAGATGAGTACTGTTTTAAAAAAGCTGACTGACAATACTGTTAGTAATAGTGTTAATACCAGGTTAGCTAAATCCATTTTAACATTTCGGAAATAAGCTTTGATCCTCTACATCCTCTCATGACTCACTGAAGAAGAATTTCTGCTTGAGGGCTTCCTTGGACAATAATGAAAATTAAAGTTGGGAATTAAGTTCAATAGCTTTGTTTCTGATCCTTTGCAGTACGATTATCTTGTACCTCTTAGGGCTCTTACATTCTTTTCCCTCCAGATTCTTCAGAAAGCCTTAGAAGATGTTCCCCTGTCCACATTCAGTATCATTCAGTTCAGTTTGGGTCCAGAAAACATTTCCTCTCACCTTCTTGCTGAACTTTGTGAAAAGGTACTATTTTTTTGAGAGTAGTCTTCATTGCTGAGCTTGGAAAGAGACATTATTTATCTGGAGGCACCAAGTTCCTTTGCTTTGTGACGTTCCTTCTCTAATCTGTGTTCCTACAGGTGGGAAGCAAGCTGACGGACATGCTCACAATTTACGCTGGTCCTTTTGAAGAAAGCTTTTGCCTGAAGTCTGTGAAAAAAAAGTTTGGGAAGTGTGGACCAATCCAGTCTCTTACAGTGGTAACTGAAACGTACCAGGTGAGGCGCACTCAAAGCACTAAGCTTGCTGACAGACGGGAGGCCCGAATAATCTCTTGGAAAGATATAGATTAGAACCACTGAAATTCCAGTTACTCTGTGTGGGTTTTTTTCTGGTGGTCATCAGCTACAACAATTCAGGGTATCTAAAAGCTGCTACACAAAATGACAAGAATAAACACGGCTCATGTGGCTTAACTGTGCTGTTCAAGCTAGAGGACTTTGAGCACTGGAAAAGCTGAGATGCTTTTTGTCCCTCTTGAGAGAACTGATATGCTAAGGCCTTTAATGGCAAAAGGGTTGTTACTCATTGATGAGGTAATTGAAGGTTGTTTTTAACAGGTCCGGTATATAGTGTGTTACGTATATTACCCTCAAACGTTTTTATATTCTATTTTTAAAAGAAAACATAACTTTATTGACAGCTGACTTTTAAAAAGGGGAGGGTTAATGTGTGTTATTGATAAGCCTGAAGTATCTTATCACTCTGTTTCAAGCCCTATGTCTGTATCCAATATGAAGTGCTGGAAGCTGCCCAGCTTGCTGTGGAAAGCCTAAATGGAGCTGAGGTAGCAGGATCCTGCATTAAGGTAAACAACGCAAATAGCAGAAGCCCGAGTTCTGTTGAGCATAGGAACAGCATCCACTGTGTCTCTTTTAACATCTGCTCAAGCGTAGCGTCTAGGCAAATGCTGGCTGGTTGCGCTGTTACCATCTCCCTGTCCCTGGACAATTTAGAGCCACTGGCTGAAAAGAAATAGTTACAGCCCTCTTTTTTCCATTGTGCCTGTTGGCAGAAGGGGTTAGAAAGCATTCTGACTTCCAACTGCAGCTTTAAAAGGAAGAGCCAAGTAACAGGGTGTTAAAATGCCATATACAAAGTATGGGGTTCTTAGTTTTATAGTGCTTCTGCATTACAAACGTGATCTCTCTTCCTTTTTCATGACTAATTAAGTTAGCCTTCATTAGTCGTATTTTTTTCAAGGGAGGGAAAATAGCTTGTTAACTTCTGGTAATGGGAGAAAATAATTTAAAGTAGAGGCTCAGAACACAGAGCTGCTTGTGCTGACGTGCTGTGTTTGTTCCTGCTGAATCCACCCCAGGTCCAGAGACGTGTCACTGCAGCAATGCTGGACTGCGATGTTTTGATAAAGGAACTAGAACTGGATGTAGAAAACGAAGGTGTGATTTATGTGGCGGGTCTAAAGCAGTCAATAACAGAGGAGGACTTGCAAGAAGAATTTAGCCAGTTGAAAGACCTGGAAATGCTGTTCCTGCCAAAGGATCTCCAGAGTGGAAAGCACAGGAACTGCTGTTTCCTCAGTAAGTAGCTTCACGTACGCCTGCTTATTTCCTTCGCATAAGCTCATTCAGCAGCCTTTGGGACTTTGCACAGACACAGCAAGAGCTACTAAAACTCATGTATGCTCTAAGTGAATACCCCAGTGAAAGCGTGTATTGTTTGGAGGAGCAGTTTACAGCTAAATACTTAAAAGCAAAAAAACTTGCTTAAATAAGAAAAAAGATTATCTTTACTTAGAAAAGTTTCAGGATAGTTCATTGGCTCCAGTACCTCAGCGTGAGGGCTGGCTACTGTGCAGCTTCACACAGACAAGTAATCACCTCTACACAGGTGAGGAGAACAACTGGATGAGTGCTGTTGCAGTTCACTGGCATTTCTATAGTCTGATATTTACCTGTAGCAAGATGAGGATCTGCTTGCAGCAGTGGTTTCAGTTTCTCATCTCCCTCCTGCTCCACACCTTTAGCTCTGCCCTACAGATGCCAAGGAACAGGGCAGCAACATCCCTGCCAAAGCACGTTCCCCTTCTCTTTGTGTTTCAGAATTCCAGAAATCGCAGAGTGCTGTGGATGCCCTTGAAGTTATAAATGGCTGGACCATGAAGGGCAGCAAACTAAGAAGTAGGAATGCTCTTGCTTCAGGTCACCTCTGGAGATGGATTTGGCAAATGAATCACAGCAATGGGAAGCAAAGAGGAAACATCTTGTATAAGAAAATGCAGCAACTGCCTGACTCTGTGAGTGTAAGACTATGCTGATGTTTGTTGCGGTTAGTGAGGAGGTTACTGCCCTGGGAACCAGGAGTGATAACTTTGTGACTTAGGCGCAGAGCTGCTTGTAACCGAAGGGTCTCCTTGTGCTGGAGCAGAGAGGCTGCCAAGGATCAGTTCCCACAAGGCAGTTTGGAGAGGTATTATCACGTGAGCTAATGTGATGGTTGCAGGGTACTGTATAACCTTAAAACCAGCGCAGCTGTCAGGGCAGCGAGTGATGCTCCACAGGAACTGAAGCCTACCACTTGAGAGCAGACAGAGGCATGTACAGGTGTAGCAAGTTGTTTGGGAGTCAGAGGGAGAGGTGACTGGTTGTGTAGGTGTGCAGGAAAGAACAGCTCTAGTTGCAGCTCTCATTTTTCCTGGAGGAAGCTGCAGTGCCATTTGAGTAGGGCGTGTGGTTGTCGCTGCTGCTGGAGCCCCTGCGCTGCCAACTACCAGCCTGTAACAGAAGCACTGCTGGCCTCACCTGTTCGATTACTGACACTGCCCGAGGGTCACTCTCACCACACGAGCTTTTAAGTGTGATTGCTACAGCTCTGCAGATGAGTTGGGGATCCTAATGTTTATATTCTGTTACGCAGGAGCAGGATCTAAAGAAAAAGGTGGAGAAGTTAGACAACCATATCCAAAAGCTTTATAGAAGTCTGCAGAATAACACCCTGTGCGTTGTCCTCTTTCCTGGAGTGAACAGGTAACTTGCCACCTATTTTGCAAAGACCCAAGGAAACTACATAGCCAAATATTTTTATCTTAATCTGTTAAAAAAATAAAACCCTGCACAAGGAAGTGAAAGCCCGAGAGAAGACCTGAAGAAGCTGTTGTACTTATTCAGTCTGACTTTCATGTTAGGCTAATAAAACCTGAACAGTAAGTTCTGCCCATAAGCCATGCCTGATCCAGAACAAGCACAAGTGCTGAAACCACGTATGTAGCTGATGGTCCAGATTAGCAAGGCTGAAGCACACAGTGTTGATTAATTATACAGGTCTTCTCAGTTCATCTATCTTCCTCTGTTGAAAGTTTCTGCCTTACTGACAGCAAGGTAAGGTTTATGAGCTCCTGAGAGAATCAAGCAGAGTTTCCACAGCATCCAGTTTTGTTAAGTGGTTTTGGTGTGGTTTTGTTTGGTTGTTTTTTTAAAACCACCTAACGCTGCAGCCAAGGCACTACCTACCAGCTGTTGTCTTGTGGTATCCTGATGTACGTGCTTCAGCCATAGCTGATCAAGGAGGTGGTTCATGCCCTCATTCTTATGGGAAGGACACAACTGGGAAAAAAGAACACTTTCACCAAGTCCGTAAGCTTTCATAGGAAGGGGCAAGTCTGAGAGTTGCGTTGGGCTTCAGCCCTACTGTCAGGGATGCTTCCAGATGGGGTGGGCTTCCTGCATTTCAGACCCTGTGGCCTGAAGTGCTACAGTCATTCACGGCTCAATTATTAACCAGAAAGGTTAAATCTTTCCTAGGAAAGGCCCTAGTTACTGAGTACATTCTTATTTCAGAGTCCTCTTTCTGGTCTCTCACTGTGTCACTGTTCAGACAGTCAAATAAAGGTCACATCTACCCTTGCTTTTCTTCAGTTTCCCTTCAACAGAAGGGGTACCATTCCTTGTGGGGACAGAAGACATGCCCTGAAATAGAAGCAGGGAGACAGAGCTGCTCAGCCTGGCTGCCCAGCTTCTCCTCTCCTACTTGAAAGGCTTCCTGAGAAGAATCATGATGCTGTATTATGCACTGCACCAAACAGTGGCCCTAGACGGGAGATGCATCCCAAGCCAAGAGTATATTTAGGCGTAATGCCTAAATGACAAACCATTTCAGCAAGGTTGCATGCCAAGGGCTGCTCTTGGTGTGATTTGCTCTAATTGTTCAGTTTTTAATAACTGTTTTTTAAAAAATATTTTTTTAATAGTTTGATCATTAAGCTGTTTTCCCACTACACCAAGAAATAATAGCATACAGAATGAGACAGCAGCAATGCCTACCTTGTTAGGGAAGTGCTGGTCTAAATTCACTTTTCAAGGGCCATCTCAAACCAGCTTCATGTGGCACAAGGTTGCCCGTTGTGTGGCATCACTGAGGGGTATGAAGCCCACCAGCAGACCAGGTGGATTCAGGGGTTCACATCCATGAGGAGCCTGCAGAAGCCCACAGAGCCTGGGCTCGTGTTCCTCTCGGGCTGTGGGGTGGGTTGGAAGGGAGCTCCATTCCAGGCTTGGAAGAGGTTTCTTGCCAAGTGAGGTTCCTGTATTACTGATCGTCCAGAGGAGGCATTTGATTAAAAAGAATGCCAAAAAAATGATGGGTGGGAAAAAAAAATAATAATGCAGGTTTTTGTTCAATTTGCTGACCCTGAGGGCTGCAGGGCTCTCGCTACTAGAGCAGCAAGTCTATGTGCATCAAGGGCACCCTGACCAGAAATAACACTTCTCTTGTTTGTGTTGCAGCACGTATGGATCACAATCTGGCCTTGGTCTGATGGGAATAAAAGGTGACAGAGGGAGGAGTGCTTGTTAACTGCCAAGTTTTAAGCAAAGTCTTTTGTTAAGATATTTTTAATTACTTTAAATATTGATGTCTTTGTAAAGATCTCTTGCCATAAGAACAATAGGCTTTCATTCTGTATCTTTTACAAAGCCTAAAAATAAAAGCTATTCAAAACATCTTAAAGCACAAAACCTTTTCCATTAACCCTTCTTGTTGTGGCATTTTCCTTGGCAGTGGGTGAACTGGGCAAGTGCTGAGGAAGAGCTGGGGGCAAACCCAGGGTGGAGTGAGGGGTGTTGGCATGAAAGCCCGTCAGTGTTGGCCTGCAAGATGTACCTCAGCAAGTCGGTGACTGACATACCAGCTGGGCTGTCTTCACTGAAACCTGGCAGGCCATAAACCAGCACGCCAAGTTAACGTAGTACCCACAGCAGCTGCTCAGTGGTTAACGGCTTTCTCAGGAATTGTGTGGATTTCTGGAAATGTGCTGTGCCAGCTCTGAAGCAGAGTCGCTGCCTCCTTTCCGGGAAAGCACCGTACTTAGTCCATGGAAAGGAGGAATTGGTGATTCATACTTCTTGGACAATCTTCACTTTCTCCTCCCTCCCTGACTGCCCCCCACCCCCCTCACACACAAAAAAAGAAGGAAAAAAGAAGTCCCAGTGCAGCTGTGGGAGGGGCAAGGGTCATTTTAAGGAAAGGACGTGTCTGTGTGAACTTCACACGTCACTTACAGCAGGGCGCTGGAGGCGCAGAGCTGCGGTAAGGCTCTGCTCTACCAGCAGTGGGTGCAACCTGACAGCTTCAGACGTGTGCTTTGCAGCCATTGCCATCTAAAATAAAGGCTGCTTGACCATCTCCTGTAAAAAAAAAATAGATAAAAAAGAAATTAAAAGGAAATGCTTGTTAAGGTTTGAATGTGAGACGGAGGATTTCTTTATATGAATTAGAATGAGCTGTTGAAAGTTGAAATAGTTATTATTCCAGCAATTATTAAATACAGCTGATGACAGAATACGGTGTAAACCGTCCTACATTTCAACCTCAAGTTCACTGTGTCGGGCTCTTGAGCAAAGAGCAGCTTCTCGAGTAGAATTTGGGAGCTGCTGCATGGAGGAGCCGGCACAAAGAAAGGCAAGGGAAAGAAAGGCAAACACCGCACTGGCCCAGAGGCAGCAGTACTGAGCGGGCAGTGGATGCTCACATCTGTGTCTTTCATACCTAAATTTAAAGCCTCAAAAAACTCCTGAAATGACATATATTATTAAGCAAGATGAATGCAGCGAAATTGTTTTTCTTCTAAAAACGAGCAATGAGCCCAGCATCCTTCGGCTGTAGCTCTTGCGAACTGTGAGAAGCATCGACGTGCTACTACAACACGTGAAAGGGAGTGGGTCCCCTTGCCCAGCACTGCCCGTCCCCAGCCCCGCAGTGACTGGGGTTAGGCAGCTCAGCGGAAGGGAGGGAATGGCAGGGCCACAGCACTCATCCCTCTGCAAGAACATGCTCCTAAGACTGTTCCCATCCAGCATCTCCTTGTTGTAGACACTTGCACTGCAAAGGTGGGGGAAAAAAAAAAAGCAGCTAGTTTTTCATTCCATTCACTTAACAATGATGCGGTCACCTCCCTGCAAGGACCAGGCAGGATTTAGTGAGCATCCAGGATTCCTGCTTGAGAAACTCTGGAGATGACAAATAAAACTATCAAGAGTCCTATTTATAGGCATGAAAAAATAATTAATTTGTCCCCTTTTAATTGAAAATGTAAAAAGGACTTCAGCTTTAAATAAGACATTTTGTACAAAGCTTGAGCACAAAAAAGTGAACACCAACGTGTCATGTAAACACCACAAATGTTACTCATTTGTTCAGTAATGCACAGAACAGTGTGCAAGTTCCCTTTCCAGTGGGTTAGATTTCTGTAGCCGTTCCCCTCCCTCCCCTCAGACCTTACTGGAATACAGGAAACCCAGAAGCTTTGGAACATTTACAAAGCTACAGTAGTCAGGATACATTGTGACTAAAGGATTTTTTTTTTTTTCTTTAAGGGATTGGTCATTTAAATATACAGAAGTACAATAATCTCACAGGTAAATGAATGGCAGCTTGGATTAGAAAAAGCACCAAAATATTTAATATACATCCGGCACAAATTCCACAAGAAGTCAGTAATGGACAAACCAAAGCTTTGCTTATAAGAAAAGAAAAACCTCAGACTGCACTTAATGCTCTTCTTCCAAAAGGGACAAAACATTGCACTCAGGATTGCTATCAAGTAAAGACAACCTTCTCATCACAACCTATTTGCATTGTGCCTTAGATTGCACATTCTGTAAGATGCTGTTTCCATTCTGTTCCAGACAACAACGGTGAGCAAAATTTGATATGAGAAAAGTAACTGTAAAATTACAAACCAAATGGGACGCAGTAGATGCATCATCTTGAACTTCTCCCACTTTGCCTCTAGATCATTGTTTCAAATTTGGCCACATCCTTTTAAAAAACAGATCCCGCATGAAACAGAATTTACTCCAGCCATTTTCAAGCATTACATTTACACAGCACTTCTGATACTGCTGTCTAAAAGAGGAAGCACGGGTCTGCCCCACGACACGCAATACATTCATCGTTTCCCAGAGCGAGAACATTGGACCATCCATGGTTATCTCCTGGGTAAGTCTGAAAAGGCAAAAAACACTCCCCACACAAAGACCGGCAGGTTTGACCCTATCTACCCTTGCTGGTTCACTGAGGAACTGAGAGATTGACCAGCCAGTTGTGTTCACGTGTGATTCCATGAAAGCTGCACAAAGGCACGCTCTCGTCATTTCCTCAGTTAGAATTAGTTACTTCTCTGGGAGCAAACGCTATCAAAATGCATTCCTTCCGTAAAGGGTGACTTGAGGCTAAACTGGGGACAAGATCCACAAGCAAGTCCTCCAAGAAATACAGCTGCGTCAACCAGCTCTCCCGGGCTGACCCTTCTCCTCCACGCAGCCTCTCAAGGACTTCCAGTCCCTTCACGCCCCCAGGACCAGCCAGCGCAGACCCCAGCAGCGCCGGGTTGGGACCTGACCCCGCCAGTTGCACCCACGTCTCTTGGAACTCAAGTTACTCAACAACCAACAGCACCAGCCCATCGCCTTATTTAAAGACTGTTTTAAACTTACAGACAAGAAAACAAGCATATTTTTAAGATAACTACGTTTAGCGTGACTTAAAAAGTCACAACTTCAAAATATTAAGCACTATTCTGTTAAGTCCTCTAATACGTAATACATATGGGAGTATAAAACCAGCAGCCAGCCTTCAGCTCCGCTGATCCCTGCGCGGGTTTGCCACCTCTGGTCACACCATCTCCCCTCTCATGGGCCCAGAGAAGAGCAGGAGTCAGCAGCTGTAACTGCATAAAACGGCAACATTCAAGTAAATGCACTGATTCAACAGTAGGCAACCTTTAGTCCAAATATAATTTACAGGGGAAAAAAAACCAAACAACCCCAAAACATTTTACAGCAAGAACACCAGAGGTGGGTGGGTTTTTTTCTGTCCGTGTGAGAAACGACGTGTTATCCAGAAAGGGCTTATCCAAAGAGTGCAAGTACGCAAAGATAGAAGCTTTCTTAAAATTAAAAAAAATGTTGTATAACCTCCAGAACCTGTTGGATTTAAGGTCTAATTACAGATCTTGACTGAGAATTGCAATAGTAGTGAGGGACGGCTGTAACTTCAGTGATTTAAGGCAAGCTGTTAGCAGGACTAGTACATTGATGCTCCTTTTACTGGTCGTCTCTCAGGCCCCTGTGCTCCCTTGAAATACGTGCCCGAACAGACAGTGTGAGAGGTCACGCCCCGAAAGCAGCCCTCAAACTGGAAGAAGAATCTTGCTGCAGCATCTGTTTGGGATATGCCATGACAGTAATTGTGTTGTAGTTTTCTTTGTGGGAGGAAAGCAAGGGACAGGGATGTGTTGCATGAAAAGACACCACCTACACGCATCAATGAGCGCAGACGCCGCTCCGGCATCTCCAAAACACTCGAGAACTCTCCAGTTTTGCTCAAGTGTATGGGTTTTATCCTGAACAAGATTCTGACCTCAGGGAGGAAAAGGATGGGGACAGCTGTTACACTTCTGCAGCTCCCATCTTTGCTGGTTGTTACAGGTCCAGCCCGATGGAACGAAACACAGTATTTTTCCTCAAAAGAAAAATACACTCATGGCACTGCATCAGGTGGGTTCCTGAAGTTTTTCAAGGGCAAATGAAAAGGCTGGTGGCTCCCTCCTGGGGAAGCAGCTGCTCCGTCTTCAATTTATTGTCAGTACAGGGAGCTGGACCGGGGAAAAGGACGTGGCGCTGAGCCACACGGGATGCAGCTCCAGTCGGTCACTCCATTGCACTCCAAAACTAGCACCCAGGAGGACCGATGCTCTGTTTGCAGCTTGACTTGGCTCCCTTTCACAGGGTCAACTGCATGCAGATTAAAAGCAGTATACCAAAAAGTATGGCAAATAGATAATACTTAACTTGGGTTAATTAAAAAAAAAAAAAGATTACTCATCCAGGCTTAAAATCCTGGGAGCAAAGGATGGTAACCTTAAACTATTCAAGTCTAAGAACAAGAGGTAGAGATACCTATGTACTTCATGGTGAAGGAGTTACAGCCTTCTTTCCAACAAGCGCATGTATTTCACTTCAATTGACAATATAAAACCAAAGAGTCAATCTTCAGTAGTCCAGAGAGAAGGTTCTAACACTGGCGGTTTTGTTTGCACATAACAAAATTTAAGCAAACACTTAGCTTTCAATACTTATTTGAAAAAATATTCATGTTAATGAAGCACTACCCTGAAGAACTTTAAGATTCAGGTTAAGCATCTTCCTTTTTAATACGAAAGGCTAAATTCACATGCACACATTTTGAGCAGAGCGAGCTCAAGGGAAGAACTGGGTGCCCAGTTTAACGAGGATCTTCTAAAAAAGGATCACACTGCAGAACACAAGGCTGCGAGACCCAGAAACTCACAATGACTATTATTTTCCGATGAATGGGAATGATGTAATCTCAGCCAACAAATTACATCATGACTGAGGTGGCTATTAACTACGTGGTGTTTCTGTGCTGGGGTTGTTTTTTTTTTTTGGAAACAAGGCTTAGAACTGTAAGGAAGATACTTATGTTGTCAGTGTCATGAAAATACTAAGGTCACTGGTCAGTGCATAGCCATGTCTGGGAACCACGGGTGACAGGCTAGCAGAACCCTGGGATCCCAGGCTCTGAGGGACATGCGAGGAGTGAAACAGAAGTCACACAGGCAAAGCTGCCCCTGCCCCCAGCACTCTGCCCCCCCCACCCGACAGCCACCCTGCCCTCAGGAAGAGGGGCTTCATCTATCTGCAACCGAGCCCGAGTCACTCCCTGGTCAGCAGAGCAGAGGGAACTCCCTTCACACTCTTAAACGTGCTCGGCCGAAAAGCTCTAGCGGTTGGGAAGCTGATTCATGGGCAGATCTGCCCCGCCAGCCCGGGGACACCAGCGCTCCTCCCGGGGCCGACCCAGCTGCCCCTGGCTGCAGCTATCTGATTTGATGGCACCTGCCACACCGTCACTTATTTTTCCTATGGTTCTTTAGTTACAATTGCACAGCATTAAAAAAAAAAGCTATAATTCTCCATATAGAATAGCACCAGCAGCAAGTAAACTCACAATTCAGCATTCAATTTCAACTGATTTCCTCAGTCATGTTTTATGGCCAGCCACGGGCAGAATCTTCCAAATCCTTACTTGAATCAATAAATAGTCTTTGACCTTAGAAATGCACCCACACAAGTAAAAATTAGCATAACTGAACCTCCAGTTGATCTGGGAGCCAAATTTTAAAGGTGTTGCAAACTATAATATGGTGCAGGTGGGTCAATGTTTTATTACTCGGGAGTAAAGTTTACAGGAGTTGTATTTCTTTGCATATAAGGGAAGGCAATAAAATGCCAGAGTGTGGATGCCAGACCAGTTTTCCAGTATATTACTAAAACTATCTATATAGTTACCTATAGTTATTTATCCCAAGTTGCAGCATATTCACTACATGCATCAAGTTTTCTAATGCATACTCTAATTAAAAAAAACAAAACATAATTAAATAGTTGCAATGGTTTCAAGGATTCCATCAGCATCACTGTTCACTACAGTCCTGTGCCCTACACAATAAAGATTTAAATTATATAAAAATGAAGAATGAATGTATTTGGCCTGTTCCACAGATATTCACAGTTTAACCATTAAACAAGCGTATTTTCAGAGGCTCCAATATTGTCAAAAACTTCCCAAAAACACATACAAAACCCCAGTCCCACACAGGTACAGCGGCATTACAGAGTATGAGCTATTATCATTTAGGATCATCAAATCCCCAGGGAATCCAAGGGCAGGTCTGACCCCTCTCTCACTTCCAGCACCGCCAAAGAGTCGCACCTTCATCTCCTACTTCAGGAGTTTAAAACTGATACAGGTCTGGCTTGCATTCTGTAAATGGTAAATAAAAAACTGAAGTTAGGCTAAAAACACACGGTTCTTTGCTAGACAGATCATTTGGCTATTTTTGCAAGTATTCTACCCAACGAGTGGAGTTGCTCCTGCTGGGTGGAAAGCAGCAGAACAAGAACAAGGTTTTCCTCTCGTACTGAAAGCTCAGGACTTGAGCCACTGAGAATTGTACGTCCTTTCCCCAACAGGAAACAAGATTGTTCCCTCCCTGTATATTCACCATCTTCAAAAAAAAGCTGTATTACATTTGATGCACTAAAACAGGCTAAGCCTTGGTGTGCTACAAATTGCTTTCCTTACTGCAAATCCACATTCAGACCACAAGAAAAACACCCGCCTTGAAGAGCTCTATCCCTCACCCTTTGGAGCTGCTGCAGTTCAGCGTATAAACCAGCTGCAGCCACTGCCACGACTGGTGTGCATGTGCGTGCACTGGCTATCCATTTGAATAGTTAGTTCTCACACTCTGGACATTTTAAATTCCCTTTAGGAAAAAAAAAAATACTGACGTGATGAACAAAGCATTTAACGGCTGAATGAATGAGTAGTCTCAAACTTAGAAATACAGTCCTCATTTACTACCAAATCAGTTTCCATTTGGAACTTTTGCTAACAAAGCAGCCTCTGTTGGTGAATATTTTTTTTTCTTTTTTAAAAATAACAGCACCAGCAAAAGCCTCACCATAAATTCAATTATACCAGCACAAGTGCTTTGGCCTGCTTTGCTCACCAAATCAGAATAAGATTTTCCTGCCAAACAGTACTTGTGCCGTGGGAGCTTGGAAGGTTATAGTAGCAAGGACAAAGCTTTGGGTATATTTCCCTATAATCCAGCAAGTTCAGGGCTCCACTCCTGCAAAGAGCCAGACTCGGCTGCATCTGGAACAACTACGTTTGTTCTCCACAGCTTAACACATCTCCCAGCAAGAGCTTGCAGAAGCAGCACGAACCAAACGCTCCTTTTATCAAATGAAAGAGATGCTATCTGTGGCTTGTGGGTTTGTTTTTAAACAGTTTTCAATACCCACATTTTGTTAGTGATTTATAATCTCAGACCCAAGCTATTGCATAGGCTGCGCACCAGCAAAGCCAGTGCCAGAATTCAGGCAGCTCCTCCTCCTCCTCTCCCTGCCAGCCCTCCTGGGGCACAGCAGATGTGCAAAGCAGGTGCCATCCCGGATCCAGCGAGAAGCTCGCCACTTAAAATCTGTTTCCCTTTAGCTTTAAAACCCTTAGATCACAAAAGCCGTTAGATGCCACGGATGACTGTCTAGGTTGGTTTTGTTTGTTTCGGTTTGTTTTTTAATTGAAGCTGTTTTATGATCCCGAAACGCAGCTCTGAAAAGAAGAGGTGTCTAATGGAAGTGTATCAAATTCATTAAGCCAGTATTAAGCTCTATAGAAAGCCTTGGCAATCATCCCTTTTACCAAAAGGTGTAAAAAAGTTGACATACTAAAATTAAAAAAGGTAGCATCAATAACCAAAAAAGTTTAAACCAGTGTTAATAAAACTCCCTTTAAGTCACAACAGTTTCAACAGGCAAATAGTCCCAATACAGGCATTGTAAAATAATAAATTGACTCCTATCCAAATATTATCAAATCAGTCTAAAAATGACTCATCTACACTGTTGTCATTAAGAACACATTAAGAATTCACTTTGTCATCAGATGCCGATATTGTTGCTCCAGAAAGTGTGGAGTATTAACTGCGATTTAGCAATTAAACATAGGTTTTAAAAAAATTGGTTCATCAATATTAATGCAAAAGATAATTCCTTACATAGAAGTACTGTGCTTGCCAGACAAGTAAGATAATACTTTAGGTATAAATCAAACAAATTAAAGCAGAATTATACCACAGTTTTCCTTGAAGACTTAGGGTTTGTGTGTTGCTTCTGTCAATGTTTCGCAAACTTAAGAAGCAGAACCTTTGGTTCTTTTAGTCAAGTAAAAATATTCTCAAGAAACCACAAAAATACAACTTCCAGAGACAATGGAAGTCCATCAAGAAGTCCACTTTCAATAAAACTGAGGTAGTACTGCTCTTTTATTACATGATGTGTAAGAGATTTAGATACAAATCGTCATCTACCACTCAGTTGACTGACAGGTACAGTAATTTTATAAAACAATCCCAACATTAAGTTTGAAAGTCCGAAAAAAGGGATGACCTGGACTCATTCACCAAGAGTTAGCTTTAAAATGGGAATTAGCCATATTACAAAAAGCTGTTGCTTACGTTGGTTTTTAGAGCCTTATTACCAGGGGGGATTAATGCATTTATAGTTAACACTGCTGTTCATCTTGGTATAAAACCTTAAAATTATTACAGCCTAAAATTTCAACAATGTAAACAGCACTACACACAGTACAGACCCGCCCTGACAGATGTAGTATGAAAAACTTAATCTGGCACTGTATAATTTAGCAATGTTAATTTAACCTAACTAAAAAGATCTACATTGTGCAAGAAATCTCAGACTTACTTATACTAATCTGAAGTCTTAAAAAAAACCCCAAAAACGCTTAACTTGTAGCCAGGGTCAAATATTTCAGGGCAAGAGTAAAAGGAATAACCAAAATGAAGAAAGTGCCTAAAACATGATACAGCATTTTAGAGCCCTTTCAAAGACAAGGCAGAAAAAGGTGTAAAGTAGAAAAGTCTGGAGCCTCGGTAATTTCCAGAAACATCCAGAGTTTACATTTCATGAAGGGCAACAGGTTCCTTCTGTCACTGCTGCTTCAATGCCGCTAAGTCTGTTCCTCCGCACACAGGCCCTCTGTGTCCGAAGACGTAATACATTTGGTTTCCTCTTCCTTTTTCCTTCGCTCCATTTCCCACTCCACAAAGGTATCGAAGAGACTCGGCCAGGCCTCGTCCTCGCTGTAGTTGCTAAGGTCCGGTCCAATCACCTGAGTAAAATTTAGAAACATGTTCCACGTGTCCCGGGAGATTCCCTTGATTCCTGAGGGGTTCTCAATTAGGAAGTGTAACCACTGGTCCAAAATGGGGGGCTTGTTTTGAGTGAAGACTAATTTCCAAAGGGCAATGGCTATTTCCCGATGTAGCGACCTCTGTCCTTCTTCAGAGTCCAGGCCGAACTGGAAGGTGAAACGATAGAGATCCTTGAATTTATCTTCCTGCTTGGCTTCATTTAAGAGGCTGGGGAACCTCGCGCAAATGCCGTCAATGCTGTCTGCATTTATTGCTTTGCAGCCTTCAAAAAATTCCTTCCTATTAAGCAAGAAAGAGAAATTAGTGCGAGCACTTCCCACCGACCTCACGTGCTGAACACTTCCCATGTCTGTTCAGCTACGCCAAATCGGGAGAGGGTTATCTGGACAAGACAAGGTGTGCTCTCCGCCCGGGTGGCACAAAGATCTTGGCAGCGGGAGCTACTGGAAGGGGAGACGTTTCCAAGAAATTTCTCATGGCTTGGGGAACCACAGACACCACTCAGATCTGCCGGGACGCTGTTAGCATTCGAAAGAGATTTTGCTGTCTGGCTTTCCGACAACTTGATAATACCACATCCAGTGCCTTTCACATTAAAAAGTGAATAAAATTTACCACAGAAGAAATGCCAAATGTCTGAAAACACCACATTCATGCACTGAAGTGCCATATCTAAACCAGCTTGATTCAATACTGCCCATGTCTAAATGCCCATGCTCTGGGTGAGCTGTTCTTAAAGGACAGAGCAGTTCACTGGTGGCTTTCCTGCGGTTTTTGGTTGCTCTTCCAGCCTGCAAAATAAAAAGGGTGCCAACGGCGATGGTCAGAGAAGGCACCTGCCGAAACAGCGGAGGAGAGCACGGCATCACACAACACAGGCTACAACGCAATATATAAACACTGCTTGAAGCACCAGTCCTATACTAATTAGCTGACTAATAATCTGGCCAAGTGGGTAGATGGTTAGCTCTGATTTCTCTAATGCTCACGAGCAAGTGTTATAACCAGCCAGAATTAACCAGAGCCAGCAGACTCTGACACAGGATGGGCTGGAGAGGAGACAGGAGATGGGGCAGCACTCACAACAGAAGACCACGTTGCTTTCCTTGATGGAAGAAGCTGATCAGCACTCGTATCATGGAGTGTGCTGTTAAACAAAAGCAACCTCTCACCGCTAGATTTGCCATCTTTTCAAGAAAATCAAAACAATGGTAATAAAACTCATGTGGTTGTGCAGAATCACAGACACTACTTGCAATTCCTTTGCCACACTAGCAAATACCTGTGTTGTCAGTTTCTAGTAAATCCACATTTGCATTCCAGAATAACTCATCCATTTGACACACACCCACATCCACAAAGACTCTCAAGATGCTGGAAAAGCTATCTGTGTTCAGTGCACAGCAGAGGCGTGGTTCAAGGCTCAGAACACTAAAGTAATTTTGAAAGTTATTAGCCGAGTAAGAATAGGTAGCATTCCTCAAACCAATTGAGATAGACCAAAAAAATAAAAAAAATGAATTCTCTCTCAGCCAGTCCATGTAGAAGTCCTTCCTTGCTCTTACCTGGAACATTGATAATCAAGTTGGGGGGGCTGTTGTAATTTTGGGTCGATTTCTTTTTTTCTGGTAAGTTTTAGCTGTTCTGTCGTTTCCCGTAGCCTCACACATGCTATAAAAGCCTGCTGAGTGACCTCCTCGTCCAGAAGGACAGAGAGCACTTTAAATACCAATCACTTGTCAGACAGTATGAAACAGCTGACAGTGTGAAAAACCTTGCGTTTCTTTCCCTCTCCATGCTTTAATAGGATTACTTTTGGAAAAAGACATTAAGTGTAACACTGGGAAGGGGCAACTCTTAGGAAGCAGTCTGCCATCCCTTCACAGAACGGTAACAGCATTGGTAGCAATTACTAAGGAATCTCACATTACTTTAAAGGGAAGATTAATTTCAGTGTCCGATCTCATCACCAAGATGGATACAGTAAAACTGCTTTTGGTAAATCGAGAATAAATGAATGTCTACAGAATCTCACTGCACTGTTCATCATTAGCAGCAGTATGTCCAAACCCACATTTTCGGTTCTGAAACCCACTGTGAGGGGAAGGGGAAAAGAGGACAATACAAAGCTTACCTTCTGCAGCGGTAGGAATTAATTTGATCAAAATGCAAGTGTTAGAAGAAATAAGTAAGTGAAGCTAATGAGGCTGTCTCTCCAACATAAAGATGACAGGATAAACTTTAACATATGAAAATGATTACAAGTTCTACAAGAACTAACCTTGTAAATTTGCACATGGTAGCAGCCTGGAATTTCCAAGCCAAAACTAGCACTTTAAATTCAGTGGGATCAACACAGAGGTCATTGCAAAATCGTTCCATTCCTTCTTCCAGTATGGCATCTTCCCGTTCATCCTTATACCTCCTAAATAACTCCCCGATCCTTTGGAGTGAAGATTCTTCTGCGCTGGAAACAGAGTCTTTCTTTGTATCTCCAGAAAACGTTGGAGGCTGACTAGACTCCACAGCAGCGTCAGTTTTCTTTGTCCCATTCACAAGAATATCTCCTGAAGATTTCCCGCAAGCTGAACCATGGTCGTCTTTGTGGACTGCACTTCTCTTACTATGTGATTTGCTGCTGGATTCCCTTTCCCCATTTTTGCTGCCGAGCGTAGAAGAAGGATTCTTGCACTTCGTGACACACTGGCCCATGATGTTGCAAGCCCAGCTTCTAGAGCAGTCCCCTTGCCGTTGGACAGCCTCGCAGCTGCTCTTCAACACATCTCACCATGCCATTAGCGGCAGTCAGCTAACCTGAAAAACAGTTTCAGAGTCAAATTGCTGCTTCTCCACAAAGAATATTGTAAATATTACATGTGGGATAACAGTTGCCAGTAAGAGACCAACTTCAGGATATTTAAGTTTTGCAGACTGAAAAGGAGTAGTGTAGAGAAGGTTGGCATATGCCATAAATTTCAGGCAATTTCAGGCTGTTTTACCTAGAAATCAATGCAGCTCACTCAGTGGCTGCAGTATAGTAACGGGTCCTAATAAAGGAAATTCCTAAAATTCTTACTGTAACATAGGTTACAAAGAGGTTGATTCATGTACAGGCTTCATCAAGACAGACTACTCTAACCCAGAAATATTTTAAAGGAAATGGTTTTTAAAAGTATACCCACATTTTATATATAGAATATAAAACACTGAAACAAAGCCGGGGGGGGGGGTGTCGACCCACAACACACTGATGGGAGAACCTGGCAGAGACTTAAGCAGTACATTTAGACTGTACCTTCAGCAAATGGGCAAAAGGGGTTTGGAAGGGAGCAGATCTGTGGGTTTGTTTGGGTTTTTTTTTGTTTTTTTTTGTTTTTTTTAAACAGAGTTCGGAATCTAGATTTTTTTGTTCTTACAACATATAGAGAGCGTGTCTGAAGAAAGGAAGCAACATTCACTTCTCATGCAAGATGGTGTTTAGGAATTAGTTTCAAGTGGGCACCTCCCTGCAGGTAACAAGACAGACAGGGGGAGGGGGCCTTTTTAATGAAACTTTTTCAGACAGACACATATGCAGATAAGAAGTAGTAATTCCAGTTCAGGTTTTTTTTTTTAAAAATCAAAATTAAAATGCCAAAATGATTTCATCATACTCTGTTTTCACAAATCACAATGTTAAAGCCTTGCATATTGGGAAAAGATATTTTACCCACAGAAAAGGGTTCTTAAGTTTTCCCTATTAAAACCAAGGTAACACTCTGACACTATCCTATCAGCATGCAGCCATGCCGCGGACAGTCCTTTTCTCAGAAACATCAACTCCAAGAAAGCAACTGCTTATCGTATTCCTCGTTTACCCACTTATTTGCATTTCATCTCCACTGACAGTTAGGCAACAGCCTCAAACATAAAAATTGGGTTTGCCCTATCTCTGTTCACTGCTTCCAGGTTACAGAATTAGAACAAGAAAGAAAAGAGATAAAAATTAAAGATTAAGAAATAAAACAGATGTCACATCAGTTTTTCTGTATTCTTTCTTGGGTAAAGCTCTTCTGAGACCAAATCCCTGTTTTAAGCTGTAAACCAACTTGGAACAGAAACACCAAGTGCAGATGAATTCTCCAGAAATGAGGATTACAAACATAAATCTTCTCTCAGACATTATACCCATTTTGGCAAAACAGCACGTATGCAGTTTCACGAGCAAAAAAAAAAATATCTTTTCGCCAGTAAAACTACAAGAGCCAGGATGCTGGTTTCAACTACCTGGCTCCCCTTCCCCTCCTCAACTCCTTTTCTTAAACCCATAACCCACTAACAAAACCCTATTTTTAAGCAGCAAAAGGAACAAGCATCTGGTACATCTTTTCACTAACCTGCTTTAAAGATGAGCTTTGTATAGGCAAGTAAAGTTCAATTTAACATTTTCAAGAATAATTTCTTATTCATTTGTATTTTAAACAATTAATTAAAATATGCATTTCCACCTAAACAACCCAAAAGACAGTGTCACTCATCCTTAGTACTCCACAGCTCTTTGAATTGCAGACTACAGCCTGGCGCTGGTTCCTGTGCTGCCACGCATCTGAGCAATATCATCTTCGCTAGTGTACACTAGTCATTTTTTCATTACACCAAAACAAACAGGATATTATTAGGCAGTGTAAATTACTGCTTAGTGATTAACTCCCAGATACCAGCCTTCCTTCACCCCCCCCACCCCCGTCCTTTAAATTCATCAGAATTCATAAACTCAATCTACACTAATTCTTGTTCTCCCATCAGTTCCTCAAAGGCAGCTACCACTACTTTGGCTACGTTTTTCTTTAGAAAAAAGCATGCAAGTAAAGGAACAGAATAAAAAAATCCTGAGTAAATACTAGTATTAGAGTTCAAAGTAGAGTTTAGCTAGTTTATAAAACTTTCTGGTCAAACACATAACAGCAATTACTGGCTGTTGGGGATTCAGAACAGCTTGTCCCTATGGACAGGTTAAAGAATAGCTGCCCATTAGTGAATGGTATTTTCCTCTAAAGCAGCTGGTAGTAGTGAAATCACACGCAGCATAATGGACAGAGATGAATCCAATTCACTTTAGGAATCCCAATTTAAAGTTAAAAAAAGAAAAAGACAGTTTGCAAGACTAACTTACATACTCTGTCCATAAATTTTCCTAACTCATGCTTCCTAAGCAACAGCTTGTATTAATGATGATAATCTAATATTCAAGTCTACAAAGCGACATCACCAGTATGATGAAACAGACTGGTTTTATTGTCATTTGCTGTCATAAGACAGCATTACAATACAGAGGGAAGGTCAGCCAGCATTATTAAACACCTGTATGTGAGGAAATACCCTGACAGCTGTTTTCAAAAACCACTGGAGAGCACAGGAACATTAACACAGAGTGCAAATTAACCCCGTCCCCCGCAGCACACCCCTCTAACAAACCCGTTTTCTATTCTCCAGCCTCCTTGCCCTCCAAGGAGCCGACGGCTGCTCCCAACCAGCCACTGCCGGGGCTCTGCTAGCGCTGCTCTTCCCTGCAGCAACTGAGTTCCTCCTCCCTCCTGAGGAGCTTTTCAGAGCACAATCCTACTAGTTATGAACAAACACTAAAAGATACTGAAGTACAGTTGCTGCAATTCCTCACTTTTCTACTACATGAAACTTGATGCCACGTGCCAGATACTTTAAAGCATTCTACCCCAAAAATAGAAAACCATCTTGAAAAAAAAGTCAGACTGCATCCGCTGGCAGTTCGTGCATGTATCTGGTTTTGTAAGAGACAAATCTTTTGGCGCTCCATCAGTTACTCTCTTATAAAATGCCTTCACTGAGCTGGATTCACTTCACTTACTAATCACCTCCGCTTCCTACATGACTCAGGTTTCAAGGCATGAAAGGAACCAGAGCCTCGGAAGGAGATAGAAATAAGTGGGAGAACTCAGCCCTTTTGTTAAGGAAGGCTGAAAAGAGGATCCAGTTGCAGCATCAGGAGCTGCACCGAACTCAGTGTTCAAGGAGTATGAAAAAGCACTCTCAGGAAAGCGAACACTCATTTAACTGTTGAGCAAAGCAAATGTCATGCCTAGGTCATGCCGATTACAGTTCAATGAGCACAAGGACGTGCAGAGATACTTCTCCCAGCTGGATCAGGAACGACAAGTATAAAGTTCTCACGTACCCAAAGGTTACACCTGATTGGTGGCAAAGCACCAATTCCCAAAAGGATCAGTTCCCAAGAGCAAATTTACTGTAACAGGCTTGTACAACTTCATAGTGAGACACAAAAGGCAGTGCTGACCACTAGTTTTGCCATTCTACTAAAAAAGATCAAAATTCAGGGCTAAGGTTGGAACGTACTCAGTGCTGCAGGACATGGTACTCCCAAAGAAGTTTGATTACTCAGACACGTATTGAGCAATAACCTACAGTAAATATGAATCACCAAGTTGCCGATGAGGCCGTCTTCCACATAACAGGAACTGCAAAGCAGAGATCGACAATGATGTCCTCTGCTCCCTTCTAGAAAGGAGTAAGCAACTGGAAACAGGAAGACTAGAGCTGGTGAATACGGCCAGTAAAAGGAAAGCCACCCACTAAAAACAAAGGGTGTGTAGAACTGTATTGCCCAACACATTAAATGGAAAACCTAGAGAAGACTGGAAAGGCCTCACTAATGCTTGGTGGGACCTTTTGGTTGGTTTTTTTGTTTTGTTTTGCTGTTGTTGTTGTTGTGGATGAGGGCTTTTGGGGTTTTTTGGTTTTTTTAAGTACTGTAAGGAAATTAGTTTTTCTCCATTTTCAAGTAACCAGATCACACGTAACCCAAGATTTGAAAGAACCAAAACAACAAAGTGACTCAGTAATAATTCTCTGTCACACAAGCACACCATGGCACAATTGAAAACAGCAACACCGAAGTGGGGGAGAGCTGGCAGCAGGAGAGAAGATGCAAAGGAGATATTTAAGTAACCCTGTATTTTTCTTTAATGACCAACATTACTGTAGTAACAGAAATTATTGGATACATCCAGAGAATAACAAAACACAGTCAAGCATTATGCTGTTTAATAAAGTGTTGCATCAGATGGTATTTACAACAAGTTTCAAAATGCAGAAAGCATCAAGAGAGAAGAGGGAAAAAACCTCTGTACATACAAGAACACCTCAAAGACAAATTTAGGAAATCTCATAACAAAAGGAGACACAGCTCAGCCAGCCATAAAATCCCTTCCCAAGTAGCAATTCACTAGCTAAGGCAGAGACAACATTGCTAGAGCTTAACTAAGCCTCAACCCAGCCTCAACTTTTGGCAAATACTTGAGAATAGTCTGTAAGAACTTTACAGAATTTCACTATGCATTATCTACCTTTTAGTGGACAGGGATACACGACTTCTAAAATAGCTGAGAGTAGGGAACAGTATCATGGGTGCCCCATCTTTTTCCAGCTCTGAACAGATACACACAGCTTTCCATTGGGGAGGTACAAGAGGATCACTGCAACTGCTGAGCCAGAAGCAATCGCTGCTCTAACAGTTGATGCTGGGCAAGTGATCTTGTAAGCAAACATCTGATACTTACATAGTTTCAGCTACACAGGGAATCATTCCACTAGCTTTCACAGCCGCTTTCAGGCTCCCTGGGTTCCACATGGAATGCTGTAAGACAAAAGACCACACAAATCTTTACTATTAGAAGAGGCTATGAAAAACATAAAATGCACCAAATTGCTCAGAAGCGGCTACGCATTTATTAAAACCCTTCACAGCCAAAATCCATTTATTGAAAGAGTCATTTTATAAAACTACTTCAGATTTTATTTATTTAGTATCATTAACACCACTAACGCTGAATTGTCATATAAAGCATAGATCAGGTACTGAATACAACAGACTGGTTCAAATGTTTGTTAGGAGTAAACACACACTTCCGGATACTTTTACGGCTTTTGGCACGGGAGAGTTAATTCCTCATTTCATGCACTCAAAGCAAAACAGAGGACATGCTCGCATTGTCAATACGTGTTAGCTAAGCGGCTGTTTCATCTGTGAATGCCAGACAGCTGCTACCTAGCAAAGCATAATTTGGGTCTAGAAAGTAATTCTCTTTTTTCATTCTCTAGCACATTCTTTTCCATGTTTGTTTTCCCATGTTCAGTTGAGCTGGCTCAACTTCACTTCTCTTAAATTCCCAGCCCTGCTATATAACTACAAAGCTCTGAAGAGAAGATGACAAAGGTCTGTCTGGTTTGTGTAGCAAGAGCTACAACCACAGCACCTAGTCAACACCTCTGTTTGTATCTGATCTAGAAAACAAACAAGCAAACAACCAAGAAAGCTCTGGCAAAGCTCCTCTGCTCTACCATGCTAACAGAAACACTGAAAAGTCTTGTTTGTATGGTTGTTAGCACATCCAGGGAGTATACTTACTTTTTATATGAGACCTACTTCTTAGGAAACAAGTGGGAACATTAGCTTTTTCAGTGCTTTCTTCAGTAGAAAGTAGGGAATGGATGTAGAAAGACAACCATGAAACAAGTTCTTATCTACATGCCAATTTCCGCATGTTGAGTTTTCCCCAAACTTTAGTCCTGTATGCAGATTAGCACAAGTCTGACCGACAAATAAAACCTAGTTCACATAAAAGCTTTTTAAAAACCTTTCAAAAGCCCAGGGAAACATGCATCCAAAATGCTTCAAAACCCCTAGAAACCGTGGTGTGGTGCTTTTGCCTGTAATACACACACAGACCAAAAAGGTATCTTTGCTGAACCATTTTTAGGCATTTACTTTTGAGATGGATACTCCAAAAAGCCTACTTCATTCTGTATTTACATCCTCCACTTCCAAAGCTCATCTTCCTCACAAACACCAACCCTTTTGCCTCCTCGACAGTCCCACGGCTCTTTTAGCGCACGCTCCTGCACAGCTACCAGCCAGCTTAATGTGTACGGGAACAGGGCAGTTCCTGCCTCTCTCGCCATGGAAGTACTAGTCTGGATTTTTTTCTGTTTGACTGTAGCGTCCCATGAATTTCAAGAATTTAAGCAAATGTAACATCTGGCACTTCTATGTTAATTTCTTTTGGCACCCTGCAACTAAATAATTCCTTTTATAAATCATTGGGGAAGGAAAGAAGAGACGGGAGGGACAGGGCGCTGTGCAGCCCCATTCCCCCAGGAGTCTGCTTAAATAGAGGAGAGGCAACATCTTACACTTCACATTTTGAAAACCATCGTCATGGCAACTTTATGCAACAAACTACTTTTCAAACAGATTTGTATTTCTTTGGAAGAAACCTAAGACCCACCAAATCTACATTTCCAGTTGACTACAGCGCATACGGGAAGCAAACACTTATTTCAAGCTCAAAAGAAGTTGAATTTGACAGAGTTCAGCCCTACCCAGCAATAGCCAAACTTTTTCTGCTTGTTTGAAGTAGTTTCTACATCGGCTGACATGTACGCACACACTGCCTGGAGCCAGGAGACAGAAGTTTTAACATTTATTAGAATGGCCAGCTACAATTCTTCTCCCATTCTTACTACTTGTATTCTACCAAGTTGCCCACTTCACCTTTTTTTAATTTCTGATGTAGTAGCAAGTCTAAACTTCTGTGACAACACAATTATGGGATGTGGAATAAAAAATTAGTATGAGCTAGCAGTTAAAAACCCAAGCTCTTCAAGTCTGTATTTAAAGGCTATCATAGCACAGCAATGTGTTGTGGCCGACTTCATCCTAAACCACGATGACTGTGGCGGGGATGGAAAGAAGCATCAACACTTTTGTGGCACAGGCTTTAATTCAGTCCTTGGGTCAGGATTGCAAGGTACAGTCGTATGCTACCATCACCAAGCATCCCCCCTTGCTGGTGTGGGAGGAGCGTCATGCAACAGAAAACCACCTGCGTGGTTCGTTAGCAATCCCACTGAGAGGTCCATTGGGAAAATAAGTAAATGGTATGCACCCTCAGGATTATGAAGACCTTTGTTTTGCTCACCTGCCTCTTTCTGCACCTGTGTCTGACTCCCCCCTGTGACTCAGGCTCTCCTGAGTACTGGAGCACGGAGGATCCCATTGCAGAACGCTGCAGCGCCAAAGCTGCTACCGCCCTCCACGCTCCTCCTCGGCAGCTTCACCAGGGATAACAGCTGACAGAGTTCTCACAAAAGGCAACTTTCTTTGCTTTTCTGTGGGGAATCAGTAATATAATTTCCATCTTCAGCAGGCAGAAATTGAGAGGATCAGCTCTCCATGTGGGAGATTTTACTGTGCAGTTGAGTTTTATACTACTGCACCAAAGCACTTGGTGCCTAAGTGTTAAAGCACAAACGAAGCTTCAGTCAGCAAAGCCACCACATTATGGAAACTGCTTATTTCAAGTCCTAACCTGCAATGAAACTTTCTCAGCAAAAGCACTATGACTCCAGCACAATGGGCACATTATGGGCTTTCATTAGCCCAGAAGACACCTCACCGCATCCCTAACCAAGAGCTGTGCTAGCACCACTATGTCACACAGATCTGCTCTGCACCTCTACTACAGAAACACATTTATGCAAAGTTACTTAAGAGGAAGTCTAAAAGCAGCAAAGTCCTGCTTAATTAGTTGAAATGAATTTTCAGTTTGTCAGGCTTCCTGTGGTTCAAGCACCATTCAATGAACTAGAGCCAGGTTATGATTTTGGAGACAAACAGATGGGGACTTCATCGATCTGTTCCACATCAGGGTAACAAGCCATTTCTGATTAACCTTACTTTGAGCTTGGAATCACAGTGGAGTATTTAGAAATCTGATCAAACTGGGTAAAGTCTGTCTCTACAGAACACACCTGTATCAGAGTAGAAGGTAGTTTTATGGGCACATGAAAAGGGACCGTGTAGAGTTTCGGCTGCCACTTGGCAGAAGGGTAAATGGCAGCTGATGGGAAAACCAAGCAGTTACTAGCCTGAAAACGCATATGTTGGAACATGAATACTTCGTCTCAAACAAGATGTGGCCTTCTTTGAGAAAGACCATTCTGGAAAGGCTCAACTTGTTTGGAAGGGAAGAGAGGGGCAGGTATCTAAAAAAAAAATCCAAGTAACAATAGATTCAGAAACAGCTTCACCACGTCTACAGTCCATAATGCTGGACCAGCAATCAGTGCCAAGAACCAGAGCTATCACCAAACCTCTTCCCAGAAGCTATCCCACAGTTGCCAAAAAGCAGGCAAAGATCTTTAAACAATTGCACCTTGGCATGTGCTGTCACTTCAAGTCCAGGGCTGGGACATCAAGGGGGATCTTTCCATCCAAGACTCTGGGCAGAAGAAACCTGCTTTCTGCACTCTTGAAGAGCACACCCTATTAAGGCACAGGGCATGACAACACACTTCATGTTCAAACTGCAACAAGTAGTCTTTAAAAAAATGGAACAGATGTTTCAGATCTGCAGTTCACTATGTGCAGCTAACTATACAAGGTTAGCTTAAGAAAAAATAATAATAATAATAATGTGAAAACCGATAGGGAAAGAGAGAGTAAAGGCACCTTAGTACTTTTTCTCATGGAAGACATATTCCTTAAGCAGCTTTTTCAGATGACAGACATGCATCATCCTCGAATCCCTCCCTTTCTTTTACACTCTCTAACCACACAATACCTTTCTTACGATTACTTCTCATTGTGTTTTCCACTTGGCCCCATTAAAAAGTTTTAAATCCTTTCCTATTATGCGCTTTATCCTACTTTATTAGGTGGGTGGATTGAGTTGTGTGGATTATTGTATTTTCACAGAGCAAACCCAAGTCCAGTTAGCTAAATAGCATATAATCTTAGAAGGGTGCCTTCAGGTGCTTCTGTAATGTAAATAAATTAATGAACTAATTCATGCAGCAGCAGTACTTGTTTTGAGAAATCTATTTAGGCTATGAGCAAGACAATGGGCAGAGGGGAAGTCAAGACAGCCAGACAACATGGCTGCTCAAGAACACACCATCAGTTTTCAGTAAAGCTGAAACCAGAACCCTGACCAGATCCCTACCTTATACATACTTAGACATGAACAAACTCGTTCATTCCACTGCACGTAATTCAAACCCTGGATGAGTTTGAAGCTACCACCTTGAAAAAAAAAAAGATTTGGTCACTGAGCAATTCATCTCCATCCATTTAAAAACTATCAGTCTTCTCTTTCTCCCCTGAGATCTTTGTCAAAGGCCATACAACTCTCAAGGTCCAGCCCTTACAAAAAAGCCAATCACCACCTAATGAGGGTTTGTGGGTTTTTTTTCCTTTAATATGCAAAGAGTTGTAAAAGACTAATCCTTCAGTATTTTTCCAGGGTACACTGTAACTTTTGCACAGCATGATAGACCTTTAGCATCTCAGTACGTATTATGAATAATTAAAGCAGCACATGCCAGGGGAAGAGCTACTGTCTGCTCAGACACAACCAGTTCACATCTCTACAGCAAAACTGCAGATTATGGGACCAACAGAAACCATGACCCTCAGATATTTGACACAGATGCATCCTGCTGTAAGCATCTGAATGTAGCTGTGCTACAAATATTTACCTTACTCTCTGTCAGTTCCGTAAATTAATCTATGGAAAACTGCAACTATTCTGTAGCCAAACCAGAATAACTTTGAAAAACCACCTTGGTCTACAGTCCGCTCTGCAACAGAAAAGAAACATTTACTTTTAAGCTGAGATAAATGTGCACGCATTCTTTTTTGCACTGAGTTCAGCTAGCAGACTTCACCCTGAAGCGGCCAAGGCACCTGCATACTTTATGTTCAGCTGAATATAATTCAGGTAGATGTCAAATGATTTCTGTAATAAGATATGCTTTAAATTAATTGTAAGAAGTGAATAACTTCCTATTTCTTACTGCTCTCAACACTGAAGAACACAAAAGAAGAAAGTACTCGCAGCAGCTCTGGTTAACGGTGTCCCACCTCCAGCACGTTTCAAAGCAGCTGTGAGAACCATGATCCGCAGAGTCATCTAACAAGGCAGTGAAGGGACAAGTCTAAAGACAAGAGCCAGACCACCTCATAAGATCACTTCTGGCAGCAGATGCTTATAAGGAGTTTACAGAAGGCCCGCTGGCCATTGCAGTGAGTGTAACACAGTTTACAGGCTGCCAGCCAAAAGAATCACTCATTTCATGCAGTTGTGTAGGAACTTCATTACCAGCTGACCACGTAAATACCGGAATCATATTTAAGTTATGTACAAAGAATTGTTCTAAGTGAAAGGACTGACATCTGAAAGGGCTTTAAGAGCATGCGCTCGGATTTTTAAAACTGACTGCAGTTTTTAAAGCAGAAAATACACAAAGCTACCTACAGAGACTCTCGTTCTCTCTACTGATTTGAGTCCTGACTTCCCTGTGACAGTGAATGACACTAACATTTTACATCGTACAAAGCATGCTGCAGTATTTAGATGTTAACTGCATCAACAGCTTCAAAGGAGCTCCTTCGAGTATACTTGAACTTAAGTCATCAGTTATAACAAAGACTCTCAGCTCTCCTTGAGAAATCCAGTGGCAGCTTCAACCAACACACACATTTTGTTAATAAGTTTTCACATATCCTTGATTTCACTTGATGTCCTGCATCTCCCAAGAGAAGTAAGGTATGTAGGTACCTATCCTGTGCCTTGCGAGACATAATCACTAACTCCAAGCACAGGTAACCGTGCTTGAAGCTGGTATGCATCAGACCTTTGGCATTTCCAGACCGCCCATTTACATGCTGATCCAGAGTACTTGAGGCTTTCTGTACAGACTCATCTGTAAAGAAAATATTGAACAGTCAGCATATGACCAAAACCAAGTTCTAGGATATTTGTGTTTGTGAGTCTATTACTAAACTACACACACCTCCCATAATAATAGGCATTAAGATTATTTTTCTCCCTCCCTTTCAATTTTAAAACAAAAGGATAAGACTGACTGCATTAGATGTTTCAAAGCTGCAGAAGGAAAAGTTCATTACACTAAAAATTTCAGAATAAGAACTAAAAACTGTCACTTTCTGCTAGTACGTGGATGCAAAAAAAAGACTTTGGTATTTTTCAGAAGCACACAATCCTTTTGGTTTTTTAAAAAAAACCACACTTAGGTTTACTAAATAGGAACAGCAAGACGACAAATAACTATGACTGTCTTTGGCAGTCTGACTTTCTGGGAATAACAAACTGTGACAGGAGGTCAGTAACAGCATTCTCACATTTTGCTAAGTAAGTTTTGTCTTTCACAAGACAGATGTCACAGACAGAACAGCATTTATAACTATTCTTTCTGAGACACCAGAAGATTATACTAGCTCACTCTCTTTCCCGGAATCCTGTCCCACCACCTATGCTTTCGTTGTTTTCTCTACAGTGTTCCTACTTCTACGAAAGAAATCTTTAATACTTACAACTAAGTAGCCCCCTAACCATCACTCTTCTAGTAGCAAATTACTGCAATTAAATAACCTTTACCTAAAATACAGACTTTCTACTTCCTTCAAGCTGCAGATCATTGGATTGGAGAGCTGTCCCCCATGACAAATGGATAAAATGGAGATATAATGAGTTAGTTCTCAGATTATCTTTCAAGCAAGAAGCTTTGAATCACTTTCTCTTCCCCCGTTTGCTCTGTTCTGGTTAAAACCAAGATCAGAATGTAAAAACATCACCAAACTCTCACACCACATGCGATAGGGAGAGCCTCCGTATGTCACCTTTAAAGACTACTGGCATTTGAGGGAAAGCAGAGCTCCCCTCCGGTTTGCCAGCCACCCCTGGGACTCTCAGACTTGCTCACCTACAGCCAGTTACCGACAGCTGAGCAGTTCCACAAAACCTTTTCATGAAAGGGTGAAGTCATAGTACGAGTGAACGATGGGAGCACGTCTGCAAGGCTTGGCTTTTCTGATCACTCCCTGGGAAGGCTTCAACCCAGATCTGTAATTACCTGACTCAAACTAGAGTTAAAAGAAGGAGGGGGGGGAGGAGGAGAGAGATAGCTGACTGTTTCAAAAGACACACTTGAGACAGTTTACTGCATAGAAGATACCAAGAAAACTCGCACAGTTTACTCATGTCATATGTTTACAGGGGGTAAATTGCAGGTGGCTCTTTACCAGAAGGCAACATTTGCCTTGAACATTTGCCATGAAATTACCATTGTTTCAAGTCAAGTTACTATGTCATTACTGCTGAATAACTCAGAGTCAAGCATACAATTAATCCATGTCACCAATGCAGATAATCTGCAAAACATTACAGCCATTTAATCTAGTATTTTTAAAAGGAGGAAGGGGGAAGAGACAAAGAAATTATTAGACTTCCAGTAACCAGAAGACAAAGCCTATTAGTCAGAGGCAAATAAAGGAGAGGAAGCCAGCGAGATAAGATGCAGACCCCTAGGGAGAAGCAGCCAGAGAGAAGGAGCCCAGTCAGGGAATTCTGATGAAGGTTGTTAAGGGGGTTCCCTCTTATCTTCTTGTGACTACCAAGTCCTTCAAGTGTTTACAGATTGTTCTTTCAGTCTCCAAGAATTCTGGCTACCAGTCTTCAGCTCCTTCTTTATTTTTAAGAATGAGGATGAAAAAAAAGGACTGTTTTTCTAACATCCCATGCCTTTATTTTTACAGTCTCTTCTTACTCAAAGCAGAGTTCTTCCTGTTACATTCACTACTACAGACCCATGTGCCTAATGGAACAGTAACATTGTTTCTGCACTTTGCAAGTTCTTACAATCTGCCAAAACCCCATGATGATGGGTTTTATAGCACTCCAAGGCTTTAAATTTAATTTATCAAGAATTCCTCAGCACCCATAAAGAAAACAGACAGCTATGGCGTGGGACAGTTCTGAGCAGTACTGAGGGATTCACACTTCTACCGACTTGCAGCTGTGCATCTCTTCATAGCCAAACCACCTTTACATCATTTTCTGCCATGTGGAAATGCACAAGTCATGTCTATCCCCCATTCTTCCACCTCCTTTCCATCTACTTCATATTTCCCTGCCCCAATACACATACACACAATATACAGGATTTTTTCCTGTTCCTTAAGCTGAATCGAAGTAAGCAACAGAACCAAGCCTCTTCCTCATCCACACATGAATTTGTCAGAACAAGTCCCTTTGTCTTAGAAGTCCGTCAAACCTCCTGGCAGCCCTTCTTGCTCAATATATATTTCTTTAACTAATTTCAATGACAGTCTTCCAAAAGGAGTTGTTCATAGTTTTCTCTCAAAGCCACCCCCTTCAGTTCATCTAATCACCTTTGTTTAATACAGTTCACACTAAATGGAAGCAATATATAATTATGAATGAATTTCCAAGATAAAAAAATTATAAGAATTAATGATGCAAATCAGTTAGAATTTGCTATAAACACAACAATGTTCAACTCCAAAATAAAGAAAGAAACCGTGCAGAGAAAGCACCTAACCCAGCCTTAAAGATCCAGGCACAGATTACAGAACATATTGCAGGCTGTCAGTCTCAAGATGAAAGCAATTTCAAAAGCATCACATGGAGCAGCCAAATAGTATCAAAACAGTAAGTTCCCCCATTAATAGTTTTGTAAAATTGTTTAAGGATTATAAGCATTCATTCCTGCATAGAACTTGCTATGAGGAAATAATCAGAATTTTAGAAATCATTACAAGAGCCAATATTTGCAGTAAGTTTGTAAAGCCAGTTGTACTTTGTGAATCCAAACTAATTCAACACAGATCACAAGCTCTCCTTTTTCTGCTGATGTGCAGAAAATCTTTGCTTTAGACTGTGTGCTGTCTTTCACGTAAAGGGCTATGAAGGTTTTCCACAGAACACTAACACACACCTGTGCGGGGGAAAGTATAAGATTTTAAAGACAAACTACAGAACTGACAAGAACATAAAAAGTCAGATCCTGTCACTTTCACATGCAGCCTTAACCAAAGGACTACGTTTCCTTTTCTGAGGATTATCTCTTACCAGGGAAACACGCAGCACCGTTCAGATGTGCTTGAGAAACACCAGTACAGACACTCTCTCTTTCCATTGCTAGCCCAAATAAAACCCTAATACCGTAGTTATACATTAACTGTTTAACAAAGAGGCTCTTAAACAGATAATAAGAATGCATTTAGAAGAGATATCTTTTGTTCCCCAAAAAAAGACAGAGCGTGCAGCAAAACTGTAACTGCCAGTGAAGCCTGTCTGTAATTTTCAGAAAGGTTCTGTGGTTTGTGTTTGCACAGCTATACCCCTTTTTTCAGAGCACTTAACCTATTACCCCTTTAAATTATGTGGCGGACACTACCATTTACAAAACGTTACCAGTTGCGGATCAATGCTGTATTCCGATACTTGGCATCAGACTGTCCAGTTATCAATGTAACATTTTGAAGGACAGCATATCAGCAGCGTTAACTATTTAAAAGATAATCAATGATTCTTTCCAGTAACCACAGCACTAATACAAAAGACATATTCTGTCAACCAGTATTTGCTTGAAACACTGATTATGTAAGTTACAATTTAAGTTGTTACGAGCGGTTTGTTAGTACCACCGTAGCCCCAAACAGTAAGAGCGATTAACGCAGATTGCAGCTTTCACAGGAAGGGGGAACACATTCAGGAGAGAGAGTGAAAGCTAAAAGTAAGAAGAAAAGTGGCTGTGCAAAGGCGGTATGTTCAGATTATGAGAACTATCTTGGAAATAAATCGCTCTACGTTTTATCTCTCTGCCTGCTTCCTAAAAACACGATGAATATACACCTTCCAGCGTTACGCGTGTAAAGGCTGAGCACCAAAGAGTATCC
The DNA here is from genome assembly GCA_013396915.1 of Stercorarius parasiticus. Classification (NCBI taxonomy): domain Eukaryota; kingdom Metazoa; phylum Chordata; class Aves; order Charadriiformes; family Stercorariidae; genus Stercorarius; species Stercorarius parasiticus. The sequence goes on along the minus strand of VWZL01001490.1, from coordinate 80,284 downwards.
GAACAAAGCGGCCGATCCCCTCAGCTCCGGCGCGACGCGGTGCCGCACGCAGGGAGGCGGCTTGTCAAGAAACGTTTTAGAGTCCTGCAGATGGCACGCACCAAAATTTGAAAAAAAAAAAAAAATAAGAAACCCACCTTGAAGTGAGCCAGCACCACTACGTGGGGCACAAGGGTCCGAGACGGGCGGGCTGGGCTCGGCGTCTGCCCGCCGATGCCCCGGCCTGCCCACAGGAGACCCCGCAGACACCCACCGGAGAAGCGCCCCGGACGGGACCGCCCCGCGCCGCGCCGCCGGGGGAGGCGGCGGCTCCGGCTCCCGGCCG
>VWZL01001490.1:57607-79531 GCA_013396915.1 Stercorarius parasiticus | reverse complement strand
CCCCCGGCTTCACTCGTTGGTTCCGCCCGGCTGCGGGGGCAGTGCCACCCTGGCCGCCAGGGGGCAGAAGGGCGCCCGCGCCTGCAGCGCCCCCCTGCGGCCGGGCGGCTCCGGGCAAGGGTTGGGGAGCGGCCAGCGCCATCTTAGCGTCGTCCCCAGCCTTGTATGGTGCGCGGGGTGCGGAGGTCGGCCAAGCCCCACAGCCACCCCGTGTCCACCCACAGGGTCACTGCCTGCCACAGACTCCACTATGTCCACCCACAGGGCTGCCTAGCTAGTCCCCCTGCCTGCCTGCTGACAGCACTGGCTGCAGGAATGGCTGTGGGATGGCCCAGGTGGTGTGGAGAGAGTCCTGTGTGTAAGCAGTCCCGAGCCTCTCACCTGGGCCTGCAGTTACTGCTGACCTGGAGCTCGTGTCAGGGGGTGACCTTCCATCCTGTCACTGCCAGGCCCGAGGGCGCTCTCCCCACAGAAACCGAGAGTCGACTCTGGGACTGATGGAGCGACAGTTCCCCTGGCCCTGCGTTCTGCCGCCCTTGTGCTGTCAGCGAGGCAGGAGGCCCCAAAGACCAATCCATACGCCATTCAGGAGAGTCTATTGCAAGTACCGTGTGAGGCTTTGTTGGCAAAACTCCTGAATTTGAATGGGATTCATACACTTGATTTCCAAAAAAACTAACCTTTTTTTCAAAATATGCTCTGCTATAGTTCTCAATTTGTGACTAAAAGTCATAACTATCAATGTCCTGGGACTGAAGCATTTCGAAACTGAAGCACAGGGTTCATGAAAGGAGTTTTATTAAATGACCTACAGAACGAAGTAAGAGGGCGGGTAGGGAGGATTGTTTCTCTGCTAGCATTAATATTTATACCTGTTCCCCAGTTTGGGAGTGGTTCCAATTCTGGGAAATATTTCTATTCATGCATTCAGTTGCATTTGGCTCAAAGCCAAGGTATGAATAAGGTGCATAAATCCATACTGGGGTTTGTGTCCATGTTGTTACATTTTTGTATGCTATAAGTAAGGCCATCCAAGGATATCTGAGACTTCATTTTCCCTACTAAATTTGTTGCACTGCATTGAAACCTCTTTCTCTGCTTGTGACTAATAGACAGCTAAATACAAAGGAGGAGAAAATGTTTCTAAATGTATGAAAGCATGAGCAACAGGGTTGCACAAGACTAAACACAAGTCCATATTGCTTTTGAGTCTACCTGAACACTGCATGCTTTTCAGGATAAAGCTAAGAAATATGTAAAGCAATTTTTTTGTTTCCTTTCCTCCTCCCCCTCTACACTGTCTAAGTCAGCGTTTCTGTTCTTCCTGAGGCTACCTCGGCACAGGAGGCACTCCCAGGGCAAGAGTATGTCCTACTAAAACCAGATAATGCCTCAACCACCTCAGAAGATGAAAACTCTCTGATCAAAAGGGACTAGTTAAGGGTTTCCACTTTCATTTATTCAAATGAAGAGAATGTTGTAGAATCCTAATTTTCTGCAATTTCACTTATGTGAAATTACATAGGAAAACCAGTGATAAAATCCAAGTCCTTGCTTTTACTATTTAATTATATTCTCTTTGCATGAAGTTTCCTTTTTCTGGTCAAAACACCACTCCGTAAGTAAAGGAAAGCTTAAAAGAGATCCAAGTTCAGTCAGAAATCCGAGGCATGAATAGAATGGCCGAGTTCTCATCCCAGCTGATGAACAGTGCAAGTACAAAGACTTAGAGAGGCTGGTTCAGAGGTGTCGATCCATGTTTCAGATCACTTCAATTTGCCAGCAGAAAGATACTGGCATGACAAAACCCTAAACCATGTGAAAGTCACCTTGCTTTCAGATGTCATTATTGAATAACCTGGTTCAGTAACTTGTTTCTTTTTCACCAAATCTGCATAGATTTATGATTGCAGCTTGTAGATGGAAACAGAAACACTTGCAAATTAATGCTTGCTGGAAATGTCTTGAAATTTAATGGCTTAAGTCACTGGTAGAAATAAGGATGCAACACCATCATGGAAGAATATCATCTTTCATTTTAGTTTGTTTTTCACCATGTGGAGACTGAATGATTGAAGTTTTGCTATGATTTGGTTTTGGCTGAATCTTAAAAAAATAGGTATGAATGTTCAATCAAGAATGAAAATCAAGTGAAGTTTTCACTTTGCTAGGTACATACTGCAGCCACATGTGGTCAGTGTTTGCAATGTATTAGCTATCGCAGGCCACTAAGTCATTGTTTTGAGTAAAAGAAGATAAAGTGACTTTTGTGGAAACTAGATTCTGAAATTTCGTATCACTGTAAGGCATGCGATTTGCCCAGCTCTCACAGGTATCTGTGACCCCTTCTCTTCTCCCTCTGCCACAGCAACTCATTGTTTCAGTTGTTGTCCCTAAAGGAAATGATAGACCAAATTCACTGCTGCCGTAAGAACCGCAGACTCATTTTGGCAGACTTGCACGGAAGATGAATATAGATTACTGACCTCTAGTTGCTGTGGATAGCTGTGAAAGGAATGATTGATTATCTGTTGCATTAGCAGCAGGAGAGAGACTGCGGGTCACTCTTTAGCTAAGTGGTGTAATTTAGCTCTTAAAAAAAAAAGCCAGATATGCACAGGTTTTGGCATCTCTTTAAATAAGCGTTAATGTGTTTGAAAATATGAGATATAGACTGTCATACAGGCTGAAGCTGATGATGTTCCATACTATAATGTTGATACGCTATGCTTCTGAATTGTCATTTATTTCCGTAACAGAAATGTGATCATAGCTTGATTCAGAAGGCGATCATCCCAGCAGTTTGCCATTGTGTCTTTAGGACTCCTTGCCAGTAGCAAACGAGCTGTCAAACAGAAGTTGTGTAAAATGTTTTATTTAGGAGTAACATCTGAGAAGTTCAAAGACGCCTTTTCAAATTATTTCACGCAGAGTTCTGTTCCCCACCACCTCCCCCTGAGCAAATATGGTTTCAGCATCAGCACTAAGTGTGTGCTACTAATGCGTGCCCTAGTTAGCTGGGATGTAAAAGAGATCTATTGTTTTAAAATTTCCTTTTTTCCCCCATGGGCTATTACTTTCAGCCTTTGTTTCCTAAAGTCCTCTATGTATTTGTGACTGGTAGATTTTATGCTTAAAGTGAGTAGCTAATGCTTGACTTGAAAAGAAAGGATGAAATAAAATAGACTTACAACTTCAGCAAAGGAGCTGTGCAGATAGGAGAGTGCTGGACACGCATTCTTAGCCAAGCATCCCTCGCTGGGAAGCAGCTGTAATTTAGCTGCTCGTATATTAGTCAGTCTCTGTGCAGCTTGCCCTCTGTCCTAACTTTGCTTTGGCTGCACTATTGGGGTCACTTTACAGTGCAGTTGACAGATTTCTTTCCTTATTTTTATATAAACTTTAAATTCTAGACAAACCTACAAATAGCAAAAGAAGAGTGGTGTTTCACTGATTATTCAGATTATTGAACTTTTGTGTCAATCATCTAAAAATCCAAAGGAATGAGTATTTGTTTCCTGAAAGAAAAACTTGTTATTACATTTTATAGTTTAAAGGATTTTTTGTTTTAATTAACAATGAAAAAAGTTTGGGTCTTCATCATGCAGTAACTCATTAACTGCTTAGGCCTCCTTTGCAAGTCTGGATACAATGGGATATTTCATGTGCTTGATCTGCATGTTGATAACAGGGGCTTGCATGTAGATCAAAAGAACGATACACCCCGGCATTGTCAGAACTCTGCCACAGCATCTAGCAAATGCTTATTTGGAAGGCAACGCTTGGCTTCCCTCCAAAGGCTTAATTCTAACAATCAGCTCAAAACCAGCCTGCAACCTACCACTTTTCCCATTGATGCGTTTGTGCCTACAGACCTACCTTTGACCTCTCCCGGTTTGTTCTGTTGCAGTAAACACCTGAAATTTGCTCAGCTAATACAATAGCCCTGTACTTTTTGACAAAAACGCCTGTGGTTAACCTCTGTGGGCTGCGTTCTGCAATGCAATGAAGGGTGGTAGAAGTTAAACAATGGGTGTGACTACCACAAGATGAGTGTTAGTGGGAAAGTGGTGTAACATCCACTTAGCATTCCAAAGATGTGAAATATAATTATGATTTAAATGCCAAAGATGTAAGTTGCAAGATGAGTAACGACAAGGACATGAAAGCCTCCCTTATCTTCTTTTCTGTCCCACTCAGAATCATTTTGCACACCCACAAAACTAATACAAGTAGTGTCACTTGATGAAATTACACCTAATACATGACTTGTACCGTCACTTACATTTCTGTCGGTGTGGGCTCTGTTTATACCAAAGGAAAAAACTCCAGTCTCACCTACATTTTAAGTTGGAAGTAATTTTGCTCTCGGTGGAATTATTCCCTATTTACACTCCCACTCCGATCAGAATCTAACCCAGGCTTTGAATTTTGTCCTATTTGCTCTCCTCCTTTCCCGTGATATACAGGGGTCCTCTGTCGTTGAAGGACTCCTCACACCTTCATTTATGTATCTTTGCAGAAATGGTTTATGAGCAGGTCTGTAATGTTAGAAATTGTTGTCTAAGATGAGCCATGGGAGCAGCTGGTTGCTGAGCAGATATGAAAAGCTGCTTAATGCCTTTTACATCATGTAGCATATGTGGGAAGGAGAGCAAAAATGCAAAAGTGCCGCCCATACCTAGATGAGGGGCTACACAGTTCTGTATCAATTCCAACACCGAGAAATTAAAGAAAGAAAAAATAAGTTCTAGGTGGGGGAGGGGAAGCAACTAGTGGGAGAAAAAAAATTGTTTGTTCTAAACTTTTAAACTCTTTATAAACAGATTCTTGGTATGTTTAAAACCCAAAAGCAACAGGTGTGATTGCAGCTCTGAGAAAAGGACACTGTCCCAAGTTGTGGCCTCAGAAATTGTCTGATGCGTAGATCAGAATTTAAACCTGTATTTTAAACATTTTTCCCTCTGACGTTATTCCTCTTATTTTCTTTATGGATTACATGAAAACCTAAGCTGAAAGTTTCTCATGCAGTACTACCATCTGTCATCTGGGAACAAAGAGTATTACCAGCTCCACCAGAGGTGACACCTTCAAATAAAAGCAAGAGGGGTGAGGCCAGGAGGGGCTCTAGGTGAGGACGTGATGTGGGACTCAGCTTGTGCTACGTCAGCCCTTGTAACTGAACTGTTTATTTTCTGTACAAAATATGCACTCAACAGAGGGAAGCAATGATTTTTCAGATACACGTACATGCGTAGCTTTGTGTATGACTAATTTTATTGCCTGAAATGGAGCTGTAGAGGGGATAAACTGGAGCATTTATTCCAAAGTGTTTCACGAGTTGGGACCTAGCTGTTTTATTGTGGATATTTGTTTCCTGGAAGTACCATAAACATTTATAGAAATACTTTCTGCTGGGTAGGAAAAATCATTTTTATATCTAGGGGGGAAATATATGATTCGTTAAACATTTTAAAATACAAAGAGCAAAATAAAAATGTTCTCTCGTAAGAATCAGAGAAAATCAGTTTTATGTCTGTACTTAAGATGCCTAACAGAGTTCATGAAACAAGAAGTCTTTAGATCATAGCAACAGTTAAGACAAAAAAGGCTAGGATTTAACAGTTTGGGATTTTTTTAGCAAAAGGAACTATGGGACACATCCTGTCTTCAGGTTAGCATCTGTAACTCTGACTTTGGTGAGGAAAAGACGGTGCAACTGTCTGAAGCCCGCAGTAGGGACCGTACTGAAATATTAGTGGAGGTCAGCTGCTGTGGTGGAGGCAGCTGCTCGGGAACTGTATGGCCTGGGAAGACTTTGGTGCAAACCCCTCTTCTGCTCTCCACAATAACAGGAATTGCCACAGACTGCAAGGACGTGAGTGACAGCCACATCACCAAACGTTCTGCAATAATTTGGGTGCATGCATTAGGAAGCAGCTTTTCCTCTGTCACCGAGGGAGAGAGTGCTCCCTCCAGAGGGCAGTTCGGGCTGTCTGAACTGCCCTGCTTCACACTGTCCTCCCGAGGAGCTACTCCCAGCACACAGGTTCAGATTCAGACGCAGCAACTACAGCTCCATGTTGGCAACTGGGTCTTGAAACAGTCAGCTTATGTCCTATCCCTGACACTTGTTCCTCGTTGCATCCATATACTTACTTTGCAGTGCTGCTGCATCTTCCTTTTGGACAGTAGGGTACTTTTCGACAGTTGCCATGTCCTTAAAGCAGAAGTCATTGTTTCTGCGAATCGAATCCATGTCAGAAGTGTTGTTATTCCAGTTGCATATTTGTCTCAGGGATATTTTTGGTCTGACATGAAATAGTGTCACCACTGACATGATAAAATAGTCATTTACATAGAGTAAGAATAGAATTTCATTCTTGATTTCTGACAAAGATTCTTATCGCACCTAGAGGCTGATTCAGTGGGCTCAGCAGGTACACAACTCTCTGAAAATCAAGACATTCAGGAATTCCCTAAATCCACAGTTAGTTTGCCTCCCCTGTAGTGCTTTTATAAAATAGCTTTCATCACCTTTTCATCACATCAAACTCCAGTTGAATCATAACTACATACTGTAGTGGTATCACAAATAAGCTTCCCAGCCTCTGAAACCTATACCGGTTTTCAGCAATATCGTGGTGGTTTTATCATGTATTTTATTCACAGATTTCAAGATGCTTTGCAAAGATAGGGTCAGTATTGGTAGGACGGGGGGCGCTCAGAGTTTCGGTGACTTGCCCAATGTCTGTTGCAAAACAGCAGTGAAATACAACCCAGGTATTCTTGTACCAGGCTGTGATTCAGCAAAGCACTAAAGCAAGTGCTTAACTTCGAGCAAGAGCTCAAGCTGTTTGGATGGAGACAGATTTAAGCATCAGTTTAAATACCTTGCTGGACTCAGCTTTCAACAACTAATTATTGCTCACAGCTATTTCTTTTTTTGTTTGTTTGTTTTCATATAGCTCAGCTTATCTTTAGACGGTGGAAATCCTTTTAAACTAATTAAATTGTGTAAAAAACTATACTGCTTGCTGGCTTTTTAGCAACTCAAATGTTCATGCATATGTTTGGGGTTTTGTATTGTTTTTTTAGATGACACCAGTTACTCGTCAAGAAGTTCTTGGCCTTTACCGCAAGATATTCCGAATAGCCAAAAAATGGCAATCGGCATCAGGACAGATAGAAGAAACTATTAAAGAGAAAGAGTACATTAAAAGTGAAGCCAAAACATTATTCCGAAAAAACAAAAATGTGAGTGTCCTTATAGTTTTGAATTTCTGAATGATTGTCCTCTTGCTCTTTGCACTGTCTCAGTGATTGGATGCTAAGATACGAATGTAAGAGTTGTTTTCCCAAGATTTCATTCACCTTTAATGCTGGTGTATTTGGATTATAGTTTAAATTTCACCCCTGAAATAGTAATAAGAAAACACAAACCATTTCAGCTCTTCCTTAACCACTGTAGAAGTCTAAAAGGTCTAGAGCTTTCACTAAAAAAATGCCAAGAAAAAATTAAATTCCAAAGATACTGCCTATGTAATTGAAGCAGCTTTTGATCTTTTAGAAAGCTAGCTAAGTGTATCATTACCCATGCAATGGCAAACAGAGCTCAGTAGCTTCTTACACTTCTTTTTTTCTTTTCAAAGCAACAACTATTGGCACTTCTTTTAAAAGAAGCACTTTTTTTTTTTTAAGGAAGAAATTTCAAACCCCTTTTGAAAGGGGCGATACAGACTCCATGGTAATCAAAGGTCTTTCTTGTAATTCAAGATCACAATACTTAACTTATATCCCATTTTGGTCTGGGACTAAATTCAGGTAATGCAAAAATCAAAAAATTAATTTAAGTCACAATTGACACCACATTTCTGACTTCAAAGGAAGTTTCTGGGTAGGATGATAACAGAATACAGACCGAGGAGTCTCTTCTCTTTCTCCTCTAGCTACCTTTCAGACTAATGAATGGGTGAGGGTGGTTTTTTTCATGGATGTATCAGTAGTTTACATGTGTATTGTCTTTTTACAGAGAAAATACCATGTTTGGGTAAAAACCTCCTTTTATAGTCTCAGTCATGACAGTCTCTGGGCCTTAATATCCAGTGCCATCAAGCCCAGAATTGTTGAGTCAAGGCAAATACTGTTACCTTTTATGGATGTGAAAAATAACAATCATTGTATCCTTGGGATTGCCAAAAAAAGCTAAGGAAAGTCATGTGGCTGTGCATCATTTATGCTTGAGCTTCCAATTGCTAATTGCTATACTTGTACAAAGCAACTGTTTGTATGATCTTAGGTAACAGATCCAAAGTTGATTAAGCAGTGTATAGAAGAATGTGAGGCAAGAATAGAAATTGGACTTCACTATAACATCCCCTACCCAAGACCTGTGAGTATAAATCTAGTCACAACTATACCCACTTAGCTCTCACTGGATAATAAAACTTTAAGTTCACACCACTTCCACTGCACTGTATTTTTAGATAAGCTGGTATTTAAATGCTATGCTAAATCAGAGCCAAATAAGCCAAATGTATATTGAGAAGTTCTTCATCTATCTTATTTCAATGTAAAATGACTAATTTCTTCTCAAAATAAGGAGTCAAAGCCTAAATGGAGTTGCATGAGCTAAACTACCAAAGCCTGTAAATATTTAGGCAGTCTTGACCGACCAATGAATCATACTATGTAGAAAAAGATCGTAATGGAAATCAAATGAGAGAATAAAAATACTCAAACCAGACAATCTGCCATAGATACAATAATTTTCATAGCTGGTAACTGTTCTCAGTCATAGATCAGGTCTTGGAAAGCAGCTGCCTATGTTGCTGCTTCTTTTCCCCTGTTCCTAGAGAAAAACATGTCCAAGATTACCAAAATGCTGGAAGCTGCAGCAATGTCTTCTATTGCACCATTCAATATAGTTTCCTCACTGCCTAGTCACTTCTGTCTGGAGTACTTTATGCTGCCTCCCAGAGAAACTTCCTCTAATTTACAGTTTCACATCTATAGTTTCCTTATCAAGATGGTGATGGTCAAAATTAAATTGTATCTTCATCAGATGCTTGCCTAGAATATGGTCACTGTTAGCATCTGTTTCACATATAGCTTTTTCTTTTTCTCCAGTATACAGAACAATAATGCACATCTGGCAAGCAGCACTCCTAGAAATGGGCTTAAAATGTGTGCTCTGCAGTGGCTTCAAAATCCTAAAGCATCAGTCCTAGATCAGCTCTCTCAGACAAACGGGATGATCGTTATTTTTCAGATTCTAGAAATCTCTATTGCTGGTTTCGTCAGTGCTTTTACTACTATTTGCACCTAAACAGCTATCTTACAGGATGACAGCTTCAGCAACAATAACATCTGACTGCTAACACCTACATTTTTCAGTCACTTAGGGGGGATACAGCTGCATGACTCCCACTAACAGTCTTATGAAATATAAAGACTTCTTCAATCAAAGGAAGAGCCTGTCACCTATTGCTCCTTCTGCTTCTGGAGTCAATGACATTGATCGATCATTTTAATATGGTATATATAATCATGACAATAAGAAGGCAGTCTTTCCATACATACAGTTTGCAACTATTTTGTGACTTATTAGATAGGTATGAATAAAGCACACATCTACTCAGGAATTTTTAGGGTTTTCTAGGTCTTACTGTTCTGGAACATTGTCAGCAGTCTTATTTCAACAAGTATTTTATCATTACAGTCTGATATCAAGCTACAAAACAAGGTTACTAAAGCCTAAAATATACAGGATTTTAATAAACACAACATTTAGGGGCTGAAAGTTATACCACCAATCACTCCTCAGAGCACGCTCCTCCTAGAAATCTAATAACCTGGTTTGAGACGGCACAGTTGCCCTCTCCAGAATATGAAGAAATTATTTAAAAGTCAGTGAAATCTAGTCTGTATATACGCCTTCTTTTCCTTGTAGCTTCCCAATTTGCACCTAACTGGTGGGATTTTCTTTTCCAGATCCATCTGCCTCCTATGGGTCTTGCCTATAAACAAGGCCGAATGTTGCGTCACCAGGAAAAGTTAAGGAAGATTTCTAAACCAATATACCTGAAATCCCATGATGAAGTTTCATAACCCATCATTTAAGCTGTGATGGGTAGTCACATCATTTAAGCTGTGGACTGTAATCCAGGTGATCTGTGTGCACAACTGTGAATGAAGCTGTTTTGGTCTCTTGCTCACAAATTTCCTGAGGCCAAAAAGCTAAGTGATACATTGCATATGATGGATAAGGTGGCCTAATACTTATTACATTTCAACCACTGACTTATCAATAAAAGTAACACTTTTCAAGGAGTGAGGTGTGATAAGAAGATTACTTTGACATCAGGACAAATTACAGCAGGTTTTCAAACTCAATCTACAGCAGGGCTCTCAGGTGGTTTGAGGATTATATATGCTCAATTGCTATTCAAGGCAGTGCTTTGTGTAAGGGTTAGCAAAAATCAAGAAAGTCCAGGAGAATCAAGCAGACACAGTGCTTCCAGAGCTTCTGAATGCAAGTGGGAGTATGGTGACTGCACCATGCAACTGCACTCCTTTCTCTCCTGTCCCTGCTCTGCCTGTTGTCCCTGGAGAAACGTTCCAGTTTGGTGGTACCCTTATGGTGAAGTATTGTTTCTAAACGGACAGTAGCAAAGAGACATCAGAAATGCCACCACTCCTCCTTTTTCCTTTTCGCAAACTGCAGAGGAGTAGCCTAGAGCCTCTATGTCAGCTTTTTTCCCCATCTTCCTTTGGAGAGGGTGTGGATATGAAATGCAAAGTTTGGAATTTCATTACACAACTCAGAATAAAACATTTCACTGTTGGGTTCCTCAGGTTCCCATGTATGGACTGCCTGAAAACTCTCCCTTCAGGGTATCACTATGGGAGCAAGTTTAAGATGCTCTGGGTGTCTTCACTGTGCATTTTTACATGGTTAGCTTTTCAACAAAATCAGCACACTGGCTTTCTCAACAATTCTTTTAGTGTTAGGGTTTAACTCTTACATTATGGACAGAACCCCAACTTTATTAAAAGAAAGCATCTACAACTATCTCTTCAGACTCTTAAGTTCAAGGAGTATTTCTGTTTCGCAGATGCCTCACAAATGGAAGTGAAATGAAATTAATTTTCCCCTCGCTGTCTGTTTACAAATTTTCTTCAGGAAAGTTAGTGGAGCCTTCTGTCCTTCAGGCTAGAAGAACCAATGAGACCAAGCTGTGGACAAGAGCCACGCTGTACTGGGAGACTACACAAGCACAGCCCATGATAGATACCCAAAGGTATCTATTCCCTTATAATTATTTCCTGGGAATGCCTCATGTGCCAGCTGCTTTAAGGACAGAGGGTATAAGCAGCGGCCTATTCCAGCCAGAAGTTAATGGTGGCACAAAAGCAAATTTGAAAAATGCAGTGTATATTATTTCCTATTAAAGTCAGCAAAACCAATGGTATCTTATTTTCTGAGCTCTCCAAGCCCCAATAGGCAATGGCAAAGAAATATTCTTGTCTTAAATATGATAAAACTGGTCTTGTGCAGAACAGAATGACAGTTCCTCCCCCAGGAATGTACTTGTAAGAGTGAAAAAAAAATACAAGCGGATGAGAAAGTACAAGGAAACAATGAAAAGCCCGAGTCAGCATGACAGGTACTGGCTAGCCCAACTTCTCACTACCCTTTATGGCTCCAGTCCCCAAAGGTATCTATTCCCTTATTTCCTGGGAATGCCTCATGTGGGAAGTAACATGTAAAATGCCATTGTTCTGCCTGTCACTGGGAGCTTTACAAATTTACTGCTGCCAGGAAGACACAAAACAAAACTACTTTAGCCTAGTTAAAGGGAATGGAATAAAGACAGTAAAAATAACGTGATTATAGATACTGCTTAATCCTTCATTGAGAGAAGTCCAAATACAGTCTTTTCCTATGCTCATTCTGAAGCACCGGCGTAGAGATGTCTCAACTGAGCCAAACCAAAATGTGTAGAGACAAGGATTTTGAATGGAAGCTTAGGCTCATTCTTTGTCATTTAACTATCATTTGAAGCTTTTTAATTGTTAAAATTCATGTGGCTAATGAAGGTACTGATGCTGTGACGCATCTGGTGAATGAACAGCTATGTAAATGAGCAGTCTAAATTTACTCTGTGTTATAGTCACAACTCTTTCTTGAGCACACACCATTAAGATGTAATTATTTCAAAAGAACATCTCTAAAATTACAGAAAGTTTATATAAAATTGAAATAACAATATGAGTTTGAGTCTATTTCTGAAGGGAAATATAAATATGCAATTTTAAAAAGGCTCAAGTAGCCCTAAGTAACTCAAATGAGTATCCACTTGCTTAACTGAAAAGTTGAACTGCAGTAACAGCATCACATTGTTTGCGATGCTTTAAATGCCCATTAATTTTTCAAAGTAAGCGTTCGAGAAATTATTAACTAGTGCCTGACCCTCATTACTTCCCAGCACCAGAAGGCAAAAACTGAAATTTGTTAAAACTTGAGGCTGTTCAGCTAAAGGAAGGATTAGATTGGCTCTTTTGTCAAGTCTAGAGAGCAAAATCCTTCCTTCACAGCTTAAGTTAAACTCTGTATGGAAAAGATAATCTGCCTTAAAAGAGAGAGTCCTTTGTTTTTGGAGGTCAAACTACCATTTTGGGAGAGTTCCATAAAAAAATTTCATCTGCAGCTCAGTGTTAACGGGCAGGCAGACGTCTCAACTGGTACTCATTGTATTAAATTCCAAGGACTGTGTAACTTCTGTCAAGAAGTATCCCAGTGATGGTTCAATGTGTCATTCCTACACATTAATTTTACTTGCAAAAAGATGTTATCCTAAAATGCCTCTGAGTTCTCGAGCATTTGTAATGCACTGGATTCAATCAGGCAGCGTACACTCTGTCCTGTACTTCCCTAACTTTCTCTTACTCCCCTTCCAGTAAATACTGTCTCTTTCCAATTTATCACACTAGACAGGAGACGCTTTAGAATAATTTAGAATAAAAAGATAACATTAATTTTATATTGTTTAGAAATAAAAATCCTGAGACAGTTGCACGAACTCTCTTGCAAACTAACCGGTAGGCAATGCAGTAGTAATTTGTTGACACAATTATTTGGCCTTGAATATCTAAATAACACCTCCCCTCTGGAAATTCTATCCCTAACTCCATCGTTAGTAAAGTTGTAATTTATGAAGCCATGAGCTTATGAAACCAAATTTAACACCATCATTAGGAAGCACACAATCATTTAAGAAGAAGAACTCAGCACCTGCTTACTGAATGTACCCCCTCAGTGTTGTCTAGGGGCGAGGAAACACTCATTAAGTTGCAGCAGCGACCCAATCTGTTCCAAGGGAAGTATCACAGAACTGATACAGGTTAAGAGGGATTAGGTTATCTGATCTATCTTCCTACTAATATGTATGAGCTCATTCTTGTAATACTTTTTAGATCTGGAGAAAATAAGGCACTCTTTTTGGGGTTCTACTATATATACATCAGAAATTGTATCAGTTACATCCATGTTTTACCCACAGACATAAAGGTCACTTATTTGATCATACCTATAAATTAATTTTCAAGAATGCTAATTACAGGAGAGACCTGCACTTTTCACTAATTTTTCTAATCCTATTAGGCAAAACATTGTAGCTTACAGGAACTCAGAAGAATTCGTGGCCTTTGTATTGTCTTTTGCTTTTGCATAGTATAATTTTCCCTTTAACAAACCAACAGCGTTAAAATCAACAGAGACAGTACTTTCTGTTTCTGAAATGGATTTTTGTACAGATGAGATAAGAGAAAGGTTTCCATCTCCTAAGAAAATGTACAAACCATATCTGTTTCAGCGTCCCTAGCTGAAAATGTCTCTGCTATTTCTAAGGAAAAAGTGTCTCTTGCTCTGTAATGTCTGTATACTGCATTTTTTTTCCATCTGCTTTGAGTTATTAGCAAGGCTGAATCTATGATTTGCAGTAATTACAGGTGGTTTTTGTGGTTTGTTTAATGAGAGCTTCTAATTAAGAAATGGAAATACTAAACCTTTAAAGCCAAGAATTCTAATATTACCGTTACAAGGTACTTATTTGTCCAAAAATTTTTCACATTTTTATCACGTCCAGCTGACAGCTGAGTTGCCTTTTTCTACTTTTTAATGCATCTCAGCCAAGAAAGGTTGTGAATTCTAATGTTTAGCCAGCTTATCATTCTGCAGGAAGGTCTAGACAATGCTCAGGAAATAAGGCTGGGAAGCTCATTTCAGAGAGCCACAGAAAAATATCTAAGACAGATATTTCTCAACAGTAAATTCCATTAATTTTCTCGAATAGTAAGGGCAGCCCAGGAAATCATGGACTTCAATAATTGTCAACTAAAGCAACTCAGCCATGCCCGATCCCTGGCAAAGGGGGACACAGCAACCGGCAGATGCATGACTTCTCTTTTATAGACTTCTTTCTTATCTATGTATTTTTGTGACATCGAAAAAAAACTTGAAATACATCTTTAATTACATTCTAAGAGATGCCTTAATCTCAAATCTAAACGTTAACATAGAAGAAGCATTTAGAAAATCAGCACAGTAACAAGGACATTGCACACAATGCAGTAGCAAAGCCACTCGATATTCACGAGAACCACAACTGTGTCATTTAATAAAACATCCATTAGTGCTTGTTCACAAAAAGGCATTAACAAGAAACCCCGTGACAGTATTGTCCAACAGTTTAAAAGTAATTTATCTCCATAAAATGTAATTTAGTTAGCATATACTAGCGAATCTGGCTTTTAATTTAAAATGGCTTAATTTAGATGACTGTGTTTGCAAGACTGGCATTATCTGAAGAAGGATGGAAAAACTCGGTCCTCAGATTTCAACTTCTCTTCACTTCAGTGTTTTATGAATGATTACTCTATGGTTGCCCCAGCTTGCCTTTCAGCAGTGCCTCAGCAGCGACAGGTAAGCTGTTACTTACACGCACAAGCTCCATTCTAAATAGAAAGATCCTTTTGAGAGCAGCGACTGAGGAGGTCCAGCCTCCACCCTGGTCCAGCAAAGCACCTCTAAGAGGAGTCTCATGACTGATTTGTTATCTCTGATGTCACAGTGACCTAATTAGTGATATGAATTGTTGGTGTGATAGCCACAACAATTAGATGCAGCCATTCAAAAATATGGTAATTACCACAATGGCTTTTTAAATATGTACTAAATTTCAGTTAAATTTAATGATATGAAAAGTAGAAAGTATCTGTGTTATTCTTATGAAGCCTAAGAAAAGACTATGTATTTAAAGGACCAATTTTAATTAATCTTCATTTATTTCTAGAACTTCTGAAACGTGATTCTATGCTCAAAAATTGTTGTCAATTGGGTGACTGTGCTGTAACACTCATAAAGAAGTTTTATTTTCGCTATAGATGCCAAATATCATTTAGTCTAATTTGGTAAGAGTAGTTTCTTCCTATCAGTAAGTTAAAACACCTGCACACCTCTGTCCCCTTCATTAAAACAAATATCCATTAAGTGTCCTGGCATCTTTGCCCTAGTCACCACGTACCAATAATGACGCACCAAATGCCTGCACACTGTACTCTTTATGAGTCATTGAATATGGTATATGAAGATACTGTACTAATTACCTCTGTATATCTTTGTGCAGAGCAGCACTGTACAACATACCTGTAACACTTCTTGCTTACCTGCACGCTACCATTCTTAAAAGTTACTATTTTATGAATATCTATCTATCTAAACCAAACCAGGGGTTAATAAAACAAAAATGAGCACTGTTTTCACCTATAACAGCTAAGCACAACACAACAGATAAATCCTGTCACAAGAACCTTATGTTTTAATGAGTCGTAGCAGCATCACTTAATGACTGTAGCAACATACTGGGAATTGCTGGATTACAGCTGCATCTCTGACTTTGTTTTTTTTAAATGTTTGCCTTGATCTTTGTGCTTCTCTTGTACTGTGTACACAAGTCTAATGATCCATCTTTAGTACCTTCTTGGCATGCTGTGGGGATTAGTTAACGACTGCATAGCTCTTTGAAGATGTTCAGGCTATTTTATTTTTAATTAATGTTTGCAAGCTACTTTGAGCTTCTCTGATGAAAGGGCTTAAACAAGTACAAAATTTCAGATGGTTATTAGTCCAACATGCAAGAGGGCAAGATGGGGAAGTAAAATGAGACTATGGGAGAAAGGAAACAGCTCCATTTATTAGGCACTTGGGATATGTAGGTAAATAATACTGAAATAAAGAAAAAGTTTAAAAGTTATGAGACAAGCTTACTGCTCTGAGAAATGGCAGGCTCCGAATGCATGTGCTGTTTAGAAGTTTTCCATGGAAATTCTGAGGCACATCTTCAAGGAATGTCAGTTACTATAGTTTTATAATATAGCTCTGGCAGTTCAGGCTAGTTGAGGATTGGTTTCATATGTTGACAACCAACTATTCTCATCTCCTCTCTCTTGCCCTACATACTGCTGGGACACGAAGTGGTAAGCAAATCCACGGAGTCTTATTTGCAAGAGTTGTGGATTAGATCCCCATTAAAATCAGCAGCAAAACTCTTTGGGCCCAATTTCATTACGAGAAAAAAAAAAAAAGTACCCTATGATAGCAGCTAGGTGGTAATATTAGGATTTGATGGGAGTTCCGTTCATTCTGATCTATTGCAAGATGAAGCCCAGGCCTTTGAAATAAGTTTCTGTTTGCTCAGTGGCTGATAATGGCTAAAAACCAAAGGAAATTGAGAGCTGCTTTGAAGTCAGCAGGAAATCCCAATATAAAAAAAATAAATGTAGCCATTGGGGAGTAAAGTATATCTTTTAATAACAAAATGCGAGTGTTTTGACTTGCGTGCTCTCAGTCATCTAACTGGCATAGTGCTGCTACACCTCGATTAATCCAGTGGTTCTGGGGCTTGTCTGAAGGGAGTTCAATTGAGAGAACATAGTTGGTTGAGTGGCCAGTAGTGGACAGGACGCCTCTTCTTGCACTCGTCTTGTATACAGGGCATGAATAGATGTTCATATGAAGAAACTTGGAACTTTCTCCAGGTTTCAGCCAAATTATGGGCAAAGGATCATAAAGGATTTTTGGAAGTGATTCTCCAATTACCAAGGATTCTCTATCCCATCGTGCACCTTCCAAAAAAAGGCCTCTCACATAAGCCCCATCTTCTGGCATTTTCTCCATCATGTGCTCCTGTTTCATCACCTAGAATGATTAAACCATTGCTTGATTTTATCTGAAGTATATTAAATCCTGTAAGTGACAGTCTGAAATTATTCCTTTAAATAAAATTTCTTTTCATTTCAAAACTCTATTCCTTGCTGCCCCTTAACATGTTTTAAACTCTTCAAGAAAAACAAAATTCCTCTGCATTTTCTTACCTCAAATTCAAATCCAATGTGGTCAATCGGGATGGTGTGTTTTCTGGCATAGTTTTGTAAAACACCAGTCAAAAAAGACTGAGTGAAGAAGAATCCTGAGAGCCAAAAGACTGTGGGCGGTCCATTGACAACCCAATCCTGAATACGAAAAGAAAAAACAAACTTAAGAAAAAATACAATCTGTGGCTTCACTGTGCCCATTCACCAGAAATGGTATGTCTTTTCAGATATGCTCGAACAGCACAATGACTGCTTCAACCTTGATGGGACCCTCTGGATACTACCATTAGTTCTGTATTTTTCAGAGACAACAAATCACAGAAGTCAGTTACTTATGATGACAACAAAAATAATCACTCATTCTAAAATAACCAGAACTTGCTGCTACTGAGAAAGAAATTTCAGAAAGTAGCATAAGCATATTTTCGTGTCTAGATACTAGCCAGCAAAAAAAAAAGAAAAATTATTGAATTTGGACACTTTTATCAATATACCCTCTTGTACAGTCTTGTAAACACCAATCTCCTAACATGAAAAAAGGCCAAAGTTTCTTACATAGTATCTTCACCAATGACTGCGAGGGCACTCACTACAGCCAACACATCAGATCCTAAAGGAAATCATTCCAGTACAAAGATGCCAGACAAGGAGATCTTGGGCCAGTATCTTTGTTGGCTATCACAAAGGCAGTAGGAAAAACAAGGCAAGGGCAGAATGTCCCTCTGTTATTTTAAGCCATTTGGAGTCAAAAGAAGCTCGTATGGCACTCTGATCCAGCGAACAGGAAACTTTGCTGCTTATACGAATCTTTCAGACACTTCTTCCTATCTTTCTCCTCTGACTTGTATGGAATTCCACTACATCTAGGTACCTCAGCTATTTAAAGGTACACCTGAAATTTTAAGTAATTTAAAGAGAGTGCTAAGAATACAAGGGAAGTAATGGAAGGGTGAGTAAAGAATAAAATAGCTTGTTCAAAACGTGTGTGGAAGTGCTGTCACTTTTTATTAAACTTGAAAGAGATTTACAGTCACATATATAAAATTTAATAGTGCCTGTTATGCACCATTTCTAAAGCATTCTCACACCTGGTTCAGTGTCCTTTGAGCAGGGAAATCATTAAGGCATCAATGCAAAGTAAAATGCACCTTCTAGAAACAGAAAAATGGAAACTACCAAACGCAGCACTGGATTAGTACTAAAGGATTATACTCCCAACTCACCCTGCTGAGCAATTGCCCAGCTAATTCCAATGCTGTTAATGCAGTATATATTTTGTCACGAGTACGTGCAAGTAGTTCACAATCTGGGGCTATAACGGTACTGCTGAGTGAGGACAGTACTGATACACATTTTACCCATTCAGCTTTCAGCTACCAGTCCTTAGACCTGTCAGTCTCAGTTCAGCATACCTGGAAGAAGACCAAACGACAGAGGAGATCGGACATGTAACTTCCCAGTGGCTTCAGTGATGGATAGGATTTGGCAGCCCACATTGATGGTACTTTTCCCATTAGCATGCTGTTGAAAACGTCTTCAAGTTCAGATGACATCAACACTTGGCCTTTAATGGCTTTGCCTAAATTAATGAGGCTGCTCCGAACAACTTCAGTAAGCCTTCAGATAAAACAAAGAAATTGTCATCTCATTATTTACTTCTTACTATCTGGCTAAAGACCTGTGAGTCCAAATTGAATGAAGTGCTGATCAACGCTGGTAAATGTTCTGTCAGAAATTCCTTACCTCACCTTTAGTTATCAAAACTTTTACTTAACTTCAGAAAAGCAAACAAAGAAAAAACACACACAGAGAAATGAAAGATAGTGAAAATTCCCATTCTAGATGAGGGAAATCAAGTGACAAGAGCTTTAAAGATTGTAACACTAATTAACATAGTGTGCTGTGAATACTGGGGCCTGGGTATGACTTAAAAAGAATAAAGTAGGCTGCCCTACCTCAGCACAACAAACTCGAATCTGATTTAAGTTCATACTCCAAGAACATAGATACTATTTCCATATTCAGGTAGCCAGCTGCAGCTTTCAAGTCTCTTTAAAAGGTTCACCCAAAGCAGAATCTATCATCTTAAGAAAAATGTATTGTAAAAGGCTTATAACTGTTTAAGGCTTGTGCATGGCTAGCACTGATGAACACAAGCATACTTCATTATTAGTAGTGCTACACAAAACACTGAGCCATACCTGTTAAATCGAATTAGTTCTTGCCTCAGAACTGTATTCATGGACTCTTCATAAAGTACTGGGTATACCTTCATAACCTCTTCAATGTCAAAGCCGCTTGGTAATTTGGATAGGATGTCCTGCGCCAAATCTTCAACAGTTTCCTGAAATCACAAGTTTGCAGTGAATGAGGAATTTCCCTTTTTTTCACCTCTTTTTATTCAATAAATATCACAAAACACTATACATGTTACATTTTTTCTGTATAACCACATAGGTATTTTAGTCCATTTTCCTAAAGAAATAATGCTTACATGCTCTTACTCTTTGTGCATCATCCTGTCTGTCTGCGTCTGCATGTGCCTGCTTGCTCCTTTTCCCTTCTCGATAGTTTTAAATTTGTTAATAATTTTGGTTTAACTTACAAAAAGGTTTTAAGGCAACTTCTAAAGAAACAGGCAGCAGAGCAGACAAGCATAATCCTACTACTGCCACAACGAAGGAAAAGACAAAGTATGCAGCATGGGGAAAATGACGGGAAAACCATATGAATATCCCAGCCACCAGAGAAGCTTTACTTACAGCATATTAGACATCAGTGAATACGGTCACTAGACAACCCCCCAGTAAATGAGGCTCAACTGATTCCATTTTTCAAGAATACACTTGTGAATAAAATATAGGATGTCAAATCTGAGCAGTTTGAAAGGTCATTTATGTCTCAAAGGGTCATGGATTTGGCCTGAGTAACCTGAGCTGCTAGGACAGGATGAAGGAAAGAAGTTCCCAGCATCTTCACAACTACGTCCAATGGAGGGGTAGATGACAGTGAGGTCCGTGTCCAAGTGATTCCATTCTGCCAAACTGCCCTCTTTCTTTGTGCCACACAAGTCACAAGCACAGTTAAACATTTGGGACTGTAGAAACTGAAGTAGCCACGGGGAAACAAAAAATCATATCTCAAAAACCAAGCATTCAATGAGTAATAACAGACTGGAAGTACCATTATAGCACAGACTTCACCAGGAAGACAACTTTTGCCTCTAATGGGCTTATACTGTTTCCCTGATGGGAGAATGTCCCCTGGTGAGAATGGCAGGGATGGTCATACACCGCTGCTGGCTGAAGTCAGGCCAGTGCATGAACCTCCATCATTGGAATTTGTAGACTGGAATTAAATATCATACTTTAAAATTGCCTAGAGATGGATTTGATTTGAGGTGCTTTACCAACTGTGATTGTTACCTGTGCTCTAACTTGAATTCATGACTGAAGTGAAGCACTTCACTGTTATTTTAAAACACGAAATATGAAAGAAACATTCCTATTCAAACTGCATGTTCTACTCAACCAGGTGAAGTTGTGTGGTATTAAGCTATTTGAATTCAAAGTCATTAGGGTATTTGCCATCTTTAAAGGTTCTTCTATGCCAAATCTGTCTGCTTATCTACAGCGACATTCATATCTACTCCCAGCACCAGAGTCACATTGTAAGAGGTGTTGGATTAGTCTGAGACCTAGGGCATGACAGGAAAGGGCACCTTTCCAGAGCGTAAGTTGGTCTTTCTTCCTTAACTACCTGAGGGGACTTCCCACCTCCCCCTGCTTCTCTAGGCAAAGTCAGAAGCACTCCACTGAAAAGCTGGTTAGTCTCCTGGTTATCCTTGGTGATGTCTGCATTTTCATGAAGTCCAAACACTTCAGGGTGTGTTGTAATTGGTAAACTTCGTAGGTATTCGATATAAGACTGTGAAAGAAACATTTAGATAAACGATCAGTAAATCCATCTTGGACAGAACATTCCCATTTACAATCAAATACATAAGTTCCAGTTAAACGCATCCAGGAATTGACTTAGTCCACAGAGATAAATATAAAAGTTTTGAATGGTTCAAAGACTCACTGAGGAGTTGTTCTTACCACCCTCAGGTAAGTAGCAAAAGAAAGCAAGACAAAGGAATGTACATTAGAAATATACAAGGAACGCTGGTAGGAATCATAGAACCATAGAATCATTTAGGTTGGAAAAGACCCTTGGGATCATAGAGTCCAACCATCAACCCCACTCTACAAAGTCCTCCCCTACACCATATCCCCTAACACCACATCTAAACAACTCTTAAACACATTCAGGGATGGTGACCCCACCACCTCCCTGGGCAGCCTATTCCAGTCTCTCACCACTCTTTTCTGTGAAGAATTTTTTCCTAATGTCCAGTCTAAACCTACCCTGCTGCAGCTTGAAGCCATTCCCTCTTGTTCTATCACTAATTACCTGTGAGAAGAGACCAGCACCAACCTCTCTACA
>VWZL01001490.1:0-57423 GCA_013396915.1 Stercorarius parasiticus | reverse complement strand
CAGATCAACACTCCTGCTTAACTTGGTGTCAGCTGCAAACTTACTGATGATACGCTAGGAGTCACAGAAGAGGGTAGGATGCTCTGTGTTTCACCCCTACAACTGCAGGCTACACAAATAGGTGGGATTTGAGCATATTCGTTATCCCTATGCAGCTGGTAGAAGGGAAAAAGGGGATGAAAACTGAGTATGTACCTGCCATTCCACCTCCTCATCCTGGTCATTGCTTTCAAGGCAATAGTGGTTGCAAGAGGGTGCAGAAGTGCCCTGTAAATTCCTGAAGCCTGACTCCTGTTGGCTTTCTAGAACTGTACTGGAAACCTGCACAGGGGTGGCTCTTTGCATCAACATACACCAGAATATTGGATGATCTACACATCCATTGGGGTGTGTTAGACATTAAGTACCAGATTAAGTCTTCATACATAAGATATATTCTGGCATGGCTTTGTGATCTTATGCTTTTTATTTTCTATTTGTTGTATTCAGTGTATCAAAGTACAGGGTAGATAAGGTTTTTCCCAATAACTCACAGAGAATTTACATCTGTTATCTTCTCACCTCATACGGACCATGTGGTGGTACGTAGTAGTCATCTCCAGGTGCGAGAATATACTTGTCCTGCTCTATATCCTTGCTATAGACTATGGAAAGAAGGGACAGGAGAAGACGCCTGTCTTTATCATCTGTTACTCTACCTCCATAGTTACATTCCCCTGGGAAAGGACAAAGAAAACCATGATGAAAAACTGAAAGTTAATGAATAAATAAAAATTGTTCTGCAATAATGTATAGCTCCAGTAAGCTAAAGTTCTGAAGCTCCAGATCTTCAAAAGTGTTTAGGCCCTATACTTCAATTGATTGAATGGAAATGAGGCACTTTAACACCTTTGGAGCTATGGACCAAATTTGTGCGTCTTGATGATGAAAGGTTTAAGGAACGCTATGAGTTTGTCTGAGAAACTGCTACTCATGCTGCAGTAAATAAACTCAGGTTTTAAATGACAGCTCTTTTGCTTGAAATTCTCCTTAGTAAGAATATTTAGAACTGTCAAACTCTGAACAGTGCTACATAGCTGATCTTTGTCTTGTTCCTTTCATGCAAACTTAACCTGATTATGTATGTATACAGTAGAAAACAAGGGATCACAAATATGCAGAAGGATTTGGAGAGATTTAACTAATGGGCAGGCAATGAGGGGAGGTTTACACTGATATAAAGTACAGAAAACAGCTAAAAGCTCACAGTTATTACTTTAATCCTGACTCCTGAGATTCTTTTTCATAAATATTTCATAATATTAGCAAAAACCAGGAATTATCTTTATAAGGTTGACAAAGGAAGTGCCAAGAAGCAGCTATCTGAGAAGGAGAACTGAATAGCCACAGCAACCAGGTTATTTACACAGGTCAACACCTCCTGCTTTAAACTGTTGAGTATTATCACATCCTCTGGTAAGTTGCCAATGCTTACTGTGTCAAGATCATATTGATCAGCTAAAGTGAAACCAAAGCCATTGACGTTTTTATTTGGCATACATGAAACAAAGATCAGGAGGTTTGCTGGACCATAAATAATTCTAGCTATTTATGAGCCAAGAGAGCAATGACATCTGAGGGTTTGGGATCCAACTTGTCTGGATGTGGAAGGCCAAGAAAGTAAACCTGAATGGAATCCACTCAATTTGTCAAGAACTCATCAGTTTATCACTGTACCAGCTGAAAGTGCCTAGCAAAGTCAACACATGGTAGAGGGTGCAATGCCGGTACCTGTTAGGTATGTCAGAGCTTCAAATGGTATTTCTTCATATTCATTCAGAAACATCTGGATCTGTTGCATGCTGATTCGGAGGTCAGATTCGTTGAACTCATACGGAATATTCCAACCTGTTTGATTCAGAAAAGATATAATGGGGAATGGTGCACTGTACTGATAACCATGCTCAGGAAATTATGTTATTGGTACTATACCCTTACTACAGAGCTGAAGATAACAGCTGCCAGACAGTGCCTAGAAGCAGCCCTGGAATTTACCAGGCTGCTTACTGCACAAGGGAGAATACGACTCCATAACAATATTGCATCCTAAGGCACTATAAACATCGTTCTGTGTAATTAAAACATAAGCACTGGCATTTCAGTATCACACATTCCTGAAAAATTGTGTTTTATCTGAAGTAGAACACAGACCTGCTTGGTACTTTCAGCTAATCTGTTACTATCTGGAGACAATGAGAACAGGAATTTTAATTCATTGATTGATTTTCATTTTTAATCAATCTGCCCATCTAGTAATGCTGTTTGTATATGACACTCAGAGTAACACTACAAAAAAAACCCAAACCCAAAAAACTGCACAGGAGCATACTCCAGATAAGAGAATCCTGCAGAATACCTATAGCCCTAGTGCAAACCAAAAAATAGGACTATTGCTGCAACTACCCTTCTTCCCCCAGACAGCTGGTCACAATAAGCAGTAGATGTTGCTTTTGAAAATGATCTCTTTGTCACTTACAAAAATTATATTTTTACTTTAAAGCAAAAAACTAGTATCTTCAAACTGACAATCTAGTGTTTATTTATAGCTGCCTATTAAAATAAGGACCACGGCTTTCAGTCAAAATACAACATTTTATAACAGTAACCTGTTAGGATGAAGACAGTCTCAGTGAGAATGGAAGGCTGAGAATTTCATGTACACCAGTGGTGAGCATAAGCTTTATCAAGTGATAAAAATGGAATCTATGATTCCATACATTTCTACATTCTATGTAGAAATTCTATACAGTTTTCTAAATATTTCAAGAGTATGGAAAAAGCTGAAGCACAAATCTTACTAACACATATCTTTTCATTGCTGTATTATGAACAACACACTACAGCTACACAAATTTGTTTCACACCAAGTAAAGATACGCACTAGCTTTCATAACATGAATTATACACATAAATAACAAAAGCAGAATTGAATAGGACACATCTTTAATTATGAAAATCTAAAATGGAACTGGATTTGATGGTTAGCTACTAAGAATGACAGTAATAAATTAATAATTTAGTAAGCTGTAATTTAATATAACTACCGTAGAATATATTTACTTGGAAAACTGGTACTCTTTAGTCCTCCCCCAGGGTAATACTTTTAGTAGCTTCAAGAGAAGCTTTGTCTGAATGAGAACCCCTGCAAATAACAGCTTGTAAACTTTATTATGTTCTGTGCAATACAGATTGCACTCTTGTAATATAGCTAACAACAATACCGCCTTTTTACAAAGGGGCTCCAATAATGCATTTCAAAACTACTAATCTTTTTGACACAACCTGCAAAGTAATCCAAACCTTACCCAGTGGGCCAAAGTTTCTCCTTTCCTGCACAATAGCATGAAAAAAGCAAAGGCCAAACAGCAGTTTTTGCCATATTTCTGGCTTTTGGCAACTGCTAAAGAACACAGGGTCGGAGATGGGGTCATTAAGGTATGATCGAAGAAGGTTCGCTCTAACTCCTTTTGGAGGTTCATTCGTCATTTTGATGCCATTCTGGAGGATACTAACAGGAAACTTTTCTGATGGATAACTAGTTAACCACAACCTGAAAAGAATTTTTAAAAGCACATTATCAAAAAATCATCAATATTTACAAATCCTCAGTATTGATGTGCAGAAGACTAAGTTTTATTACTTGCTTAACTATAATGATAACATTAAATTTGTTCTAAAAAGCAGGCATAAAGTAGATTATATTGGACAGGTAGAAAAGATGGCGTCCTAATTAGGTATCGTTATTTTATCACTGCACGTAAGCGATATGAATGTTATACGTAGTTGTTCACACAACAGAAGTTTCCTTCCTTTTTACTAGTGTCTTCAGCAAACAAGAAATACTCCCATTAAAAACAGCAAAATATTAAAAAAACTCCTACCTGAATTTATCATTGGTATTCTCAGGCACTATAACTTCCTCGCAGATTTTTTCCAAAGCAGGCATCCAGCTAGTTGCAAGATGGCAGTTTTGTAACACTACCCAGGTTCCATCAGTAATAGCCTGATAAATCATTTTTGCTGCTATTGGGCCCTGGCCCTGTCCAAGCGAAATAGTTTGAATGCTTGTACCTCCCATGCCAACATCATCGGCAAATTTTAGCAAACCTATGATGTCAAGTTTCACACATGCAAACAAAGACAGTCTATTAGTAGATCTATGTTATATTCATCATCTTTGTAATGTAAAAAGTAATTAAAGGGGCAAAAGTCAACAAATATTTTACTCAATTGAAAAAAAAAGAAAAACACCTCAACAACCCAGAAGTAGCATCAAATGCTTTATCACTCACTGTGTTTCTGATGCACGTGCTAAAATTTAGCTATATAAAGTAATACTAAAAAAGCACCCAAAACCACATCACCAAAAACCCTAGCCAGGTTAAACGCCTGTCCTCTCCTTTAGCCCCGAGTGCTCGGTTCCAGCCTGCACTACAGCTCTCTCCTCTCTCTGTTGCATGGGTACAATTGTTTATGGGGGTTGAGCTGTAAATTGGATCTTTAGATCTGGTTAAAAATAACCCTCCAGCTTTGCCATCAAAACCAGTACCTCCTGGAAATATATCCTTACGGTATGGCTCCATATTACAATTTTTTTGGCAGAAAACCAGATTTAAAAATAATCTGGGTGGTTATTTTTTAAAGGCCATTTAACAGATGTGTTTTTAAATGTGGTCATATACACCATTTAATTAGTAACTGAGAGGGAGGAAACTTTCTGGAGGAGGGGTTGTAATAAAGACTGGGGCAAGTCCCAGACACCCACTGAAAGAATTGTAACGCAAGCACAAATTACAAACTGGTCTGGCTGTTACAAGCCATTAGATCCCTAAATTGCTGCTCAGAGACCTAGACATTTCATCACCACTACATTCATTCCACCCTCTAGCAATTTTACTATCATTGTACATATATGCGCAGATGCGTATGTTTGATATTCCATCATTGCCGTATTGTATTTTAAAGACACTTTAAAGATCAAATGAAGGGGCCTACACTATTATCAGTTTAGTCACACTCGATGACATTTAACCAGATAAAAAATAATTTCTTAATACCAATCTCACCTGCCATAGGATCAGCACCTCGCGATAATACAAAAATCAAAGGGGCACAACAATTTGAATCACTGTAACTTCTTCCAAGATCAAAAGTAGGTGGTTCAATAAATGTTCTTCCCATATTTTCCACAATGAACTCCTGCACTGCCGGAATAATTTTGTCAGGTCTCAAACATCTGAGAATAACCATGCGATCTAACCCCATCAGTGTGCTCCACGCATCTGGGAAGGCTTCTTCATGGGGTCTTACAGAGTCATATATTAGCTTCCATTTTGAAAAATTCTCTTTTATGTGTTCCATTAGTCCATGGAGGTTTTTCAGACTAGATGCACGTACAAGCTCAGCCCACGATTTGTCGGATAGCCAATCTGGAGCTGGATTGGGGTGAGGATTATCAAGAGCAACACCTCCTGTCAGTAGGAAATGCCAAACATCATCATCTATTTGGTCTTTTCCCTTCATAATGCCTACTGTCAGAAGAAAGGAGAATAACAGCTTATCCTTTTCAAACAGTGAACGACAGACATTATTATAGATGCTTACTGTGAAATGCTTGGTTATGTTTTTAATTCTCTCTTCTAGATCTTCACTCTTTTTGCTTTTAGCAATAGATCGAACATACAAGTTAATGAACCAAATCAATGAATATTGGTACATAGGTTCAATGTTTTCCAGATCAGAGATGCAGAAGAAGACAATGGCTGAATGAACAGCAACTGGCTTATACCCCATTCGAGTAGAATCTATTTGCATCTCAGTTACAGAGGCAATTTTTTGCTTTTCAGAGATTTCTTCAGATAACTCTTTGGATGAAGACAAAATATTAATTGCTGTTTCATCTTCTAAGATGTTTCCTTCTGAACGAGAAAGGATCTCCAGGATTTTATCTTCTATTTCCTTTAGTTGTTTCTTGTTGGCTGCGCCTTCTATAATCAGTTTATTTTTCCTTTCTTCTAGCTCAGGCTTTTCCTCTGCAGCTACAATTCCAAGAAGCTGGTCCTGAAGACCCAAAGGCGTAATCATAAAGTTGAGTAGACAAACTTTCACAGCCACTTCAGGAAGATAATGAGGATTTCTTAAGCGGGTTGTGATGTAAAACCTGAAATCTTTTGAATATTCAATTACATTTTCCCCTAATTTCATGTATTCTACTCCTTGTTGTTTGAATGTTAACTTTAACAAAATGGGCTCTATGAAAGCATCTAGTTCTTCACCAATATTTTCTAGCAAGACTGGTGTTCCAAGCTGAATAGCATTTTCTAATGTCCTCATGTAATGTGCGTCAGATAATTTGATAACTGACAGCCTGTTAGTCTTCTCCATATTTTTTACCCACTTGTTAGCTTGCCTTTGAGGGTCTATCATTAAAGGCCATCTTCTTGAGTTAGAAACAATTATGCCATTGTCAATGGAAAAAGAATCAATTGGCAATCCAGCAATCTGCCATGCACGGATTTTGACTGGATCCCCTAATGTATTACTTAAGCTAAAATCACTGGAGCACGGTATGTTCTTTTCATTGCAGAGGACCTGCCATTGCTTTTGACATTTTAGGCGGTAATCTACAGTAAAGGCTCCCAAATAAGCCACAGTTCCTGATGATAATAACACATCTCCTATAAGGTCTATGTACCGTATTCCTAATAATCGTGCAGCTTCTGTCCACCTATCTTTCTCTCCACCAAGACCACTAATTAGCTGTTCAGCTCTCACAAGCTTTTGTGAACACAGTTCAATATTATTTTCTAACTCTCTCTTCCGGTCATTCATGTTGTCAAACTCATCATTCAAAGCTTGGAGGCGATCAACTACCTCCTTAAGTTCTGCTTGTTTTTTTTTTAGCTTCTGCATTTGAACGTCCAGTAATGCTTCTGCTTCTCTCAATCGTTCACGCTTTGGGGCAACGACTTTTGCAACACGGTCATAGACTTCCATGGCACGCACCCACTTGCATAGTCCTTCACAAGCAGATGAGACATTTTTTATGACAGCTGGCTGAAAATCTGGATGATCAATAAACCTCTCTCTAATTCTCTTCATTATAGCGGGAGGAATATTATCCTTATTATACGTCTTTAAGCTCTCAAGGAATTTCAGATCTCCAAGAATTTTTCTAGATGGCCCCCAGTAGTCTTCTATCATTTTACCTATATTGCAAATAATACTACGATCAGGCTTAAAACATGCATGTTCAAACTGAAAAAATACTTGAAACATAATATGAAGAATTGACATCACTGATTTTGCAACAAAATTTTACTACACAACCACTGTTGACTCATTTGGGAAAGTCATTACCTAAAGAAATTCTGACAGGAACTTCAGCATCACTAACCTATGTCATATTTATGAATTACATATTAATTCTAAATCAACCCAGCACAATAAAAAACAAATTACTATACAGTCTTTCTTAGCATAATTTATTAGATAAATCAGTAACTAAGCATTCCTTCCTAATCTAGGTAACAGCTTTGGATGGAAGACATTTAAAGAATTCTTTTTTTCAATTATGAAGGGCTGAACTGTGGGGGCGTAAGGTAGAAAAAAAGTGAAAGAAAAAGGTCTCTTTCCTTTCCTACCTCACAAATCCTGTGCAATCCCACAACAACAGAACCCATGCAGAAGGAGCCTGTTAGAGTAATCACCTATGACAGGGGTGTAACTAGAATTGTCTCCCAGTATAACTGAAAGATTTTGGTAGCAGGCATTAGAGGGGAAAATACAGGTGAACAGCACATCTCCAGCTCCCCGAGTTCCTCAAGGCAATGCAGAAATCAAAATTGGGTCAAAGGAAGTTGAAGAGATGACTTTGTGCTGGTGACTGGAATCATATTTAGAAAGCTTGTACAACAGTGTCAAGCAAGTGCAGTATGTTACAATGGCAAAAGCAACTCAGCTATTCAGTGTAGTTGTAAGTCACTGATGGCAAAATGCACTTTTAGTGGGCGTGACTGCATTCACGCTAGAAGCACTTAACTACTATAACACAGCAGTACCCCAAGCATTCCTAGGGCACGGATAACAAATACCACATCATTACCACTGCCACTTGGATCAGGTTTTCTCTCTGGTTTAGTTCCTTTCATGACACAGATACTCTCCATGACAAGCTTAACAGGACCAGGTGGATTCTGCATGGATTTCACTAGAGAGATGTCTGAAGGATTCAGGGTATCAAGAGCTGCAAGTGCTGCCTGCAAAGCTGGCATGGCCTCAGCAAGGTCTCCTTCACATTCATCCTGTTAAGAAATTGGGCAGAAGCCTGTAAACCTTCATAAAATCCCAGGTCTGCAAACTCATTACCCGACTCCACCACAACCTCTGAGAACCTTCTGTGCTTATAAGTACCTAATAAAAAGACTCTTCACAACATTGTGTTTCTTGAAGAGAAAACTAGTCCCACAATTTGTCTGAGCAGTTTAAAGAGGGAAGGTTTGTAGAGAAATTAATAACTTCCATAAGATGAAATGATAGCAGAAAAAGCCAGGCAAGCTTTTAAGATCAGAATCTCTCTGCTCTGACAAGGAGAATTAAAATACATGTTAGGTATACCTGTTCCTAGTTAAACCTTACAGTGCTGATCAGGTAAAAATATATACTGTGTAGCTTTAATTCGTTATCATGTACTCAGATCTATCTATCTGTCTAATTATCTATCTTATCTATTACTGACATTTCCAACTAGTTACAAAAAAAAAAATTGAGGAATCCTGCAGCTTCCCATGGGAAATTCTGTGCTACAGACACCTGGCTGTGGCAATATCTCTGAGGTTATGCCTAATCAGGCTCCATGCAGCACTATGCCAAATTACCTCAGCTAACCCTACATGAACTGTCTTTGGGCCTGGAAACAGTACAACCTCATGACTCAATCTGTTGAGAAGGAGAATATATTAGTACAGAAATAAGAGCTACACAGCTTTTGGGATGTGAACTAGAAAGGGAAGCTATGCAGTACTGTGAGATACAGTCATACTCCAAACAGCCAAAATTTACCTTGTTTGTATTAGGAACATCTCATTCATCATCTCTTCCAATTTTGTTACTTTAAGAGCTTGGATCATACCATTAACACATCATCACAACTCCCATTTACTCAGAAAGACTTGGAACCTGTCATGCTCCTGTCTCAAGCCCTTGTACACTACCTTAATAGCTTTAGCAACAGCTGCTGCTTCATTAGCCTCTTTTTCATCGGCTGACACTAGTTCCTTCTTTGCGTCTACTTCAGTTGTTTCCTTTTCAATCTTGATCATCATTTTTTCTGTTTCTGCAGAAGTTTCAATGAGTTCAGGCTGAAGGGCAGTCAGTTCTTTCTGCATCTCTGCAACCTGATGAACATAATGGGAAAATCAAGAAAAAATTTCTGTAAACATTGCATTCATTTCACATCTTGATGTCTTAGGAAGAAAGATCAGAAGACACCATATTAATACAACCTAAAAAGGGACATTTGATCTAAATAATTATTAAAACAGTTCTCTAGCCTATTTTTACCAAGAGCTGTTTTATTTAACTGAATAAATTTTTAAAAAGGATTTCTTTTTTATCGTCCATGCAATACGCTTCCTTTTTTATCATCCACTTAATTTCAATAATGAGAAATAATTTGATTAATTGTAATTTTTTTCCTTACAGTCAGTTTCAGTTTATGGAACCCAAAGTAATCTTTTATTGCACAGGTGGAAAACAAAATCCAAAAGAAACTTGGAAGGAAACACAGAATTAGTGACAGCAACAGCTGCAAATTGGATGCTCTTCTTCATCCAGCAAGTATCTGTAGGCCTTTCTACTTTGCTTCTTGGAAAGATCAATCTCTGGATCACATGGGTTAAAAAAATGGGGTTATTTACTTGGAACCTGATCGATTTCCTACTGGGAATCTACTCAGGAATTAAAATTATTATTGTCTTACAATGTTCTTCAACTTCTCCCCTATTTTGAAAAGGGTAATAGGAACTAGGTACTAAGGTTTTGAGAAAATAATGAAATTTGCAAGGTTTATTCCTTCAACGTTTAATGAGTACCATCAATTTCATTTAGCTATTAAGTGCTATAATCTGATTTTACATACCACAATTACCTAAAATGCCTAAGCAGCAATCTAACTTTTCCTGCTAGCTTTCTATAGAAAATTACCAATAGCATCACGAATATAGTGAAGAGAGTATTTACTATGTTGGGTTTTTGTAAGTTTTAATCAGCTTATACAGACCCCATACTAAAGTATGCATATGGTACATATTCAGTGTTTTCATCTGAAACTTACTTGTGAAGATGCAAAATCAAGTTTTTGAAGTCCCATAAGATAACGAGCTCTCATCATGTCAACTTCTTCCCTTTTGCTATTCAGCAGAGTCTTAAAGGTAAGAATCATTTCTAGGTATGAAGTTGGTGTCACATAGTTGTGCCTTCGCAGTGTAGCGTAGTAGTTGATGGAGAGAGCTCTCACACTTTCTTGGAAATATTTGCACATTGACACAACCCTAGAGAAAATTTTTCCACATTACTATAAAAATACAATCTGTCTTTATGTTAATTATGAGGAAATAACTCTAAGCCTATGAAATTACATTAGTGTTAGCGAAGGCAGAATTGTTTTTTGCCCATTATAAGAAATATTTTAGACTTCTTAAAAGAGTGGCCTGATTTTCAGAAATATCAGATTAGAACTATCTAGGTATCTTTGACTTGCACTGAAATCCCAGAGTTGGCTTAGCTTTGTCCATTTACAAGGACAGTTTCCTGATCAACTATGTTGGGGGCACGAGGGGGAGGGGAACAAACATTTGCTTCATATGTTTCCTGACAGATAAACTCATACTCTTTTCTAATGTCATCTTCGAGTTCAACATCCTCTAAAAACTTGTTAGCAACCATTTCCAAAGCATCTGTGGGCCAGGTTTGGAACCAATCAATGGTGCAGCAGTTTATCAGTGAAGGGAACATCCGTAATCGATTCCGAAATGCATCTCCAATAGGACTCATGGCTAGCAAAAAAAATAAATCATGATTGTTACCTAAGTTTATTTGCCATTAGGAAGCAGAAAAAAAAAAAGCCTAACAAAAAACGTTCTAAGAAATAACATATTGTATACAGACCTAAGACAATATGCAAATTTTTCTTCACCCTTTCAATAAAGAAATTGTACATAGCAAGGGGAGTGGCTTCAATTTTCCTGTTCTCCGTCCTTGCTGCCCCTTGCATTTTCTCAACAATTTCAGCTTTCTCATCGGTTGCAAAGATATTAGGCACGTCACCAGTATTTAAAAGCATGTTGATATCTTCTACAAATGCTTCATCCTTTATTTGATTATCACAGAACAAAAAGGACACATTGTTATTACCAACACCTGCTTTCAGCATGACTCGTTTAACATCTTCTTTCCATTCATGGATGCCATAGGACTTTGTAATTTCAATTTGAAAGAGTTCAAAGCTGTTCATGTAGGTCGCTAGCTTGGTAGCACTTCGTCGACCACTGCCACCAACCCCCACCAACAACACATGTCCATTATCCTGTTTCAATACCCTGCATATCCTTGAGATATGCTCAATAGCAAACTTGAACATAACTAAGGACATCGGCGCTTTGCTGACATTGTTGTATTCCTCAAGGTAGTATTCCATCACGGTTGTCAGTTGCTTTAAGTCTGTGATTTCATCATACACTTTTACATTACTGTCCGGCATCAAATAGTCTCCAAAGAACAGGCTGCGAATATCATCATCAGAGATTTTTCCAGTAGGTGAGAGATGACTCAGTACCTAGGGAAAAGACAAGAATCAACAGGTAATTCAAACTATTAGGAAACTATTTTCCTTAAAGTCATACTCATTTTTATCTACATAGTAATAACACTGTGGGAAATACTGTTTTCCAGCTATTCTAGTTATTACGTTAATCTGGAAAAAAAAAAAACCACGAAAAAAACCTAAATGGGGAATATGCTGTAGGTTGGCATACAAGTTTCTACATATGCATATTTCACAGAGGGATTTTGCTGTCAAATATAGAACATAGGACAAGTTCCCAAAAGGCTTCTCAGACAAGTACCCACTACTCCCATTGGCTCGTACAAATATTAACTTAAGCAAAAGCACAGATAAATATTGTGCAAGATATTTATTCGAGATAGTCCTCTGTACTAACACAGAATCCTTTTAAAGTTATGAATCATTCTGATATGAAGTAATTTGTATTAACTTGACTAAGAAGAGGTATAATAATATTGAATAGAAGACCACCCATACTTTTCAAATGCACGGATCAAAATAATTCAAAATATGTCCAATACTAATGTAATCTCAATGTCTAAGTATTTCTGAGAAGGCATCAGTCTCGTTTTTGGTCCCAGCACATTACCCGAAAATACCTTATCAAAGGTCTGCTTGAAGCCATTTGATGTTGTCTCTTGTACCATCTGAAAGAATACCTTCTTGTCCTCCTCATCAACTAGGCGATCATAGAAAACTCTGTACACCTCATGAATCCAAAGTCTGATCAGTTTATCTCCATCCTGAAAAATAGAAATACAAGAACACAGGTAAATGTAGCTCAGGCAGGATTTCTTAAAAAAAAAAAAAGGATAGAAATGTCCATCTGGACCCTGATATATCTTGTACTAAACTCAGTCGGAATCTTTCAGTTCCAAGCCATTCATCACATGGCTCAGCATCTGCTAACTTAACTGGCTTCCCCACCTGGTTACCATCTCGTCCTTCCTGCCAATACAAACTGGAACTTCTTATGCCCAAACCATGACATTTACTTACTGATATTATCAAAATAATTCACTTTTTCCATTGCTCTTTCTTACAGCAACATAATTAAACTACAACTTACTTGCAAATGAGTGTGTGGACAGAGCAGCACTCCTTTAATAACCCTGGAAAAATCCCGTAGATTAAAGACATAGTGGGATTTCGAAGGAGTTGGGAGAAAATTGTCAACCACCATTTTATAAATCACCATTGTCGCTTGGACCATCATCTTACCCAGCCTTAAGAAGGAAAAAAGATACAATTTTAACTTCTGCAGATAAATCCCAGAAGAAAAAATGACAACGGTGTTACAGGAAATATATCACATTACCTTAGAAACACAGGCTCAAAGCCTCTGCTGAAGTGCCAATCAGCAACTGCAGTAAAAATCTTGGTTAATATGTCATCATCAAAAGAACAGATAGATACAATATTCAAGTGCCGTGTGAAGCGTCCTGTAATACACACAAAAAGATGTAGAAAGATTTAGGAATGTCCAAACATTTTTCTGCCTTTCAGCTAGCATATTCTAGGATTGACTGTCACTCAAACAACAATATTTGAATCTGGCTCTAGCTCCATGATTTTGTTTCTGTCAAATTTCTGCCCCAGTAGCGATGCAAAAGAAATATAAACTGGTTTATATTTTACATCAGTATTTCACTTAGCATAATTGTTTTTAATATGAATAACATGAATCTCCATTACAACAAGGCCACTATTACCCAAATTTAAATTTCAGCTCGTTACCCCTGTTGATTGTGATATGACACAGTAAAACTTTACAAAATCAAGTATCTTGTAATCATTAGCTTTGATCTAAAAAAATTCAGTCTATACATTAGTAAATATTACAAGTTTAGCTTGTTATTTTGCTAAAGCCTTCTCAGAGCACATACCTGTATTAGAGTGTTTAAATGAGGCAAAGTGGCATAAAGTGCCTTATAATGGTGTAGCCGTAGCTACATTAGGTCTTTTACTGACATAACTTTTTCATTAGAAAATATAGCCTCCCTTATGGTGATATGACAGGAATCATGGATTTGCAGGCAACATGCTTGTAAGTAAATGCAGGCAGCCTATTTTAGCAGCAGGAGATACAATTTCAGAAGAGAACTGCCAGGAAGACTTGGCAAGAAGATGTATTCCCTCCCTTTTCCAAAGAATAGAAAATGGAAAAAGTGTCCAATTCCCTAATTTTAGTATTATTTTCATCACTCATACTTTAACCAACATTAAAAACATTGTTTCTAATGTTGATTAAACTCCCCTTGGAACAGGCACAGATTTGACCTCGAGCATAGAGACTTCTATTTGGAATGACCCAGCCAGTGAGTGTATCTGTAGGTTAACAAGTAATCCAGAAATGTAGAATGTCATCAGCAAAGCTGAACCTGCCTCTTAACTTCAGTCAATTAGATAACTACTTGCCACAGTAATACATTTCCTACCTGTAATATCATTCCGGCCTCCCCCAGGTGGACCCATAGCTGAAACAAGCAGCACATCTATGATATTAATCTTGGATGTATCTTTCTTGTCATACCAGTGACCATGATCAATCCATTGTCTGAGAAGCTCAATAGGTGGCTGGGCTCCATATACTTCCTTTGCAGGCATGTTTAGGTCATCTATGGAGAACACAGACATCAAACAAAAAAACACCTCAGTGGTCAGGAATCATGGTTTTCTTTCAAAGCTAAGAAGAAAAAAATAACTGAACTAGAGGTAGAAAAAAGTTGTGTCTTGTTATTCTTCTTTCCAATTAAACTATCCAGAATCAAATGGCATTATATTTCACAGGCATACTTAGGGGTGAATTTAGTGTGGTTGGTGATTTTGTTTTATTCTATTTCCTGTAACACTGCAACACTATGAACTATTCTGAAGACAACCACCACTTAAACAGTTCGAAACTTTTCAGCAGGGGGCAGTGCTAATCCTTCTTTGGATGCCTGAAAAAAGCCAAAAAGCACTGAGGGAATCCAAAATTACTAGCCTCAGTAAATCTCTTCCTTTGCCTAAGGCCAGAATTAAAATGATGTAAAAACTCTGTAAAAAAACTGTCTTACCCACAAATATTATAGCTTTTTTCCCCGAAGGAGGTCCAAATAATCCCTTTCTTCTTCTGTCCAGCTTGGACATAATAATATCCTGGGTTTGGTTAGCAGAGGTTCTTGCAGAGAAGTTGATGAAGCTTGGGATGTATTTTTGCTTTGGAAGTTGTAGTAGAAAATTGTTTGTTATAGCTGATTTTCCAGTGCCAGTGGGACCCACAAAAAGCAAAGGGACATTATGCTCCACATATGTTTTAAGAAAAAACATTTGTCTGGCTGTTTCCATTGTTGGAATGATCAGCTCAGACACCTGTTACACAGGAAAGTAAAATGAAAAACTGAAGTCAAACATCTAATACCTTAATCAACATGAATATTTGCAAGCAACTACAGGAAGCCTGTAGCACAAATGCATTTTTTAAAAATTCTTTTCTCTGAAAACCTCGGCTATAACAAGATTCTGGTAGGGAGTATGGCCCCACTTCTTGTTCAGTGTTTATACAGTAAATAGCACAAGTAGCATTATCTATATTATGGTTCATAGACACTATATAAAGCCCAGAAGGCGATCTGCAGAGTTAAGCATGGCTTAATTCTGTTCCCCTACTGTACAAAAGGAAAGGAACAGTGCTATGGAAATTTTTTTCCTCTTCCTCATTGTCCACTCATCATTAGCAACTCTGCACTAGGTATCAAGAAAACATTTTAGAAAGCAGAATGAAATGTAATCTTACATCTGTCATGTACTTAACAGACAAGACGGTTGCAACTACAATGGAATGAAAAGCTGAACAACCATCACGTAAGTTATCTTGAAATTTCATCTGCAGAACAGGTACTTTTTGCAGATCTCTGCTGTGCTACACCTCCCTTGAGTTCACAGCTGCCATCAAAATGTGAGTGCTCCTATTTGGAAATGGAGGGGATCCAGGACTCTCAGTATGCTATCTATATTTCAGTATTGCTCTCCATATCCCAAAGAAGTAGTAAGTCTCTTTGCTTGCTCTCTGTGATTAACTCATACTGTAGTATCATGATATCAAATACAGAAAACAAAAATGAAAGAACAGAAATCCATACTTCGGCTTTTTCCCCACTATGATTTCCCCAACATCAGATGCTATTACAGAGATTAAAGCAGAACCAAAAATTTTAACCAGCAGCCAACCTCAGGGCTCCAGGTTCACCTGCGGTGCTCAACTTTCAATATTGATGGTACCAGAATTAAGACATAAGCATGAAAAGGAGCCTACAGAGATTAATGAAGTGTTGCAGATCAAACAGTAAACAGCCTATTATAGTAGAATCAGAGCTAGCTAAGGTAGTTGATTTATACTGCTAACTCATTTAGTCAAATAATTGTATTCTATAATGAAAGATATCAATGTGAACCTTAGCCCCTGGGGAGATAACTTGCTCTTCTTTTGTGATGTACTCTGTCCACATGTTCCATTGCCTGCTACCATGCTTGTAAAAATAGAAGTCATAAACACTCCCTGTTAATTGAAAAACACAATATAGGAAAACCCACTGATTAAAGAATAAAAATAAACTTCAATCATTTTAGTGTGAGATGTCCTACACTACAAGATAATGAAGACTTTCTAGTACATGAGATATACTCCCCCTCCCCCCCGCCATTATCATCACCAAATTATTTTAGGTCAGATTCAGCTACATGGTTTGAGTACAACATGAGGCATATGCTACTCCTGCTTAAAAGAGCCAGGAAAGAGCACCCAACTGTTCAGCCCAAGGCTTGGCAGATGGTGGCTCTGCTGCAAACTTAACATCTGCCAGGCACTGTATTCTCCCTTAAAGTGACAAGTTCTTATTGCTTTATGAAAGGCCAGGCAAGTACAGTTATGAAGAAGCACCTTTTTCTGGGAAGATATTGCTTCTGGTAAGCGTCACACTCTTAGGGCGTGGGTTTTCATCATTCATTCCCATTAGCAAGTTGCGGTAAAACAAATCGAATTTCTTTCTGCTATCTGCATCGATGATCCCACCAACCGTCCAAACCAAAGCAAAAAGGAAAAGCCCCTGCAGCCACAAGGTGATCTGCTGACTAGACGTGCTTTCCTTCTCTTCTTCCTCAGATTGCTTTATTTCATCTAAAACACATGTTCTGAATTTTAGTTAAATGCCGGTAATAATCATAAATCCCAATTTAAAATGCATTTTTGCAAAAGTATTCTGAGGCAAACTTAAAGCATTGTCTTCCATGGAACAAAGCCAATCTACAGAGTGAGGATCTTGTCTGTGTAAAATACTGTTTACAAATAAAAACAAATTAGAAGAAAAAACATTTACAAAGCGTTATAATTCTTTTCTTTGGATGTTAGCAAACAGTGAGCAAAACATATGGAATACACTCACAAGACCATGTTCAGTTTTGTAATGACACCAGTGTCTAAAGGTGAAAGCTCTGTATGCTAAAGAACTATTATTAATATTGAGTGAGAAGAAAGGACTCATGTTGTATAATCTCAACTGTAAGAAATTCCTTTGGTATTTCCTTGCATCTGATAACCTGCACCTTGTCATAGGACACAGCAGGAAAAAAAAATTGAAATAAAAATAATAAGGCTTAGGGTACTTACCAAGCAGACAAGTATAGAGTTTCATCAAGCTATAACTCAGATGACTAGAAGATGTTTTTACAATGGCTTTGCAATGAAGGTGAATAAACTCTAAACAGGGCTGGACTAGCCACATAAACATGTCATTGACCTACCAGAAGAAAATGAAATTGCTTTAAAACAATGCAGGAGTTCCCACATTTCCCACTGTCCCTCAGTTCTCTCTCAATAAAACATAAGGCATCAGAAATTCTCCGAGTTGGCAGAGGGAAGATTAGGAAAGGACCTGTGTGAGGCCGTACAGATCAAAGTCACGCCATCATTATCTGATGGCAAAACCAACTTGCTTCTACCACTTTCAGCAGGAATTTGTTACCCAGTTACTAATCCAGACAGCAGAGCAGTAGCTCAGCCTAGGGAGACCGCTGCTTTGCTTAGGCAACAACAAAATTATTTCCAACAAAACAATAGATAAGGGCTTCATCCTCCCTTAAAAAGGACAGGCCCCTACTGAGGACGCAGCACAGATACTGTGCCACAGCAGAAATTCCAGAAAGCTGGAACTGACTAGTACCTGAGGGAGCGCGACAGCATGTACGTAGATAATGACCACGGCTGGTGGTATCTCCATGATCTCAAGCAGGAAAACAGGGGAGGAATCATGATCTAGCCTTTTCCCAGGGACTAGTACTCAAGAAGACGCACTAAAGGGTCAAGCTATCTGCTGGTTAAGGAATAATTATTTTGCTTTGACCAACTACGAAAACTGTCAATGAAGAGCTTTTCTAGTCTTGGTACTTCTTTTGAATTTGGTCCCCATTTCCTGCAAAAACTCAAAGGGGGCCTTGGATTTGA
The DNA here is from genome assembly GCA_013396915.1 of Stercorarius parasiticus. Taxonomy (NCBI): domain Eukaryota; kingdom Metazoa; phylum Chordata; class Aves; order Charadriiformes; family Stercorariidae; genus Stercorarius; species Stercorarius parasiticus. The sequence goes on along the minus strand of VWZL01001490.1, from coordinate 39,061 downwards.
CAAATCACAGAAATCAAAGGTTTTTACAGCTCCAATCTTATTGTGGATAGATCTTATTCTGATTCTCTTACTAGATTTTAATTCTCTTACTAGATTTTAATGCCCTATTGGGGAAAAAGGGAATTTTAATTTTGGTAAGATTAAAAGTTGATTCCCACCAACACCTACTTTTATTTGCATCTACGCTGAAGATATACTACAATACACAACACAAAGAGCTCTCATTAATGCAAGCAATCCAGTACACAAAAGTCTATTTAGCAAGGATTCATGATGTGACTAAAGCTTTGCAGATCAAGCTGCTAATAATAATATTAGCATTTCCCAAGCTAAACTATAGACGTCTTAGACAGAAGAAGGATGTGTTCAAAACATTTTGAGTCTTCCAGTTTTTCCCACATTGCATTTCTAATACTCATGGCATCTCAGGCTCTCAGGCACTTTCCTTGCAACAACATTTGATGTGCATCACTACAAAATAATTTACAACAGCCTCTAAGAGATCTGGGACCCTCTAAATCATGAAAGTACTTCAAAGAGTTTTGATTCTGCGTGCCTGCCTTCATGCGAGCAAACTGTGAACATCACCTTAAAGTTAATTTTCTAAATTAGACCTATGTAAAAAAGTCTCGCACCAGCTTTCGGTGTTCTTCCTGCAGGTTTGGAGGCAGTGTTTTCATGTAGGAATCTTTCAGTGGCTTCCAACCTAGCTGCTGCGAGTCCATATAGATCATACCACACCTGGGAAGAACAAACTACTATAGTACAGGAGTGGATGCACAAGGTGGGACAGGTCAAATTTGAATGCTTTCACATTACCTGCTGACAGTTGCTGGAGATGCCTCCTCTAAGTCTGCTGGCTCAAAAATTAAACTCATTTTTGAATTCATCTGAATTATTTCACCACTCATTAAGCATAGCTAGAAGAAGAGCATCACACAAACATGATCTAGTCATGTCAGTGCTGATCATTCCGTCAAAGCAATGCCTGTCATAAAATCACTGAACATTCTCCTAGTGTCACTCCTCATTCACTCATTAGTATTCTCACAACACATTGTATTTTCTGACCTTGTCTCAACTTTTCCACGTATTACTGTAATGACTTGCAGAAACACAGAGAACAATGCTCTATCTTTAAATAACTCTGCAAGAAAAAAGTTATGACCTGCAGCTTTTTTAAAATTAATTTATTCTCTAAGTAATTTAAGCAAGTTCAGCTTTCAGTTACAGAACTGAGTTTATGTATTTCAGTTTCCTAAAAGGGTCAATAAAAACACCTCAGTGAGCAACCTCTCATTTCAATAAAGTAGGAGCAAACCAATGCTTTTAGGAAGAAGTAACAGCTTAATGTCATCTACTAAACCCACTCATATAACTGGGAAAAAAGCAATGCTTTTAAGCCCATCAGCCTTTCCTGAGTTTTATACCTCCTTTCATTAACATGGTAACAATATAGCTACTACTAAAATAAAGTATGCATATTGAAGGACGAGCTTACTGGCAAAAATTAGGCTACCTTTTTATTATCATCCAGAACAGTGTTCATGTTCTCTATCCAAACTGCATCCACTGGGCCATCAAAAATAATCCACTTCCGATCATCTGTGGTAGAAGATGCTTGTTCCCTGAAGGCATTTGCAAGAACTCCATCTGTCCACTCATGGCTTACAGGATCAAAACAGCCATACAATTGTCCCATAGTAATTGCTTTGGGATTAATAACTTTGTATTCAACAGCAAATTCATCCATGGATTTTGCTGTGTAAAAAGACAAACAGATGAGCCTGAGAATTTGATAGGTTAGTTTCATTCAACAACTTAAGTACAGAACAAGAAGATTCCTGACAATTTTACTTTAGCTGCCCAAGGCAAAAAACCCCAGACATTTGGCAGCTAGGCAGCAGCAAATCAGAAATACCGTTACTTGTACAAGGGAAGTACAAAGTCCTATGCGCAAAAGCACATGAAAAAAATGAAAAAGCAGAGCAGAATAGATTTTATATGTTTATGGGAGTTACTTACAATCGCCCTATCAGAGCTAGTTTTTTCAGGAGTATTATGCACAAAAACAATGCTTAAAAAAATTCACAAAAGCATAAACACATTAATATGTTTTACTATTCCAGTAAATGCAAACAAAAATACTTCCAGACAAATACACCAGACAAAAATAGTTCAATGAATAGAAGCTTTCCAGTTGAGAAAGCAGAATATAGGATAATTAACCTGGGCATATCTCTGTAAAGGAAAAACATCAGTCATAGAATTAACTTCATTTAATGAGAAGGTTGTGGCAGAACAATGTTACCTGCGCACAAATCGCCAAGGGCTCCAGCTAGCACTTTGTATGCACAGGTCTTCCCACTCAAAGGATCTCCAACAATCATGAAGCCATGGCGCACCAGCATCATTTCATATATCTGTATCAGTGACAAGAGATTGACTCTAACATAGCACAAAAGCAAGCGTTACGTGTATGGAACTCAAGGTATCTCTCCTGGACTCAGATGTCACAGGACAAAATATCAGCCAAATATCTGCACTCTGTTAAGGCTAACCAAAGGATTTACCTAAATCAGAAGGCAGTCATATTATTATGGCAAGTCTCACTGATATAATTTTAAGAAGTCATTGCCCCCCGGACATCCTCCCCTTCTCCTTGCTAAATGTCATCCCTCAGCTGTAACGGCATCATTGTGCAGGGTGTGAGGACACTAACCAGACGCTGCAGATCACAGCCCAGTGTAAAAGCCTAAACTGAAATCAATTGTTACCAATGAAGCTAACACAAAGGTATCGAAACTGCAGTTCTGAGGATCTGTCATATGACAGATCAGCCACAGAGGCTGACTTTGGACTGCAAGAGTGGTAACTTCTTCAGTCACCCCCCAAGATCTTGTCAGAACTCAAGTCAAAGCCTTCAAACAGAACATGTTCAAACACACTCTAAGAAGAATGCCCCAAAAGATTAGTTTTTTGAATCAGGTTAAGGCTGATATTTTCTGGTTTAGCTTAAATTTCTAACCAGTTAATGCTGCTCCTATTTAAATGAAAGATAAAGCATGGTTTGCAAAGCAGCATAAGCCAAGTCTGAACATAAGCCATCAAGACTAAACTGCTGTTGGAGAGGTCCCTCGTGATCCTGCCCCAGGACACTCATTTTTGCCCTTGCCATTGTCACTAGGGTGCACTACTCACGAGAAAAAAAGTTAAGCATTCTTAAAAAGGTCACTAATACTAGTAAATGGGAGATGACGGGAGCACGGAGCTGGAGGTGAAGCATAAGCAAGAGTGAGAAACATCACCTCTTTCAAGACTTCTCAAGAAGACTAAGAGCAGGACTGGGAACAGGGCCTGACTCCCAGTCCAGAGTTCTGTTAACTAGCATACGCTGCCTCAGCTAGTGGCAGATTCTGTCCTGAACCATAAGACCTACAATGTGGCTGCAGACGTTACCTCCTTCACAGGCTGGCTGAATTAAAAAATTACTATAAGCAAAGCAGGTTTTTACTCCATGATTTTTTCCTCAGTAAAAATACACTGTTTGTAATATTCTATTAATTGATCATGGAAACTATCAGCTATTCATTCATAACACAGACAGTGAATGAAGAGTGTTTCTGCTCTCGCACTTTTCTTCACCAGAATTATGGGAAAATAAACCTGAGTAATTTTTCCAATGAACCACGGAACTGGTTGAAGATCCATTTTGTTTATGTTTTCAGTTAGTGCCTTGACAAACAGGTCATAGTCTGGTGTAGGAAGAACTACCCCAGGAAACAGGTCAGATATGATGCCCTGTTAAGGAAAGACAGAATAGAACACTATTTAAACACAAATTTGGCATGGTTTGGGCAAACCAGGACAGATTACAAAAAAGGAAAATTCCCAAAACATAAAAATATACAATTAAAACAACATTCATACAGATAACAGGAGCTTAAGAGGAAATGTCCTCAGCTGGACAAAACTAACTTCTAGGCAAACTGTAACCATGAAAGTATTCTGTATGCATGAGACAGAAACGAGTGCCTGCACTTTTCATACACACACTGGTATTGTAAAAGCAAGCTTAACCTTCTGCAAGTTTGCCCCAAAAAGTATTACAGGAAAGGATGTGAAAGTGGTTCAAAGAATTTCAGTGACTAAATAGAACGGTATGTGTTCTGAAATTTCAGAGCAATGCCTCTGTGTGTGCTTGTACCCCAGCTTTTAGGTTTTTAATATTGATTACTTTGTAGCTTAACATGGTCTTTTTCTTTTCTATTCAAGCAGCATGCAAACAGAAACTTCATCATTTTCATTCTGCCTTCAAATTTCTAATTGACCTTAATTTAGTTGTCCACACCTCTTTTGCAGCACAAAGCCAGAACGCAAACTTCAAAGAATGGTTTCCACAAATGACACAGAACAAAGTGACTTTTAGCAAAATATCTTATAAAACATTTTATAGAACAACTTAGAAGGCACCACTGAAAGTTTGTTTTTCAAAATAACCCTAACAGAACCAAAGAGTGCATCCAGATCATTGGACTGAAATATCTCTATGCTAATGTGACAGCATCTAGATCAAACTGTTCTAAATTAAGATAATGACCTGTTTCTGTAGGTTCTTATAAAGGACCTCATCATCACAAAACTTAAACACACAGGCCTGATCGCTTACCTGAAACAACGGCACATCCTGTGCCAAGAATTTGGCCAAGTTAACATCCAGCAAAGCCCGAAGTAACAATATGCCTTCATTTTCAATTGGGTACTTCAGTTTTAAGTTTCCTGCTGCTGTCAGGACAGATTTAACAGCACGCATTCCATAATCATAGTGATGCTGAGATGACAGCTGCTCAGAGCACAAACGGTAAGTGGCAACAATCTTCTGGGCAAGACTGTGGATATTAAAAATATCACATATAGAATGAAAATATCTCACCATGCAAGGAAAATAATTTAAGTACCTGTATACACAAAGTAACTGCAGTGATTATCAGACATATCAGCTGACAAGATGACCCAAAACTCCTAGGAAGTAAAACTGCAGATATATGCCACACCAGAGAATGTGCGCGCCATTTAGGAATTTTGTTTGCTATTACGATCCATTTTCTAAATGATCCTGTGTAAAGGTGCATATCCATCAACATGAGATGTTTCATGAGAATTGATGATAAAGCAGAATATTAAAAAATACTTTCTGGAGAAACAGAACATTGACAGCCTTCCAGAATTATATGCCTCAAACACACATATATGCCTTGTAGAGGAACAAGGTATATCAGACTCAATTGAGGTGGAAACTTCAGCATGTCTTACCTCCGAGAGTCCAGAAATCCCATTGAATAAAGTGAAATTTCTCCAATCAAAGCATAATCTGGAACCATCATGGCAACTGTTCGGAACAGTGCCTGTAAGAAAAAAAGTAAGATATAAGCTTAGACTATGGAATATGGTAATAAAGTGCCTGTTTTGCAAGAATAACATCTCTCCATAAATTCACAAACTTATAGAATTCAGGAATCATCTGAAATCTATGAGATTGCATTAGAATTCTATTCTGTTCTATTCTATTATGATCTTATCAAGAGGTTCAAGAGGTCTGTGCTAAACGCTACAGGAACATGTTTAGAGAGTCACAATCTAAAGAACTATTAATAGAGAAAAAGGGAGGTGTCATTCATCTCACTTTCATAATATACAAACTAGCTCATGGTGTGATTAGTGTTTTGTAGAAGGTCATGCAAAAAATTGTGGCAAACCTAGAACTAGGACCATATCAGTCTCTCTGCAGTGTCTCAGCAACTTGCAAAGTTGTAATAAATTTAAATTGGGATCTGGATCACCAAGCCATTGTAAACCAGGAGAATTTCCACTTAGACAGAGCACAGTCAAAGCTGTGAACTGGTATCAAGTATGATTAGCCTGCGATCTTTCATCAGCGTATTTTGCACAATCCTAAACACTTACTAAAGCTTAGTGAAAAGCACAGCAGAATACACTTGAATGGGTTATCAGTGTATTACTTGGTTGCTGCCTTCCTTTTCTTAGTACAATAGATAAGAAGTTGCAAATTCTGTTTAATTTCTACGAGAAATCAGGATTACAGGTTTACCTTCAGATTATCAGGCAGCTCTGCCCGTCCAGCATACCCAGGATTCATTGTGATAAACACAGCACATGTAGGATTAAGAGAGATCTCTGTCCCTTCAAAGATGAATGTTTTGAGTTTGCGAATAATAGCTTGCTGGATGCTAAGTATTTGTTGGGCAACGACAGATAATACTTCAACCTAATACAGACAAAACAGATTGGAAAACATAAGACACTTGGAGACAATATAAAATGTTTTTGTTTATATATTTTGATGGCTATATTTGCATTCCTACAGGTGAAAACCATCCTGTGTCTGATAACTGGGCCTGAATGTTATCTGCCTATTGAAGCGATCCTCTGAAAGTTAGTGCCACCATTCCCTACTCAACCAATGTAGACAGATGAACAAAGGCTTCTAAAAGCATCCACAGGGAAATATCATGTGCCTGAAGGTAGATATCTAAGTTAGGTGGAGAGGAACTCCCTCTGGAGGCCTCCAAAAGCATCTTCCTTTCACTTCAGACAACATAAAGAATTTAGGCTCTTCAGAAAGACTGATTCACTCAATGCCCCACATTGAGGATAAATGTATAAATGGGTAAGGCTGCCTTACACCAATCCTCAGTGCTTTAAAGTGTCAAGGTAACAGGATATTGGAAGATGAGAATGCTAACACTTAAATTTATTAAAAAACAAGTTACAGCAGACAAATGGAGAAATTAAGGTGTTAAGGATACTAAAACATACAAAACAGAACTTCATGGAATTTCCACATTTACTAGTATTTACTTAAATCTAACTCCATCAAAATAACAATAAAGCTTATCCAAAGTCATTAGTGACCAAATTAAAAAAGAAATAAAAATCAGAGTAAGACCAAGGAGGGGATTAGATATGTCTGGCTGGATAGCTAGTTAACCAGGTCACTCAGAGACACTCAGCTAGTCATCGCAGGAATCCCTCCACTGGGATTTCTCTGTCTTGTGCTGAACATAGATGAACACAGCCCCGCAGCTGTAGTTTGCCTTCTCAAGGAGAAGAGAGGGACAGTTCTTTCCTAACAAATGAGTGTCACATATAAAAGAGGAAATTGCACAGGAACAATTTTTTCAGCTAAAATAACCCAGAACGCAAGACTTCTGCAACCAGCACGGGTAGGCATGTGCTTCTACAGTAGGCAGCCGGATACCTATTGCTGTGTCAGTGATTATCGAAACAAAGAGGCTACACCACAAATAAACGTAGGAAATTGGCAATAAGGCTGTCATGTCTAAATCTAAAACTTCTTGCGTCTTAAAATAAAGTTTTATCATTTTATTTGACTGAGTTAAGACCTTACCTCAATTCTATTGAACTCATCAAAGCAGGACCATGCACCAGATTGTGCCAGCCCCTTAAAGAACTTGCCCATTGCCTTGTAATCAAGACCATCGGAGCAATTAAAGACCACACACTACAACAAAAAACACACAGAGAACATCTCTCAGTATTAACACAAATTCCACTTTAAAATTCTTAGCATCTAAAACGGAAAGGGATTATTATTGCTGATTTTGGATTACAACACTAGGATGCCATATAGGCACAGTCCCAGGTGTGTGCATCTTACAAACTATTTCTGTGAATAAAGAACAGGTACAGAACAAGCAGTACCTGCTTAAGAATGGTGTTTCAAGAAATAGCTACATATCCAAACATAAACAATGTAAGAAAAAAAGTTTTATTTTGGTACCTGCTTAGCTAGTGCTTTTGCTAGATCTTTTGTTGTTTCTGTTTTGCCAGTCCCAGCAGGTCCTTCTGGAGCACCACCAAGATTTAATTTCAAGGCACCCATTAATGTCCTACATAAACAAGATCAGAGATATTACAAATAGTAATATTTAATGGCAGACAGTTGCTGAATGGATGGATAAGTATTTTCCTATACAGGTTCCCCTGAAAACAATTTCCTTGTTCCCTACTGACTTTGCAGCTTGCCCTAAAAAAAACAGTATTGTCTCATAACTGATTCCCAATTGCAGAAGCTCACATTCATGCACTTGGCCTACAAGGAATGTCAAGGCTTTTTATTACATGCATCCACCCTGTATATCTTCAATTACACAAGCAAATGCACAGTGCCATAAGCAAAATGTCAGAGTTTGCAAAAACACGTATTTTCATCAAGTGGCACTCCTCATGATAAGAGCTTGAAGCTGGCTTTATAAATGCTTATACGGTCAATCTTTAGAAATGGTTGAGAAAGCACAAAGGCTGTTTCATAAACCTGGCAATCACATTGCTCTCCAAGTGATTTTCATACTAAAAAGGAGATCCCTGTTAAGACTGGAGTTATCTGATTATTTTACAAAATCCTCATTCAAAGGCTTTGCCACCAAAAGCAGTTGTTGTGTGAGTTGAGTCTGCTTGCTCGGTGCTTGCACTGAAACTACACCTGGCACAGCTGCCTGCATAGTCTTAGTTTAGACTGAGCTGATGCCAATGACAACAACTCCGGTTTACAGCTAATGCACCAGCCACATGGCTCTTTCAACACCACTGTGAATGCCAAAAGATTAAACATTTGCTAGCATAGGCATTAACATAGGCACTTAACTACAAGTGCCTTGTACATGATGGTGAGTTCACAGCTCAGTGCTGAAGTAAGATCTTTACAGCCTCACCATATATTTGCCTGGAGATACTACAGAGAAAGCTCTTTAAACCTTAGACCTAAAATTACCTGCTGAGATAACCTGTGTCTTCAGGGCTCACCAGAAGTGAAATACCAAATGCCCTTGAATACTTCAACCTTGGGGGATAAGGTATTTCCATTTCCACCTCTTGCAAGCAAGCAGAGGAACAGGAAGCTAACTGCATTCAAACATCCGTGAAGGGCTCTATAATTACCTCATTTATTTTACAGGCAGGCATACCCTACCTACATGTCTTATTTCAAAGAAATTAATTGACCAGTGCTACTGTAAAATTCTTTACAGTTCCAGTACCCTGAGCTGCCAACTTTTTTCAGAAGCACGTTCTTGGTTACAACAAAGACTACTACTCTACTGGTGTAGAAACCTATATGCTGTAAATACTTTACCATATTTGGGAAAAGAAGATATATAAGATTTGCTTCCAGAACCTAAAACCTACAGGAAAATCTTAGCTGCTGAGGTTCCTGTTATTATTAACTATAACAAATGAAGTAAATATAGATCAATCCAGAAAATGAAAACGTTATTCATAGACAACATGGCTTTACCTATAACATCGATCTGTTAGTGGGGTTATAACCAGACGTAGAGAATTGCCCAGATACTCATAACCGTATTTAGCTTCTGTTGTAATCATTCGCACTATTACATCCTTCTCTTCCCAGTAGTATCTCAGCTGAGAAATCCACTGGAAGTCATTCAGATCAGTGATTTTGTCTTCAACCAATTTTGCAACCACATCACGAGCTGCAGAGTAAAACAGATTATTTGAAAAATCTAAACACTTCTACATTAATTTACTTAAAACAATGTGTAAGTAAACTAGCACTTACTTAGAGCTACGTAAGAGTAAATCAACATTTAGAGTAGTAGGCTGGCTTTCATGTTAGAAAGGAATCTGCATCTGTTTTGCATAGGGAATGAGCTTAATTTGATCTAGATTCCATTGTCTGTTCTAAGTAAATGGGAGATAGTTGTGCAGGACTCGGCAATCTCCATTTGCCCAAAGACACTTTGCAGTAACTCTGCAAAGGTTGTTTAGAGAAAGCATTTTAGCTGGCTCTTTAAAATAGTTCACCCAACTGTTGACAGCAGCACTGCCCCGGATGTAACAAGAGTATCAGCAACTGCACATTTACCGTGCACATCAATGACAGTAAGAGCTCCAAGTGTCAGTCGGGCTCCAGTGGACAGCTTTCCTCTCACTAACTCAACAATGTCCCCAATTTGTAGATTACTCTTCTCCAAGAAATCCTGTCACAAAAACAGAACACAGGCATTAACGTAATGCTGTAGCTAGTAGTTCCTAAGTTCTCATGGGTACAGTCATTGGAGAGAGCCCTTCCAACAAAACATAATAATGGAAGTCCTGGCACTACACAAACATTTAAAATTCTCTTTCATATACTGGCATTTTATTTTGCTACAAACACTTCAAAAAGCTTTATGGCCTGAAAATAGTGTAAGCAGAAGTCCACTTACCTTTCTTCCTAACAGAAATGACAAAATTCTACGCTACGAGATGAGCAGATTGTCTCTGTTGGGTAAATTTGGATTAGATTTCTACTTTAAATTAGTAGTAAATTGTAAATTAATAGAGCTACTAGAAATTTAAGATTCTCCTAACTTTACTATAAACATTTTAAATTATTTTCTCATGATTAAATGTGAAAGTTTAATGAAATGAAAGATTCATGAAATTTTCATTAATGATCTAGGCAACAGGACAGAGTGCACCCTCAGCAAGCCTGCAGATGATACAAAACTGGGAGGCGTGGCTGACAGACCACTCCATGGTGTGCTGCCATTCAGAGGGACCTCACCAGACTGGAGAAATAGGCAGAGAGGAACCTCGTGAAGTTCAACAAAGGGGAAAGTCCTGTATCTGGGAAAGAATAACCCCATATGCCTGTACATGCTGGTGACCAACCATCTGGAAAGCAGCTCTACAGAACAGGACCTGGATGCTGGTAGACACCACGTCAAACGTAAGCCATCAATGTGCCCTTGAGGCAAAGATAGCAACAGCATCCTCGGCTGCATTAGGAAGAACATTACCAGCAGCTCAAAGGAGGTCATCCTTCCCCTCTAGTCAGCACTGCTAACGCCACATCTGGAGTGTTGTGTCAGTTTTCGGCTCCCCCATAGATGACGGGCATGGGCATACTGAAGCAAGTCCATTAGCAACCTGGTTTGGCCCTGCTTTAAACAGAGGTTGGACTACATGATGTCCAGAGGTCCCTTATATTCTGTGATTCACTGTCCTGTGATTCTTTCTCATTTTTCTTAACCTATGGATTGTTCAGGATATTTTCTTTGAAAGCAATAAATATTTTCAGATCTTCAACTGGTATTAAACAACACAGGCAAGTTAAACCTAAGATATTCAGGTTACAGAAACAAAGAGCTAATATTATAATATTATAATGTAGTATTTGGTGTAAAGTTTATTAAAACTTTACTATTTCCACATTTAAAAAAGCAGCTCAAACACTCTGCTGACAGAATTATTCCCCAAATACATCCTCACCCACCTAGCTCAATTAGGATCAGACAAAAGCCCACTGAATTAATCAGAAATTATTTACATTACTTGAGCATGCATTTGATTAGCCTCAATGAAGTGACACTTAGAAGTATTGTGATGACAGAGGCACTACGAATGCATAAGAAAAGTCTCTTGTATGAAAAACCAAACTTGGCTGCTGCACCTTTATCACCAGGAGAATTTAGCAATAACCAGACAAATACCTGCACCATTCTGTAAAGAGAGATTTCTGCCTGCACATTTCCCTGGGGCTTCACGTGTAAAGACAGGAGTTAGAAATAAAAATACATAGTATTTAACAACCAAGCAAACTTTTTGTTTGGTACTTTTATTTACACCAATATCACTTGTAAAAAAAAGTAATACAATTTCCTTCAGTGGGATTTCTCCTGATACACAAAGTAAATGAGAGCAAGCCGCTGCAAAGGTACAAGAAAAAATGAATTAGAAAACAAAGCATAATGGCATGAGTAAATTGTAACATGCTGTTGACTGAGGATCTTCTTTGCTAGAAGGAGCTTTTTATTAATTAATCAGAGTTTAGTGCTTAGCAATAGAAAGGTAGAGGAAAATCTTACCATTAAAGTTCCTTTCCTTATAGCCTCAGACACTTCTTCTGTCCAGTAAATGGATGAAACGCAAATAACCACCTGTCCAGGCCACTGAAGTACCCACGTTTTCCGAGGAACCTTAAACAAAAAGATCCATTCCAGACACATAAGGTCATAAAAAGAGGTTAGATTATGGCACTCATAATAATTACTTTCCCCAAATTTCTTTTGTCTCATGCTGTAAATAAGTAAGAATCAGCATGGAAAACTTTGATAATTTTTCTTCAAGAAATTCAGAGTTAAAACTTCAAACTGGTGCTACTGAACAAGGAGAGCTGGATTCCACTTAGCTTCAAACATGTTTCTCTGGTTAAGAATTTGAGCAACCTACTCACGTACAATTGCTTGTGAAATCGATTCTATACTATAATTCAGGAATAATTACCTTGATATATCCTCTTATGCCATCTTGAAGAACTTGTCTTACGCTGGACAGCATCATTTCCTCTACTTGCAAAAGCCATTTTTCTACCATGCCCTTCAAAAAGAAAAAAACAGTTAAGAGTCAATACACATTTCCTGATTATATTCTTCTCAAAGGACAAATTCTTTGAAATGTATTAGGCTCTAAGTATGCTTTCTGCTGGGTGTGGTATACAGGATGAAGAAAGGTAGAACTTTTCCAGATTCTGACAGGCAATACTGCAGTTTAACACTGTCTGAAGACAGGTAAATCTGGTTAACTCTGAAGACAATCCAGCCGAAGAAACAGCTGGATATGCTTCATATAAGCATAAACAAAAAACGCAGATCACAGCTTGCACAGTCAGTTAAGCTTAGTCGTTTTAACCCAGGGCATGTTTTCTCCTTGGAGGATTAAGGGAAAAAAGGGCTCTTTTTGGTTACTATACAGCAATTCAGCTCCATACCTTCACGTTGAGAAAAGCAGAAAAAACTGGAACTGAGACACTTTTCCAAACTTATAATGGTACTATTTCTACTCAGTTCCCTTTTGAACTAATGCTGTGATTCTTCACTCCCAGCCATTCATTATTTCCCTCATTCCTCTCTGTTTCCATGCTGTGCAACGTTACATACATAGGTATAGAGAGAGCTTGGTATATATCTATCTATCTACATCTATCTACACCTACTTAAAAATAGTAGGTGTGTAAAGCTGCAGAAAAGTGCCTAGAGGAATTTACCCACAAATTGGTCTGTCTTACTCCTTTTTGTAGGAAATCCTTTTTGTCCTAGAGTACCAGTCTGCACTCTCACTTCCTGAACATCTTTCGTGATCTGATCCTAAATGTTTTACACTTCACATCCCCAAAAACATACACTGTAGGCAAAGTATTAATGTAATCTCATATAGTTAAAAAAAATAAATTACTTTTGCATTCGCTGGATAGATTTTATCTATGAAAGGAACAATTTCTTTCTCTGAACTGATCATGCCTACAATCTCCAGATCTTCTGTGAACTCCAGTTTAGAAATTCCTTCAAAACACTTCTTTAAATGTGGTTGTACTCTAAGGGGATCCTTTGTTTCGGACAGTATTTCAAGCAGCTCATCGTTAGACAGGAAAAAGAATCTGTTAGAAAAATACAGTTAATGAACATGCACTTCCCAATTATGAAAATTGTCATTAATAAACTATTAATGCAAGATAGATGGAATTGGTTTTATTGTTGCTTAGGACAGTAGTATAACATTATTGAGAATAATCTCAATTCCCTTTTCTTAAGCAATTTTTAACATCATAAAACTCATCACACTTGTTTTTTCAGAATTTCAGTATGACCATCCTTTTATGCAGAGGAAGAAAGAAGGGTTTTCAAACTCACACAGGAAAGACCAGACACATCTACGTAGCCACTAAGTACCTTGTAAAAACACAGAATCCTGTTCCTCATAATCATATATAACTCCTATGAATTGCACACCCCTGCACAACTAAAGAGGGTAAGGCAGAGACATAATTGCAAATCAGCCATGGGAAGGTAGCGAGTTCCTTCAAAAATGCCCTGTAAGTGATAACGTCTTGCTAATCTTAAGTTTACACTGTGCTAGACAGATTTTGCCTCCCCACCTCTGCCGGTCCCTGGCATTGCAAATTTAACTGAAGCCAAGGAAAATGAATGATGTCTGGAGAAAACAACAGGTTTTCATTTTTTGTTGCATGGGACTGTGTCCCATGTGTGTTTATAAAATGAGACTTTTCAGTTCAGTAGAAACAGTTTGAAAGAGCTTATGGCTTTTTGTCTCTAACTTAGGCCTGTTTAATTAATTTACCTTGGAAAAAATAATCTTTTCTTCTCCAAGTAAGTATTCAACCCCTTTTGAATGTCTTCTAAGAGAGTATTTGCTTCCTGAAGTCTGTCTAACATCATGGGTTGTTCAGTTGCTACGAGTACTTTTGTGTCTTTCACCTTTGTAAAAACAAATACACAGCAGAAACTGCAAAAGTTGCAATAGGTTTGTACATTAAAATTGTTATCAGTCACACATGTTGCAGGAGGCTAAATAGGTATGTATTCTGTAGTGTAGTGTGCCTTCATGTTATTGAATACGTATGCGTTATTTGATAGTTTTTCTTTTCAGACTGTCATTTTTACCAATTTGAACTTTACAGACAATAATGCAACAAGGAAACATCCCCAGGAATTAAAATCTTTGGCACTTGTTTCTGCATCTGGAGCTTGCTACGTTTTTTTCCATTCACAAATAAGTTCTGTCAAACAGAGCCACAGTACATGCAATTATTCTCTGTTCTTGCCATCTAGGTCACATTTTTCTCTCTGATAAAACAACTCTTAACTTGAATGGATACACCTATTTCAGAACAGGCTCCATCATTCACAGAGTCTGAGCTGTTAGACAGGTCTCAACTTCTGTTTTGTTATACTGATTATTTCAACATCTTTATCACACAATCACACACTTCCAATGTTTTTGGCAAACATCTCAGCTCACACTACCACTAAGCATCTGGCCTCTTACCCAACTTCTTAGTCATAGTGAACTGGATACCCAGTGGCACTTACTATCCCCATTATCTTATCCTGGCACACTACCATCTCAGTACATATTCACCAAAGTTTTGAGTAACCATGCCACCACATATTAGAGAACAATCATATGCAAAAATATCCATTTAGTTGCTCTAATAATGTGTATGCCTTAAAAGCCTACTACAAAATCTAACTGTATCCAGAAAAGACTTTGTACAGATTGTCAGTGAACTCTGAAGCAGATCCTGAAAGCACATTCATCTACCTAATTCTGATCATTTAACCATACAAAAGGCAGAAAATTTAGAATCAAAATGTTAATTGACCTCTAATTCATCCTGCAATATCCAGCCTTTACAGAAATCTCTAAGCAATAATGACATAATCTACCACTTTTACTGCAAGACTAAAATCCTTTTAGTAAAGGATCTTCCACTCCGTATTCTACCTTCTTGTGACTTAAACACACATATCTGACTCCAGAAAAGCTAGTATATCTTCATGATAGTAATAATCATGTTACCAGATATGCATAAAAATACATGATTTATTAAATGCAAGCACTTACCACTTGTGCCATAATGTCCTTCCAGTATGTATCCACAATCCCAAACTTTCTGCCCTCTTCAGGCATTTGAGCTATAATGTCTTCTGAACTAAAAATTGGTTCCAGATACAACCATGTTGCCTGACATTTTAACCAGCTATCTAGAATATCTTGCATTAAACACAGCTTATCTTCCCAAGCCTGTAATAAAAACATTTCATATTTAAGCAAAATTTTATCAAGAATTAATCTACACTGATGAATCAAAGAGCATGAGTTGCTTGGCTGCAAAGAAAAAAAAAAGAGAAAACCACAATCAATTGAACAATTTTAAAAGAGGGAGAAACTTTATTTTTAAAAAACAAACACTAGTAAACACCTGAATTTTTCTTATAAACAATAGATGTATTCTTTCACTAGCACTTTTTAGAGCAATTTGTGAGAACTGCCCAAGAAGTGCAGAGATGACTGGCATGCCAATCCAAAATATCTTTTTTTAATTCAACTTGTGTCCTTTCTATCGTCTAATCAATGAAAGGATAAAAGCTTAACAAGGTATGCAGCAGACTGAATGAATGTCAGTTCACAGGCCCTACATACAGTGTGTTCAACCTTTGGCCTCCCAAAAAAAGCTATTTCATGCAACTGTAGCAGTACAAATCGGTTTAAAAACCAGACAGAGATTCTTTTTGAATAAAGAATTTCAGACAGCATTACTTTTGCAACTTTGATAGTGTACAGTGCAAGAGATAAGCAAGGGAATGTATTGCAGGGAGAAAACACAGTCAGCCTGTATTGTTCATCACTCTGCAGGACGTACATGGAGATTGTTAAGATAGCTCTGTATTAATTGCTCCCTTTCATTTCACCATCTCTACTGGAAAGCAGAAATCAGCTTTACCTACAACTTGGCTAAGTCCACAGGAATGGACAGAATTTAGGTCTTAGCATTGCTTACAAATCAGCACTATTAGGCCAGAAAAAGTGATATTAAATACTGATGGGAAAGAAGTCTCTGTGTTCTGCGTACTCTTCCTATTAGAAATTCATTATCTTTACAAAATAGTAAGACAGCTAACAATAAAGACTTTGAAACCCTTATGGATCATGCCAATACCAGAAGATAACAAATAAATTATCTCTCATAACTGACACACCCATGTCTTTTTACACAGTGCAGTAGGATTGGTTTAAATCAACTGACCCATTCCCAAGACATTCAACTAAAAACCTGTGCTTAATGACTAGATTAGCAATGCAATTACAATTTCTTTATCTGTAATCAAGCTTTGTGTATCTTTGCCTGGAAACCATTAGTTCAAAGCTCTCGAAGAAAAATAGGAATGTGTGTTCTTAGAAACAGTTAAAACTAATTAACTTCTTATCATGCCAAAATACTTTAAAGCACTTAGGGAAAGCATATTATGAGACACACAAGCTCAGTCAAACCAGCTTTTCCTTACCCGGCATTCAGCTTCTATTGGTTTGATGAAGGGAGAGCCACACATTGTCTGAGTTTTAACAATGTGATCATCCAGCAAAAGCTGGATGTCATCAATTGCTGACAGGATGCTGGTGTTCTGTAAATACATCATATTTTAATACGGAAAATAGAAGTTGCTTTATTTCTCTGCTCTTCAACCTCAACCTCACCTCAACCACACTCAGATTTGTGTTTCCCCCTTCTCTATAATGGTTGAAGGTAAGAAAGTAGCAAGGCATTGAGAAAGCCTACAACATGTTTGAAGATACTCTCCACTGTACATCTCTGTTTCAAAGGTCAAGAGACAGACTGGGTGTGAATGGGAAGCTAGACAGGGATGCTAGTGACTTCTAACTCAATCTTTTGGACTGCATGTGATTTCTTGTTTCTTTTGGGCCAGTTAAAATTGCACTACTCTCCAGCTTTCCATACAACACTGCAGAGGCTCTCAGGTTTACAGATTTGTTAGCATTAATATGTTGAGATCGCAAGTTATCCAGATACTAAGGTCCAAATATAAGGATATATAGTAATGGAGACATTTGCCCAGGCTCTGGGATATCATACGACTTTCCATCATGCCACAATGAATCAGCAGTGACTTCCCTCTAATATTTCTCAACTGATATTCAGAATCAAAGCAATTCTTTTCAATAATATATATATTGATTTGGTGTTTACTCACAGTATCCCGGTATTTCACCAGACTGAACTGCATGTTGACCCACTCTGATTTCATTTTCTCTATTGATTTCTCTAAGGAATACTCCTTACTTGCAGCTGCTCCAATAGGTTCCAGCCTGAATTGAAATGAAACATAGCTTTGAAATGTTTTTGCAACATAGCTGAAGAGTAAAAAAAAGAAATTGTAGGTAGAGCTGCATATCAGGCTGCCTTTCATGTGGATTTGTTCATAATATCATAGACTCTTATTTCAGGGATTATTTTTGCAATTTCAGGCTCACCAAGTTAGAGATATTAATTTGGAGGTAAATACAGACAGAAAATTCTGAACGTGCAAATCAAGTGGTTTAGGAATATGATTCTGGTTTTTGGTGCCTTTGTGTTATAAGAACAACTGACAGTTCCATCTGTAGCTTGATAAAATACATTTGATTTTACAGCAGGGTCTAACAGCACACAAAAATACCCAAACAAACTAATATTTGGTATCTGACATATGAAATACAGTGATTGTCTAAAAAAAAGAGAATAGAGTAAGCTTCTTACTGATCGATATATTTTGAGAGTCCAAATTCCAATATGTTTTTAAGAGTAGTAGTTTCATCGGGTCTGATCTCACATCCTACAAGTTTACTAATCTGAAAATAAAGAAAGAAATAAAAACTATTGGCTAGATGCATGTTTGTAACAGACTTTTAAAACAGCAAGACATAAATGATAAAAAAGTATTAATGCAACCCCCTAATTTGCTTTTCCACCATAAATTATTAATTCAAAGAAGCTCCTAGTTGTACCATTACAAATTTCAAAACTATGTCTATCATATGACAGGTTAAAGGATCTTCTTATTGTGAAATACAGAACTATTACTCTATTTCACAGTATGGAATATATGGAGTAGTATACCGAACTGTCAGTTTCTGTGGTAGAATACTCCCACAGTGAAAGCAGAGTTTAAAGTACCTGCTCCCAATGTCTCTCCTTCATTCCATGATTGCAGGCAATTGACAGGACAGGAAGATGCTGTTTAAATCTATCAAGCTTATATTTCATAGTTTCTGCTAAGCGTCTAGGCCCAGCCAAATCTGGAAAACTCTTACTGAGCTTGTACATAGTCCTCCACATATTTCCAATTTCTTCAGTAATTTCATCAGCATTTAACTCCTGGAGACATCCTGAATACAACGGTATAAAAAAAAAAAAGCACAGCAGGCACATCAGCACAAGGAGATTGCCAGGGTGGTTTATTTACAGGTATTTATAATCATTCTCCTTTAACTGGAAATCAATTGCGTTACAAAAAAGACTATTTTAACGCAAAATCCAAGTCAACAACTTTATTTCACACTGCTTAACAGCATTTATTTCTTCAATGCTATTTTCGCACAACTAATCAACCCCTTCAGCTTCTACTTAACTGAAAATGACACGTTTCATCAAATGAACACAAAGCCTTACCATGCATCCATTCCTCAGATTTGGTATGGAAATTATATGCTGTTATCCAAAGTTGCTCAAAGGGTTGTTTGTTTGCAATTATAGTTTGCAGTAGAGGAAATTGACTCTTCTCCCGCTCAAGTAACTCCTCTTCTTTATTAATAGCCTTTAATAAGGGGGGGGGAAATAATCTTATTTCCATCAAAAATTCCTACTGTTGTTTAAACTTTTGAATAGGTAATATTGAATACAATTTTTTTTACATGTCATAAAGACAGCTAGATTTGTAGATTTAGGCCTGTGGATTTTAGGTAAATAAGGTAACTGTTCTTGAAAATTCCCCTAGCTGTTTGTTGGTAGCATTTACTACTCAAATAATTTTAAAATTCTACATCCATTTTAGAAACAGATAATGCACCATGGCATTCAGTGAAACCAAGGCTCACAAGTTACCAACCCACTTTGAAACCTGGATGTAAGCTCCTCAGTCACAAAGGCTTATAGGAATTTTTTTTACTTGTGATTATTTTTTTCTATTAGAGAAACATCTGGGAGCTCCAACCAATACAGATATTAATTGCTGAGTTTGTTCATGGTAAGATATTGTCTTTGTCCAAAAGACCTTACAGTATAAATCACTATGCAAAGATTTAAGTTAAAAAAAGTATTTCCTTCTTCATTTTACAGTTAGGGAGGTGAAGCATAAAGAAACACTGTTTGAAACACAAACACTGAATTCAGACTGAGTCCCAAGCCTGTGCTTTTACAATGCCAATAGATCTTTCATAAACCTTTTAAACATTCAATGTGAGGTACAGGCAGAGAAACTTAAAGATCCACATTCCAAGATAATTTTAAATTTTATGTATTCACTAAGCTGACTGTCATGTCATTTAAATTCTCTGGATACACCCCTCATTGTGATCATGCATTAAGAAACTTAAACTTAATTACTTATTCTGATCTACCTATAATAACATATCAGTGCTGTTAACTCACACTAATTAAATATACCAGATGCCTTTAAATCAGATTAAGAGTGTTGATATGTAGGACTAGCAATTTATCTAAATCCTAAGCTCATTTAATTGGTTCAATTTTCTCTTTTGAGCGGGACTTAATTAAAATCTTGATCCTTAAGGCTCCATAGATGCAGAAATCTCATTGTCTCACTGTGATTTAGAAGATTAATTAAGCCTCACAATGCCCATGATTATCTTGAAGGTAACCCTTCTCCTTTCCCAGCAGCGGCATGGTGAAGACAAACTATTCAACCTAGAACTACACAGGACACTGGATGGAGAGCCCTGAGTAGAATCTGGGAGTCTTGGTCTTCAGTTTCCTTCTAGCATCCGAAACTTCCCTTTCTGTGATACAACACATTTTTAATGCCAATAGGCAATTTCTGGAAATGCTACAAAGAGTTGAAAAACATTTGGTTTTAATTAGAGGACAAGCAGAGGGGCTGAAAACACAGCTCCAGCAGCACAAATCATGGTTCAGGGGTCCCTAACATTCTGCTCCTGACAATGCTGCCAGAAGAATTCTCTTTTCTGTGGATGGCATCCAGCTACTACTGACCGCTTGGAAACACTGAAATTCAGTATTTCAATTTTTAAAACTCCATAAGCTTTTTCTTCCCCAAAAAAATATGCTCTTCAGCTCAGCAGCAGGGACAACTCAGCATACAGGGACAAGAAGACATTGGCCACGTTTGTGAATTTGGAAATTTTAAAGCCATCTGGACAATATATGGACAGAACCCTGAAAAAAACAGGGACAGGAATGAAAACTTTTGCTCATCCGGCACACTGCAACCCACTCCATACTTGGCTAATAAATACTAACCTCAAATTCTGCTAGTGCATTATCTAGATTCTTATTTAACTCCTTAAATTTCTCAGCGTTGTTCTTCATTTCTTCTGTGGTCATGACATCCCGCTTTTTGTAGCTTTCTACTTCTCTATTATAACCTTCAAGAGTTTCCTCAAACTGAGAACACCTGAGATAAAGACAGCTAAGATAATACGATGTTCTGTTTCATTCCTTTTCAGATCTCAATCATTTTGTTAACAGGCACTGTCAAAAAAAATCTGATCTCAATACTAGTGTAAATATAGATGTCAGTGAAAACCCGTTAATCAGTTACATCAATACTATGTAGCTCACAAGAGTAGAATTCAAGGTTCATTTTCAAACCACCCAATTAATTTAGTTCACTTACATTTGCTACCTTTACTACCTGGAGGAAATAAAGGAAGAGCGAACACAATGTAACAAACCTATGTGTAATGCTGTACTAACCAATATAACAAGACAAAGTTATGAATATTCTAGCAACATCCTTCATTCCTCCCTTCAGACCTGTTTAAGCACAGGAATATTCTAATACACCCTTATCAACAGTATTTTTCTGAAATCTCCACAATACTGTAAACCAGGTTTTCTTCCTTACTTTCTCAGCTCCCTTCCAAGCTTTCCTTCTTTGATATTATCTCCCTCTTAATGATAATGAGATTTTAATTTTTTAAAAAATACCCAGTGAAAGAAAATGTCTTAACATCATACCTTTCAAGTAAAACCATCTCTGCCTGATTCCTCCTGTTATACAACTGATCTCTACTGTTTTCAAAGACTGTCTCAATCTGATCAGGCCAATGGAAAACTCTGCTATTCAGGTTTATGTCATCATCTAAAATAAAAAATATATAGACATCTTCAAGAAAACACCTTTTAACGAATGATCTAATAGAATGGCTGTTGTGAAAAGTAAGCAGAATAGCTAAAACCACATTTAGGAATAAGCTCTCTGAGAAGCTATGTATTTCAAGCTGCTGGATGAATTATCTTCACTGCAAAGAGAACTGTTCTCTAAAACAAGTTAGACTGATAGCAAAACTCTAAAATCAGTTTAAGAATGTGAAATTCTCTGAAGACGACCTTAGTTAGAGAAAATTAGTAAGAACAGCTATTCCAGAATATAAACTCCATTAAACTACACAAAGAGAAAGACCACTCCTAACTAAATATATATAACAAACCTATATAAGGTGGATAAAAGTAAAGTTTTAACCTTTTTTAGTCCACAATTTGTAAATACTGAATTATTCAGAAAAGCTAAAGCATAATAACTACAATGAGCAGACATCTCTACCTTTGTATATGTCTATTTTTGCAGTGCACTTAGCACATTATAAGTAACTGCAGGACACATGCTTATAAACCTAGCTACAAAGAATATGTAATTACGAAATACTGCACATGCAAACACTCCAGTCCAAGATGTAACAAAAAAACGGCCTGGCTTCCATATCCATCCTAATTTTTATCAGAAATGAATTCTAATAAACATGACATATCCTAGTTATTTCCATTACTGTCTGATCTCAGAGTGTATTCTGCTCTAAGGAGAAAGGATCATCTGCCACTATAATGGGGATGCAGTCATGTAACTGCTCTTCATTTTTATGTACAGCAAAGAAGATATAGCACCTGTGAATAGCATAGTTTTTGCTTTAAATAGAAGTGCAAACTAAAAGCATCTTCTACAGATGTTTCCTCCATCTTGGACATCAGCCTTTATATTAACTAAGAACAGCAAAATGACAAAAAGCCTCCCCTGATCTAATATTCAACTGCAGAGATGCAAGTTCTCACACTTTCCAAAAGCTGTCATAGAGCCTTCGAGACATTGCTTTTTAGATGGTTTTTCACTGTAGACTTTTTATGGGATAACATAGAAGTGTAACACCATTTGACCAGATTACATGCAATTAATCTGATAATGCCTAAAACATTCTCTAAAACACACAAAAAAGCACTGTCTGGGCTATATGCCATTTGTCTAACCATTCCTTCCTGCATCAGTACGTTTTGGCCTCTACTAAATTCTTTTTATTTCTTTTCAGTCTGTTTTGAAGCTTTCCGTTAGCATTCTAGAAGATGCAACATTTATCCATGCAGACCCCAGTATCTATATGTAAGTATTTTCATATGAGACTTTCATATTCTGTAACTGAGACATACAAGAAAGATCAGCATAGTCCATGAGGAATTCCAGTCTGTGTGCTGCTTCAGCGACCTCCTGTCTCAGTTTACGAACAGTAACTTCACTGGATTTCTTTAAGTATGCATCAAATTCCACTATCTCTTCAGTGTTCAGAGGCACCTCACTTAGTCTATTTGCAATTAAGTTATATTCGTTGCAAATTCTATAACAAAAAGAAAACAGACATATCACTGCAACTGTAAGTGAAGAGAGATCCAAGATCTTTTTAATGAAGTTTGTCTTTTAAACAAGACTATTAAATTTCTTCATAAATTAAGTATTCAGATTGAATACAGACAGCAGATAGGCCTTTATTAAGGAGGCCGTTTTACTCAGTACAATCAGTTCTGTTGTCCTACTATGTTTACAAGAATTGATATATAATAGAATGATCACTAAATTAGTTCCAAATTACAGTTAACGGCATATTAACAGTTTCCTTCCTATAGGTTTAGAATTTCCTTTCAAGGCCCAATCTGCTTCAGAAAGAAATGTTTGAATGCAATAAGCAAGAGCTCACTTGATCATCTCACAAAAAATAACATCAAGTGCATGGTATGAAACAAAGTTATAAAGAGAAAAATTATTAAACGATCAAATTTTTTTTATATTTTATGTGGCAACAGAAAATACGGAACGGAAAAAATTCTGTTATTTTCTTTCTTCATAGTTATGCATTTTCTTGTTGCAGATTCCAGTTCAGTACTACAAGTAGCTATACAGATAGTAGGCATGCAAAGAGCAACCACACACAAAGGATAGGTTTATTTAAACGAACTCAAGCCTTCCAAATGTTAGGTGCTCAGCATAAGATCATTGTCATAAGCTAATTGATTGTCTAGATCCCCCCCACCGTGAGCAGAGGCAGAGGCCTCTCTCGACTGTGGTTCTTCTCTACCTGCAGATGCTTTTTAATTAAATGGGTTGAATAATTTCTTTAAGGCTATTGTCTCTCTCCATTCACTATGGAAGTATTCTTTAATTGCCAGTGCTGGGGTTTTTTGTTGGGGATTTTTGGTGTTCGTGGGGTGTGGGGTTGTTTTTAATTTACAGAACCAGGATTATCCGTGGAGTCATTACACTGGAGTCGAATTATATTCTCAAGGTCCTTTCTTTTTGTTTTTGTTTTGTTATTGTTGTGTTATTTTTTCTTTAAACTTGCAAGATATGAAATCAGGACCATTATTTCAGGACCAAAATTCGGGGGCAAGACAAATGCAGTGCTGCATAGTACAGTCTTCACGTTGCTTTGGCTGGACAGCCGCAGGGGAAGCAAGGACCTCAACCCTAATCCTAGAAGGTTAGTAAACGAGGCAAGAACACTGGTGTATTTCCAGTCTAATCTCTGTGTACACCCTATACAGACTAAGGTAGAAATTTATTACAAGTATTTCTGTTCCTGTTACTTTTAAATGCCCACTTTGGTGTCCTTGCACATGTCTGGTCAGCAGTAGAAAACCCAGTAGATGGAATAAAGATATCTCATCCACAGTTATACAGCATTAGTCCACGCAGACAGCAATAATCATGCACGCTAACAACATGTACCTTTCATTTAACTCTCTGTTTTCCATCACTTCAAATTCAATCAATCTATCTTTAAGATTTTGGGTCCGATTGCAGAGTTCCTCATTCAGTTGTACAGCATCCAGACAGAACATGGCCAGAGGGACAGTGACATGCATGGAAGCAATCTCTCTTTTCAGTTTTGTTAAGCTGTCAATCTTCTACAAATGGAAAATAATAAATTTGTTATTTTTCCTTAATCCACAGATGAAAAATACTAAACAACAATGCTAATTAGTTGCCATCTGGAAAATGGATAATATATTCCAAATAGAAGAAGGAACAACTATTTTTTATCTTTCCAGAGCTCAGCTCCTATCCACAGATTCCAGGGCTGAAAGCTTTGCACAGTAATATGCCATATTAAGGAACACCGCAAGTTGCCTAGAGAAGTATTTATCCATAGGCTAACTCAGGAATGCAGAGAAAAGTAGACATGGCTGACTAAGGACAAGACAGTCAAAAGAGCAACAAGCTGCAGATTCACCAAATACTCTGGGTAGCCTTCTACTGGACTTCCACAAAGACCCAACAAAACCCATAGAAGGCGGCCATAAAGAAACCTCCCTCCACATTTGCACAGCAGCCCTAAGGGGCTACATAAATTGAGATGGCTTCCCTAGTATTCCCAAGGGTAAAACAAGTTATTTCAATAGGAGTTCAAGCATGATGTGTCACCTGCTGTATGAACACATAGCAGTTGTCAGTTACATACTACCTCTTTTAAAGCTTCTAAAGAATGGCCTTCTTTCAAGAAATCTGTGACATCTTGCTGTGCATTGTTGGTCAAAAGATTGCTGTATTTCCTGTACACGTTTAAATACCTTAAACACAGAAGATCATGAAAAAAAACCCCATAAGATTCCAATGTGAAGATTCTCTATAATAAGAAACAAATTGACTCAAACAAACTGTTTGTTTGAGTCAAATGGATAGTGTTATGAATCTGAGGGTTTGGATGGGCAACGGAGTTAACAGCCAAAACTTACTTCTGTGGACCAAGTATGTTGCTCTCAAAGATCTTTTCAAGTTTGTTCACATACTCTGAAAACAAGGATTCATCTGGTTTGACTGTTCTGAGAGTGAGATCATCTCTTTTTAATTCTGGAAATAGAAGTCTTTCTACCTAAAGGGGACCATTGAAAATACGGTAATAACACATACAATAGAGGAAATAAGGTATTCTATTACCCACTCAACCACCACTTCAAAAAAAAATGTACTATTTGGTAAAAACTATTTGTATAAAAAAATGTACTATTTTGCAGTATGAAAAGGCTCCGATTCATAATTAACGCTTAGTTACATAGTTTGCTTGCGAAAACTGTATGAAAATCAAACCAGGGCTTTAACATAACTTGAATCTGAAAAGGAACAATTCCTGTGCTATCTTCTATAATCACAGAAGTTCACACAGTTCATGATACACAACCTTCATCTTTATCTTCTATTTGTCAGTTTTCTGCCTCATTTATAACTTTTTATATCATAGATAGTTTTTATTCATATTGTATTTTGTATGCAGCTGTAACTTATCCAGTACCTTTGGAAGTTCTTCAGCACTGTGCAGGATCTCCCTGAAGCAATGACTGATTAAATCCCAACATACTTTCAAAGGTGGCTCAAAGACAATCCTGGGTTCTTCCACGCTGAGTTTGACTGTTAGTATCTGAGGTACAAAGAACTGCATTTCTTGATATGGTTCTGTAAAATCACTTCCGTCCTTAGGGAAAAGAATGAAAATTCTATATGACAAAGAAATCAATTATCACTATAATAATTTTTAAAAGACTTATAGAATCATAGAATAGTTTGGGTTGGAAAGGAACTTTAAAGGCCATTTAGTCCAACCTCCCCTGCAACAAGCAGGCGCATCTTCAACTGGATCAGGTTTCTCAGAGCCCTGTCCAAGCTGACCTTCAATATTTCCAGGGATGGGGCATCTACCACCTCTCTGGGCAACCCATGCCAGTGTTTCACCACCCTTATTGTAAAAAAATTTTACCTTGTATCTAGCCTAAATCTTCCCTCTTTTACTTTAAAGCCATTACCCCTTGTCCTATTGCAAGAGGACCTGCTAAAAAGTTTGCCACATCTTTCTTGTAGGACCCCTTTAAGTACTGAAAGGCTGCAATAAGGTCTCCCTGGAGCCTTCTCTTCTCCAGGCTGAACAACTCCAACTCTCTCAGCCTGTTCTCATACGAGAGGTGCTCCAGCCCTCTGATCATTTTTGTGGCTTCCTCTGGACCCACTCCAACAGGTCCACGTCCTTCTTGTGCTGAGGGCTCCAGAGCTGGATGCAGTACTCACCAGAGAGGGGCAGAATCACCTCCCTCGACCTGCTGGCCGCACATCTTTTGATGCAGCCCAGGATACGATTGGCTTTCTGGACTATGAGTGCACATTGTAGGCTCACATCCAGCTTTTCATCCACCAACACCCCCAAGTCCTTCTCGGCATGGTTGCTCTCCATCCCTTCATCCCCCAGCCTGCACTGATACCAGGGGTTGCCCCGACCCAGGTGCAGGACCTTGCACTTGGCCTTGTTGAATCTCATGAGGTTCACATGGGCCCACTTGAGCCTGTCCAGGTCCCTCTGGATGGCATCCCGTCCCTCAGATGTGTCAACTCCCCCAGATGTCTAAACTACACAGCACCAATGGGAACTTTGTCCATGATTTTTATTCAAAACACTGATGCCCCAATACACAAGATTTTAAGATGCCAACTCCAAATGAATCTATAAGAGTTGGAATTAGGAAACTGGATTTAAGCCTAATTGCCTTGATTTTTCCTTAAGTAACAGAAATAAAGCACTAATTACCGTACAGAACAAAAACTCTAAAAAAAATATCCACAATGTCTATCAGAAATAAAATCTAGCAACAAACACAAAATCTGATATATGGGTGATCTGATATTTAAAGAACTCATTTCCACTAAGAGGCAACTTTATCATAGCCAAAAGTGGTAAAAACTCTTGCGATGTAATGTTTATTATAATTATGTGCATTACTTGAAATAATACAGGGCACTCATTTGGTATACACAGGGACACCACATACATAAATTACCTCTGCAAAGGATGACATGCATGACTATGCACACTTTTGACTTCAAAGGGAATTATTCAAGTGCTTTCAGAAACACACGTTTAAGCGTTTTGCCTGATTAAGGCCAATAAAACTAAAAAAAACGCCAACCAAACAAAAAAACCCACACCCACTCACTCAAGACAGAGTTGAAAACTCTTATAAACTGCTAGTCATAACCCTAGGCCTGCAAAATGATTATTCAAGTGAGCAGTTCTCGACCATGCAAAGAAAATTCCACTGAGTATGCACAACTGTTTAAAGGATCCAGCCATTTTTCATGGAGGCAAGAGCTATCTGGGATATTTTGGCCTTCAAAGAGCATTACATTTTATGGCTATATGAATTATTATCTCTATGTAACACTGAAAATTATAGATATGCTGCACAGCATATACCTTGTGGATCATAAAAAATGCAAGAAGATCTTCTAAGGAGTTAACAACCATCTCACGTAACTGTAACGACATTAGAGTTGCCACTGAACGAAAATAACTTTCAACTTGCTGAGAGGAATCAGTGTCCTTTTGAGGAGCAAAATTAAGCCATTTCCTTTTTTGGTCACGGAAAATGGATGCACAAGTTGGAATCCACCTACAATGAAATAATATGGAGACAAAGGTTTTAAAAGCATATTAGTCTTACTTTGCTCCTTGCAATGAAATCTAAGCTCAGAAATTACCCAAAGAATAAGCAAAATTCAAAGTGCTAACAGAGAATTTTTAATTAATGTCAAACAAAACTGTACCTACCAGGACTTAGAGGAAACCTGAGTTTTTAAGCTAAGAATTCTTGTTACAATGGGCCCCTACTATTACTTTAAATTAATATGAATAGACAAAATACTAATGACAATATTAAATTATTAGCATTAAATGGGAACCTTGAGTCTGGAAGAGATCTCAGGTGGCAGAATGCAGTCACCTAATATCATGGGCTATTACCTCTTATAATCTCTTTCTTACATTGATTGATTTCCATAATTAAAAAAGTTAGGTTTTCTGTCACCATTTTTATAGATTTAGACTCCACTCTTCTCAAGGCTAGAAACTTTCTAATTTCCAATCTACGTTTATTCATACCCAGTTTATTCCCATTTGCTCTTGTTCAAGCACTGTTGCAGTGGATGCTCTTTTAGCATCCAGATGTTTATCCCTTTCCTCTATTTTCCCCTTTGTTTTGGCAGTCTTGTGGTTGGGACTAGTGCCATCTTACTCTAAGATCTGTTTTAAAAGGGGAGCTTCACACAAATCATATCCTAAGATACCCTATTCATCTACTATTACTACATTTGGCACTGACTTGTTCTGAAGAATATTGTGAGCTTCCACACAGTGTCTTCGAATGACCTCCTCAAATTCAGTGGGCAACAGTGGCAGGTCTCCACAAAGCACTTCTTCAGTGCGAACAAACCTTAGATGACTATACCTATGGATGTAAAACAAATAGTAAATATTTTAGAGAATTCTGTTTAAAAAACCCCATGAAATATAGTCAGAAAGGTCTCACATGTATTTATAAATACTAATAATATAGTTTAATTGATGCATATCACTTCTTTGATAAGCTGTCCGACAAATGCACTTCTAATGGCTTTTTTTGCTACCAGCAAACATAAAAGGCTTCACAAACTTCATTTTATACCTTTTGGATTTAAAATTTTGTTAATTTTTTGCTAAAATCATCAGAATAATTTCTTGTCCTTTTCCTAGATTCGTTAGTGTATCCAGGCATTAAAGAACACACAGAATGACACCTACTGGTTCTATTCCATATTAATAGTAATAAGTACCTATCCTGGCTACCCTGAGGGGAAAAAAAAAATATTTCATCAGTATGGCGTATATCGCATACATACATACATACATACATACAAGAGCTTAAATTCCTGCAAATGATACTTAAATGCAAAAACAGTTCTCGGGATTATTCACTACCATATTTGACTTCATAAGAAAACACTCAATTTTCAGAAGTCCCCAGAACAACTTCCAACTACAGACATTTGAAAGAGACTCGATTTTAAGAGTTAATTTTGTTAATTTCAGGAATCAAGATGAGAATTCCAAATCACTATTTACTTCAGCATTGAATCTTAATTTAGGGATAACATCTTTTAACAAAGGGGTGATCTTTTCATATCAGAAAGTTATCCATTCTTCACTGTGGACATGTAAAACATGCTTATGCTTGCATTCAGAGTCTGCAGGAAACAATCATTTCATGTTGAAATTCTTACAGGCTCAGAAAAAAAATAAAATCTTTAGAAAACAGAACAGATTCTTCTCTCTACTGGTTCCCCCAGGATCTCTGTAGCATATGTAGAGAACGCAGCAGAGGCACTCTCTAACCAAGCCATAAAATCAAAAACATTCTGAATTTAACTAAGATCCTATGAACAAGACCTCTTACTCAGAAAGCCAGAGCTGTTGCAAAGTGGGCATCAATGGATTCACTATGAATAGATTAATTTCATTCCATCTCTTCACTTCTTCGTAAGAGCTGTGCCATGGGACTGGTGCACGGACAACTCTCTGGGGAAAAGGGCGTGGGGTACTTCCAATACGCAGTCTGTCTCTCTCAGCTGGATCCATCAAGACGTAATCAACTAGAACAAATCATAAATGTCATGGTGAGATTGCATGCATGGTCAAAACCTACACATGAAAACACAGTATCTCCATAGTTCAGGAAGTGGTAGAATTCTGCACACTTAAAACTCATACACTGTCACATAGCTACTTGTACGTTTTTAGGACGAAATATAGCACAATAATCAAATTACCAATTTGACTATAAAATTATTTCAGAAAAAGAAAACAAGACTTGGTTGTGGTTCTAAAATGGGAGGCAGGAGAAATGGCTTTTCATTCTGCCTTTCCACTTGAAGCATATTTATTTTGTGCTTTGATTCCTCTTCCATAAACCAGGGGTGGAAGTATCTCTTTCAAGGATAATTTTTAGTAGGCCTCTTAAATGTTTGTGAAACACAGGAATGTTATGAATCATCTGTTGCATCTAGGAAGGATATAACATTTAAAGGACTGATCCATGATCTGCTAAATGCCAAAACTCCCGGGCCAACCAGTGGCCCACTACATATGAGATTAACAAAAGCTGGGACGCAGACTCGCTACCCCTTGTTGACGTTAGTATTATCACAAGAAGGGACCACAAACACTAAAATTGTGACATTGATAAAAGGCAAACTAAAGGGTACTTCAAAAGATATCAGAGCCCACAGAAGGCAGAGCGAAAACTGTGCAATCTCTTCTTTTTATGCTGTGTGAGGCCACACCTACTTAGCGGCCCACATATTTAAGAAAATTGAAAAGAATTATTTAACATGTGGAAAACCCAAGAAAATTCTAAGACTACTGGAAAGCAAATAAAAAAATCTCATGTTCTACAGAACTGTCTCTTTCACATTCATTTACTGAATTTCAAGGATTATGACATTCTTTTGTATTTATTTATATTTGATGAACTTTATTTGTTGAACACGACCAGTGTAATCATGCAGATTAATGTATCATCTAATTTTCCTTAACCCTGTAATGTCTTAGATGAAATTCTTTGAACTTGTGACATGATCCCCATGTGACATCTGACTTCACTGGAGTTACGAAACAGATGAATTTAGCTGTCAATGGGTATCACTCACTGCAGAAAAACAAAAATGTTAGTCTGGGAAGTATCTGTTAAAATAGTCTAGTTTACCCTCTCCCCACATCAGGATCAAATATACTTACACTGCTGCTGACAGATACCTGAATATCATGTACTTCAAAGCCTCCATTAATGAATAATCTGCTGCAGTGCTTCACTATCTTTATAGTAACAATGCCTTTCTAATTTCTTTTGCTACAAATTAAGATGCTTACTCTTTGCCCACCATCATTTAATCAACCCCCTCTTTATACATCTGATGAGATGATGCAGAATTATGCATTTTGAATGCCATTTGGATTTTAAGGCTCCCTGAAGCCTTCTCTTCTGCAGGCTGAACACCCTCATCTCTCTCAGCCTGTCCTCACAGCAGAGGGGCTCCAACCCTCTGAGCATCTTCGTGGCCTCCTCCGGACCCACTCCAACAGGTCCAACTATATTTAAGTGATGGGATGTCGAGTTTAGTAAACCGGTATTTATTGAAACTGGAATGTTAGGTAGCATGATCACAGATTATATTCTCTCAGTTATCTACTGCAGTTCTACTGATGACCCCAAAGGAATTCTCCATGCGTGCTAAGAATAGAATGCAGACTTGCTTTCAAAGTGCAATAGATGTCTACATCCTCTTGAATTGCTAAGAGATTTTCAGTCTTACCAATGGCTTTCCTAAGGCTAATACGATAGTCAGCCTTAATCTCTTCTTTTAAACTTGCAAGTGAATTCTCCAGGTCTGTGTTAGAAAGAATATGAGTTGGAATACGCTTTAAAATTGCGTTCATCACTTCCTTATCCTGAGGTGCCAGCATGTCTTCCTGCACGCCATTATATATGTAGTAACCGTAGCGCTAAAAAATGTTAAAAATATTATGCTTATTATATGAATTTTCTGACAGATAATGAATAACTACAAAATATTTTCACCTTTTCTATCACTTGAACCTTTTCCACAATTTAAAGGTGTTGGAATATAATGGATTTTTGCTATCTATCTCTTGGTTCTTTTTAAAGCGCTGCCAATGCCTGATGTTTTTACAATACTTCCATCTGTTTTGATGTAAGCATGTATACCAATAGAACAGAGTACAGCATATTAAATTACCGATCTCTGAAGTACTAGCCAACAATGTGAGAGGTTAAGAATTTGGGAATATACTTCTACTTGCAAACCCATTAGAAAAAAAATCAGACTGATTAGCTAAAAAGAGGAACAAATGGGAAAGGAGTTGACAATATTTAACAGCAGTTTGCTATACTGAACGTTTACATCTTCTAAACCTCAGGTACTGTCTTCTTTTCTCAAGTACTTTTAAGTAAACATTTTATAGACACATATTGCAGATTATTACTGCTGCAACTTTTATCTTTTCAAGAAATTATATAAATACCTCTATATCATTTCTTGAAGGTGGCTTTTCTCGCTTACTTATCTCCCTCTCATGTAAATCCATGAGAACAAATTGTTCTTCTGGGGTCAACGGTTGGTTGTCTGTATAACATATGACACGTAATTCTGGCATATGAGCAGGTGCACACAGTGAAATGGGATCCAAACTGTTTAACAAAGTTGGCATACTTCTGAAAAAAAAAGAATACAAATTTAGTGAATAAAGAAGCAGTAATGGATTCTTAAATCAATATGGACAAGTGACAAGCACTATATAAACCACGTACACTGCACTAAGGACAAGTATGACCTATGAAGTATTTCAATTACTCATAGAAAAAAAAAAATAATCAGTAAAATCGTATACCATAGCATACTACTTTAACAGAAAGAATACAATCATGTAAACCTCACAGCTGCACAGTGTCACTCAGACTGATAGAATTGCTTATAAGATACTGGCTGAACCAGAACTACTAAGCACTATTATTCAGGTTGTCCAAGATCTCCACCTATTTTCAGGTGATTATCTTACCAAAATCTTAACAACCTGAGACAAAAGTTCAAATTGGCTCATTCGCGTAAATGTTACACTACAGAGATCTTTTTTCATGATTATATGCTGGTTTCTATAGGGTCTTTGTCCACACTGTTCAGGATGCTCAGGATACTCAGCCAACAAGCTGTCTCTCCATACTTGATTTACTTTACATGATCAAGACCTTACTTGAAGAGAATTTAAATATGCCTTTTGTCTTTTTTATGGTACTCATCTCCATGTTATCGTAACATGGAGTAAGAAAGTTACTGTCATAGCACTTCCAAAGAGGACTATTTCCTTGTTTTACAGATGAAGAACACAAGCACAAGAAGATAAAAAGAAATATTCACTAAGCAGAGCACCCAATTTGACACAACTCTATGAGCATTTAAATGCTCACAGCAAAACTGAGACTTCATTTCCACAATCTGCATCTCTATTAACTAAATTCTGGGTTCTCAAGTCAGTAATCATGAAAGACCTTTCCTTTAGCATGCCTAAGACTGAAATTTGTCCTGCCACAAAGAAGCAATTAAAGGTGCTCGCTGAGCACACCATGGAATTTCAGTCTTGATGCACATATATCTTTTTGTAGACACTTAACATTTCATGCTTGGATGCTTAACATAGCATCCAAGTAAAAAGAAATATTAAATTACAACTCAGGTATCTAGTCTAATTGTAATAATCTGTATCTTTATAACATTACAGTACATTACCTATCCGAATTCCATTGACTTCTTTGTGTAAGTTTGAGCTTTTTCCTAGAAGGATCATATTCTTTTGAAGCTTTAAGCACCAGTTAAGAAAATCACATACAGGAGTATTTTTGAAATAAGATATTATTTCAGATTGGCAAAAAACAGAGACAAGTCTGTTAATCAGATAATGAAATAACAGAAAACTACAATGTCACAAAGAAGCCTTTAGTTTTGACTTAGCATTCAGTAAGACATTAAAATCATGTGTTCAATAATCTTGCTGACTCTGGGACTATAAACTAGCTTTAGGAAACCATTCAGCTCATGCTTAAGACTTCAGTGTTTACTTACCTCCCTGTACAAACTGTATTTTCTGCACCAGGACTTGCTGTTTCAAATACAAAAGCACTTCTATAAGAAGTTACACAAAATACACTGCTCATGAAAAATCTGAGAACTACAAACTATTACCATGTGCTTTTCAGAGTACAAATAAACAGGTCTTTTAACAAAATTAATACATCATGCCTTTTCAGCAAGAAAGGAAGACCTTCTTCCCACATCCCACCCATATACTGGAGAAGTACACCAAGTAGAAGAATCTGGTGTATGATAAAGAAACTGTTAGAGACACCCAATGAACAAAACCAAACCCTTCTTAAAGAGCGTACAACGGGACTAAGCAGATATTGAAGCTATTATGTCTCATCTATCCCAGGGAAATGAAACAATTTCTAACACTTCAGGGAAGCAAAGCAACAATGCAGGATGAGTATATTCACAGACAGACTGACAGTATGTAGAAAACTATATTTTATGAATGTCTTACCCTTGGTACAGAGGACATTTATATAGCTAATGAGGAAATAAAGCTCATTAATAACTTACTCTGGAATTTTCAGACTAAGTAATGGCGTTAATTTGACACCTGCAACTAGTAAGATACTTAAAGCCTAAACAACTTATTTTCGTAAAATGTTTGATATATACATATTGGTAAACTTAAATAGCAAGACTATTACAACTCTTAACCTTATTTGCTTTATATCACAATGCCATGTTGAATCAACAGCATACGGTATCTCATATTGTAGGTTTTACACAGGTATGCACAGTTTGCTAACAAATACATCAATTACATGGTTTAAACATTAAACAGTATATTAAGCAACATTTCTTGGATTTGATCCTCACTTAAACATTTTAATGCCTGTCCCCCATCTTGTTTTGCTATGCAAGACTTACGAATATGAGCATAACAGAGGTGCACATTTTTTTTTCCATTGATTTTTCCAGGGATGATGCTTTAATAGGTAAGCAATTAGAGATAAAAATGTATAGAACAAGCAAGGCTAAACTTAGAAACACACTCAAAAATGGATACGCCGTGAGGATGTTCTCTGCTCTGCTGAACCCAGTGATGGCGCTGTCATTGAAGAGAGCTTTAATTTGTGCACATTTTTCAATTTTAAATCCCGTGCAGTAGGAGTATAGTTATTAGCTATGGAGTCACTCGGGCTTCGGTAGTAACTCTGTTCTTTGAAAGGGGCTGCCAAAGTCCACGATGCTTGTTGCATCAAAGGAGGATAATAGTTGCTTTTAAGGAAATGCTAAAATTGGAAAAAAAAATAGTTTTACACAGCACATTAATTGAAAGAGTCCTCTTAGAGCTAGAACAGGGTTAAAGACCAA
Source organism: Stercorarius parasiticus (assembly GCA_013396915.1). Taxonomy (NCBI): domain Eukaryota; kingdom Metazoa; phylum Chordata; class Aves; order Charadriiformes; family Stercorariidae; genus Stercorarius; species Stercorarius parasiticus. Next base: position 3,314 of record VWZL01001490.1, on the reverse strand, counting down.
TTACTATAAAGAGTAAATACATAAGTCTGACTTAGAGTCATTTGACCATCAATCTATTTTTAGATCCTGATGTTCTACACGTGGATAAGAATAATTTTACACAATGTTTCAGTGGTACTTGTGCCTTCTTTGCATAATCAAGGTCTTTTTTATAAATAAGAGAAGGCATTAGTACATTATCTAGTATTCTCTACTCCCCCACATCTCCATCTTGCTTCTTTTCTCCTTACATTTGTTTAGATTTAGAAAATCCTTATTCCTCAAGCCTTTGTTAGTGGCCTGTCTACTTTTAACACTCACTCCTTGTAACAGTTTAATAATAATACAGGTTAACAAATTCAGCTCTCATCTTTCTCTCTCTTCCACATCAATACAGGATTTCTAATAGATTTCTTCTGTCTGTTCATTCCGTGTTCTCTCAGGTGACTTGGTATCTATTGATTGGCTTGTCATCGGTCCTGATGTCTAAACTTTAATGAGATAGCTCACAGGCATAATGGCTGTGGGATCGAGAAGTATGTTTCTTATCAAGATACCCTCAGAGATAAAACGTACATAAGATAGAATCATGAATGTAGTTCATACCATGGTTCCTAGCGCTCTTAAAGTCATATTTAGTTTGTTTCTGTATTACAACTTGTTTAATGATTTTTTACTTCATTGGAGTAACACAACCATATCCCTATTGCCCATTTCATCCTCTTTACAATGCAGCATTACCATCCTCAGTTTCAGATCATTCTTTAAAAAAGCTTCTAAATACATTCCTGACATCCCATCTTTGGTTCCCTCATTTCTCTTTCCTTTCCCATAGGAGCTGCAGTTAACCTCATCTTCTCAGCATTTTATGACCTCTGAGAGGACAGCATACTAAAGCATAAACCAGCTTCTTTTCATTTAACCTATAGATGCAGCTGTGAATTATTTTTTTTTTAGTCTGTCATGAGCTTTAGTGAGAAGAACAATACAGTTAGTCAATCTGAAATACAAGCTAAGGCAAGATTATTACCTCTGCCTTGCGTTTTTCTTCTGAACTAATAGGGCTAATCTTACCAGCAAAGAAAAAAGGACTCGCACTACTGCTGCAATCATGAAATTAGCTTCTGAAAGTTCATAAAATCTTTTCAGTTTGATTTATTCCACTGCACGCACTAGACAAGTGGATAGGTCCCTGAACTAGTCTTGGGGGACAAACTGATACAAGAATTAAAAATAATTCAGAGATTTGGAGATTTTCCCCACAAAGTCACTGTGTCTCTTTAGGAACTGCTGAAGTGAGCATGAACTCTGAATTCTCATCTCCTCTCTTAATTAGGTCCACTTTGTAAAATATGCTCTTTCTTCCCCACTAGGTAGAGTAACTTTCTGGGTGCAGGGCAGGTGCTTTGCTAATCATGATACCCATGTGAACCCTTGGGCAAAAAGTTGGTCAGGGAGTAACAGCTGTTTCTGGCAAAGAAGAAAGTCAGTCACTTGGCAAATATCTACTGCTTTTGCAACACAAAAATTTCAGGACTAGATAAATCAGCTCCCATGTCTTATATAAACCCATAACACATTCCCAGAATTCTAATTGATTTTTGGATTAAAATAAAAAAAATTAATGTAAATCTTCATTGAATAATTTTCACTTTTTAACCATTATTTTAGAGTATATGTTTCACTTAAAAATTCCTATTTTCAGACCAAGTCCAAAATAACCCATTTTTCATCAGAAACTACCTCAATTTCTTCACAAACAATATCTTTCTAAAGAAAGACATCTTAGATGAACTGAAGTGCTGACACAAATGAGCCAAATGAGCAACTGTGAGGCACTTATGATGGGGAAAGCCAGCTCTCTCTTCTTCCTCCCCTTAAGTGTTGTCACACATGATTTTGATTTGTGTCACACAGCAGAGGCTGTAGCTGTGCAGCTGTACAAGCCATCCATTCTGATCAATGCTGCACCTATCAAGCTCTCAGCTGGTTTTGGATCAACAGGCTAACTCAGGGGGTTTTGTGCTCTGCCATAAATTATCGGGGGGGAGAATCACAATTTGCTTGGTAGAAAAATACTTATACTATTTGCTCCCTTCCCCAGAAACTTAAACTCAAAATATTTAATCCAAAATTTAACAGCAAATAATTAACTATAAATTTAAATAACAGATTTAAAATGCCAAGGTTTAATATCCAAATCATAACAGAAGTTGTAACAACACTTTTCTAAATAAGAGCAGCTCTAATAAAGTACCTGACAATCTGCTTAGTATTTAACTTAGCAATTTAAACACTTTTTCCTATCTTTACTTCATCTGCCTAAGGCCTGGTAATATATGATGCCTAAAATCATGCTAGCACATGTAATTTAATGTATACCCTGACAGAACGGGAGGGAGCACGCACCTGATAAAATTCTGAAGGCGCAGCTGAAGCAGAAGCATCTAGGGGCAGTAACTCCGGTAACGGTTCTGCACGACTCACGTTATACACAGAATCGTTTTGTGACTAGAGAGAAATGAAAAACAACTTCAAAGACATTTGTGAAATACACTGTTTTGAAAAAGATTCATTCAGAAAGAACAGAGACTTTCAGTTTTCATTGAAAATGACATATTGCAACTTTTCTAATTTTAAGGAAACAGAGCAAAACAGGATTTCAGATTGCCCTGTTCTTTGTAGTCATTTGATAAAGCTTCTAATCACCAATAAATGTCAGATTAAAAAAAAACCAAAACAAAACAAAAAAAAAACACAACATTTTTATATCACTGAAAACAATTCAAATTGTTTTAAATATTTTTGGTTATACTAAAAACTCCACGTTACGTGGAGTTTATAATGGTATAAACACTGGATACTAAAATATTAAAGCCTACCAGACTGACAAATTGACAGTGAAACAGTCCAAGTTGTGTGAACTGTGTTACTGGGGAGAAAAAAAAGCACTAGATTTTATCATGTTTATAATGACTGAGTTCCAGAAGAATCTATATTGCCAGCATGCCACTGGAGAAACAGATTGCTCACAAAGACTTTGCAAAGTATTTTAATACAAATGCCAGAATACATAATATGTCTTAGGACTATGTTCCACCTCCTCAAGGTGACTGCTTTGAGGTGGCCTTCCAGGACTCCATAGAAAGTTTTCTAAGGATACTTTCTTAGAATTATTTAGCCTTAAAGCACTTTAAAATGTTTCTGAATGGCAACTTTCCTTAGTGTAGGCCAAAACCTCACCTCTTGTCTGCTCTGCGTTTCGTAAATCAAATTTGCTTAGGAGATTCATGAGGAATAAATTCCCAAATACATAGAATAGAATCATAGAACCA
>VWZL01001486.1:965-34696 GCA_013396915.1 Stercorarius parasiticus | reverse complement strand
TGCGGGGAGAAGAAAGGGGTGACGGGGGGAGAAGAAAGAAGGTGCAGGCTGACCTCCCCCTGCACCACAGCCACCCCCAAGTCCCTACCAGACAGGCTTGGCGCGGTTGATGGTGGTGCGAAGCCGGGGTTTGACGTAGTCGTAGTAGCCCTGGTTCTTGTGCTCCTCCTGGCACCACACCAGCTCGGCCGCCGGGTACTTCTCAGCTTCCCGCTGGAGGAGGTCGAACGGGAAGGGGGAGAGCTGCGGGGCAGACGGAGGGGCATCACGGCAGTGTCACGGGGGCCACGGCACCGCTGGCCCGCGGGCTCGGAGGCAGCTGGATCCTGCTCACCTGCTCCACCCTGGTGATGGCCACGTCAGCCTCCATCTGCCGGGCCTTGCGCTCACGGGTCAGGTCATAGTAGACCTTTCCTGTGCAGAACAGCACCCGCTTCACTTGCTCGGGGCTCTGGGCCGCAGGGCCGCCATCGGGGATGACGCGGAGGAAGTGAGTGCCTGCGGGGGAGAGGATGGCACCGTCACCCTGCACCCTTGTCCCCTGCCAGCCCCCCCGGCACCCCGGCCTCGGCAGGCAAACCTAAGAGGCAGAGCCAGACCAGCTGGGACTGGCTCCGGGTCCCAGTGCAAACCATCACGGCTCTGCGTGACTCTACGCGGGGCTGCCAAACACTGGCGGTGCCACTCCACTGGGAAGTGGCTGCCGATGGAGCCACGTTTCCCCAGGGTGCCAGACTAACGAGGGGTGGCTGCAATTCCCCAGGTATGTGGCTGCAGCTGGCACACCCCAGCCGTGGTGGTGGAGGGGAGTGGGGAGGGAGGCAGGCAGCCTGCGTGCCGTGCCGGCACAGAGCTCCCTGCACGGGCTGTCTGCGATGCCCCGACGCCGGTGGCGTCAGCCGCGCTTGGCCGCTCCAGTGTGGGGAGGCTGCTGCCAGGCGGACTTTACCCGAGACAGCCGGATCCTGCCCTTCACCCTTCATCCCGCATTGCCCGGAGGGGGGAACAAACACGTCCGCGCCGCTCATACCTGGCAGCATGTCATCGAAGCTGGAGCGGGCTTCGGGGTGGCGCAGCAGCGACTTTGGAGTGAAGATTATCAGCTGGAGGGGGGAGCAGAGGCAGAGCAAGGCGGTCAGCCTCACCAGAATCACCTCCCTTGCAAGCAAAGGCCGGAGCACTGACCTGCCCACCCGGCCCTGCCCCAGCGCAGCAGCAGCCGCCAGAGATCTGCTCCGTGCTCTGCCAGACTGGGCACTGGCTCCCCACAGCACCAGCTTTCCCAGTACAGGTTTGCCCCGGGGAGGAGGCTGAGGTGCTGCCCGGGACCTGCCTGCCCCATGGCACTGGGTTATTTACCGATCCGCGCTGGCCCCAACGCCTCTGACCTCCCCACGGAACGCAGGAAGGGGTTGCAGCCACCCCAGCTGGCAGGAGCCGGCCGGCATCACAGCACGTACCGAGCCAGCCCTGAGCACCAAGAGGTCCTTGGCACGGGCAAAGGCAAACTGCCTGTGTTTGCTGCTGAGGTGCAAGAACAAGCCCGCCCCGAGTCCCCGTCCCCAGGCCGGGCACGGATGCTGGGCTGCCCTGCCCTGGCACCGAACCGGGCACAGAACCGCCGGCACTGACCGGTTTGCGGAAAGGCAAGAGGATCTGGCGCCGGAGGACATGGAAGAAGTTGGCCGGAGTGGAGCAGTTCACAACAATCCAGTTGCAGTCGTAGAGCTGGCGCACGTCGAAGTCATCCAGTTTCTGCCTCAGCAAGCACAGCCGAGGGGATTTCAAGAAACACAAGGTGCCTCTTGGCCTCGCAGCTCCGGCAGCAGGGAGAAGAGCGGCCCCCCCTCCCTCCTTCCTTTCTTCCCTCCCTCCCTCCTCTCCCCCGCCAGAGCACACGGAGACCCACAGAGATCTGGAGAGGCTGCAGATCTGTGCCTCCCACCTTGGGGCGCCCAGCACCCGCCTCCCACACCACTTTTGGGGCCACCTCTGCCTTACGCTGCGCGGCAGCCCAGGGGCGGCACAGGTGCAGCCTGGGCACTGGGTTCAGCCCCTTTCCCCAAACCCTCCCGGCTGCAGCACGAGCCCAGGGCGTCCCACGCCTCCTGCCACCGGCTCCCGACACCCGCCCCGACCGCAGCGCTGCGCTGAGCCCACACGGGTGTAATTGCCCCCCCGCCCCGTGGCAAGGCAGCAGTCGGATCCAGAACACAGGAGGGCCGGGCTGAGCTCAGCGTGGCCGCCACTCACAGGGAAGACGTCGGGGTCGTCGTTGCACATCTGCAAGAATCGCTCTGGGCGGGCGGAGGAGTGCTCGGGACCCTGCGGGGACCAAGCCGAGGGCAGAGTGAGGGGGGCGGGGGGGCCAAGGCCAGCGCAAGGAGCCGATGTTGGGCACGGTCACGCCGTGAGCAGTGCTACCTGCTGCCACTGCCCTCGGCTCTGCTGCTGGTGCAGGCCAGGCAATGGGCGCCCCTGGGCACCCACGAGCTGGGGGGGTCCTTACCATGCCCTCCATGCCATGGGGAAGCAGCAGGACGATGCCGTTCTGCCTGACCCACTTGGCCTGCCCAGGACAGATGAACTGGTCGATTATGCACTGAGCAGTGTTGTGGAAGTCCCCGAATTGGGCTTCCCAAAGCACGAGGGCGTTGGGGCTGGCCATGGCAAAGCCCAGCTCGAATCCTGAGGGATGGGAGAGAAGCGGGCGGGTTATCCTCCCAGAGCGGGCTCACCCACCCTGGGCGGCGGGCACAGACCTCCTCACTCACCGAGGACGCCGTACTCCGACAGAGAGCTGTTGCAGACGGTGTAAGGAGCCTGGTTGGGCCAGAGGTGATTCATGGGGATACAGGTCCTCTTGTCCACGTTCTGATCGTGCAGGACGTGGTGGCGATGGCTGGAAGAGGAGAAAGCGTTACTCCATCGTCACCCTTTGGATCCCTTCTGGAAAGCCTGGAATCACCTTTACGGCCACCAAAAGCGCATTCAGGCTTTACCTGAATGTCCCCCTCTCAACGTCCTGGCCACTCAGGCGGATGTGGATGCCCTCTTTGAGCAGGGAGCCGAACGCCATGTACTCTGCCAGCGCCCAGTCCACCGTCCGGTTCTTCACCATCTCCCCACGGGTTTTCAGAATACGGCTCAAACCTGCCGGGACAGCAGCTGGTTCGTAGCTGGCACGGGAGGGAGACCCAGTGACACTGTGTTTGTCCCTCAACCTGCCCACGGACTGGCAGACTGCAAACGCCCAAAAGCAGAGGAGCAGATCCACCTCTGCCCGAGGGATGAACCAGGGGTGAGGAAATCAGGACTGCAGGGAAAGGATCAGCCCTGAAGAAGAGCTATTCCATAGTTCACTTCCTTAACCACAGCTCCCTCATGAACTAATTCTCACAGACTCACAGGGTGGTTTGTGTTGGAGGGGACCTTCAGGGGTCGCCTAGTCCAAGCCCCCCACCGTCAGCAGGGACGCCTTCCACTAGACCAGGCTGCTCAAAGCCCCCTCCAACCTGACTCTGAACACCTCTAATGATGGAGCATCCACAGCTTCTCTGGACAGCCCGCTCCAGTGTCTCACCACCCTCACCGGAAAACATGTCTTCCTTCTGGCCAATCTAGACCTCCCCTCTTTCACCTTAATGCCCTTGCCCCATCTCCTGTCACTACAGGCCCTGGTAAAAAGTCTCTCTGCACCTTTCTTATCAGCCCCCGTTAAATACCGCAGTGAGGTCTCCCTGGAGCCTTCTCTTCTCCAGGCTGACCATCACCAACTCTCTCGGCCTTTCTGCTCAGGAGAGCTTTTCCAGCCCCGGGATCACTTTTGTGGCCTCCTCTGGACCCGCTCCAACAGGTCCATGTCTGTCTTGCGCTTGGGACCCCAGAGCTGGACACAGTGCTCCAGGCGGGGTCTCAGGAGAATGGAGAAGTGGGGCAGAATCCCTTCCTTTGGCCATGCCAATTGAAGCACTCTAACAGGTCCCTTGCTTCCAGGCTACGTTCAGCCCTATCCTACATCTCTGGAACAAACGCCCAGTCTGGCATAGCTTCCACAAGCTCCTACCTCCATGGATAGTGAAATCCTCCACCGGCACTGAGCTGGCCACTTGACCAATGTGCGTCAAGTCCTCTTCATTCAGACCAGTGGAAGGACAGGTCATGCTCCGGGGCTGGCCATCCAGAGTGAAGAAACCTGCAGGAGGAGGAGCGGTCCACCACGTTGCAGACGCCATACCCAGCTCCGTGTGAAGACCTCAGGTCACAGACACCCTCAAGCAAGGGTGGGGATGCCAGGAGCCAAGAGCACCACCCCACCTCCCCACCAGGGTGACTTACTAGAAAATAGCTGCCACGGCTCCAGAGAAGCCAGGCTCTTTGCTAGGGACCTCCAGAACATTGCTAGCAACTTACCAGGCCAGGGTGAATCCAGCCAGTGCTTGATGTGCAAGATCTTTTCATCCTTGGATCTCGCATGGGCCTCCTCACAGATCTTATCGTACTTGGCAATTTCCTCCTGAAAGGCAGAACCAGGGGGCAGAAAAGCATTAGCGAGGGGTCTCCAAACAAGAGTGCCGAGCCTGGGGACCTTGGCACGAGCTTGCAAGGGTGCCGGAGAGCACAGCTGGCCCCCACAGCAGGGGAGCCCCAGGGCCGTGCAGCCCAGCCTCAGAGAGCAGAGCTCTTGGCAGGAGGCCCCAGTCCCCCAAGGGACAGCTCTGCTGCCATCTGAACCGACAGCTCGGTTTCAACCCTAAAGATGCTGCAAAGTGGTACCAGGGCAAGGAAGAGCCAGCAGAGCTGCTGCCACACTTGCTGCTGGGGCGGCAGAGCCAGGGCAGGGGACCTGCCCCAGATACCCCCAGGCCACAGCGAGCGCAAGTGCTGCAGAGCCCAACTCCCAGCTGTGCCGCAGTGGCCCAGCACTGTATGGCCCGTGCTGCACCGACCATGGGGCAATCCTTGAACTAGATGTTCCTGCACTGTCCGGAGTTGGCACAGTCCAAGGACGAGCCTTGGCTCCTAACCCGTCACTGCCAGGACTGCAGCGCCCACCCAACCCTAGCACAGCTCTGCCACCTTTAGGTGACAAGCACAAGCAGAAACGGGTCCCATCACATCATCCACACCCAGCTCTGAACCAAACACCAGTTTTTCCCAGAGATGTCGCCTGCAGTTTTCCTCCCAGGCCCCAAGGGACAGTACCTCGTACTCCGGCTGATTTACCACCCCCTGGGAAATCAGCAGCTCTGCATATTTCTGCAGCACCGGTTTCTGTTTCCGGATCTGTTTGTACATCAGGGGTTGCGTGAACATGGGTTCATCCATCTCATTGTGACCGTTGCGCCTGTAACAAACCTGCCAGGAAGGGAAAGAGCCTTTGAAAACAGCCGCTTGCAATCCATGGGTCCGAAAGCCGTCAGAGGTACCTGGGTCTCTGTGCTAGGAAGGGTCTGAAACAGCCCAGGAGGGACCCGAGCGTGTCCTCCTCCATGCCGGAGGTAAGGGCAGGCTCCACACAGAGACAGCGTCGCCTCTCCAAGTGCTGCTACAGCCTCATTGCCTTGCTTTACAGCACCTCCTCCCTCCCCCCATCAAAAGGGACAGAAAAGCCCTGAAGAGAAACCTCAGCTTTCAGAAAATACACCCCAAGAGGTACTGTCGGGCACCCACAGAGAGCTGCAGCTTTAGGATAAAGCCTCGTGCCACATTTCTTACCAAATCCACCACCACGTCCTTATGGAAGGTGCTTCGCCACTCTGCTGCCACATTGCACACGTAGACAACGGCCTCTGGGTCATCTGCGTTGACATGGAAAATGGGCGCATTCACCACGCGGGCGACATCAGTTGGGTATGGAGAGGAGCGGGCCATCCGGGGGTCTGTTGTGAAGCCGATCTGTAGCGGGTGAGAGGGAGCAGGACCAGCACGGTGGTAAGGATTTGGAAAGCGGCACATACAGCTTGGAGGGCAAGCTTGGCTGCTGCGGCTGAGCTGGGGGTTCCCTCATGGCTGCACCACTCAGCCGTAGCACAACCTGCCCGTCTCCGGCACCTCGGGCACTGCAGCCCGTCCCGGTCCCTGCGCCTGGGCTGTCATCCCTCTGCACCCACGGGGATGGGCTGGTCCCAGCAAAATGACTCTGCTTTATGCGGGGGCAGAACGGAGCGGTCCTGTGTGATCTCGCACGCCGAGCATCAGGTTGCACCAGCTTTGTGCCAGGCTGGACTCAAAAGCTGCTACTGTTGAGCAGCTGGGTATAAAGTACCCCCTGCCGACCCCAGGACTACGGCTCACGCCAGGGCCATTGGCTGGGAAACAGCTACTGCCTGCTGCCAGCTACCACCCAGACCTGAGCCTGCAGAAGCTGGTCTGTGAGGGACCCCACCGACGCAGGGGATTTGCTCCTCACCTGGTTGTTCACCACGACGTGGACGGTGCCGTGGGTGGTGTAGGAGGGCAGGTCACTCAAGTGGAAGGTCTCGTACACAATGCCCTGCCCAGCGAAAGCGGCGTCTCCGTGCAGGAGGATGGACATCACCTGTGAGACGTGAAGCCACGGCAGTCAGCTGGGGCTCTGCGGGGACAGTGGGCAGGGGCAGCCACCGGGAAAGGGCCCAAGTCTCATCCCTGTGAGCCTCCGGCATCCCAGAAAGTACACGGAGGATCTCATCAGCACATCCGATGCTTCTCAAGGGATCAGAGTGGAGCTGGCCATGGCTGCGACAATCACCAGGGAGAAGGCTGCAGCCACCAGTTCTCCCCCGAGCACGGGCAGCACGCTCAGGCACCTCAGTCGGGCAGCAGGATGGCACCCAGCACACAGTGGCTGGGAGGCGAGTCCCATTCCCAAACACACACTATCCCAAAGCAAAACCTTTTTCTAACTGTGGGAAGATGAGAAAAATGCCTGTTCCCCCCAGCACTTTCACCCCAGAAGATCTTTGGGCAAGGAGCCAGAGCAGGAGCTCGCTCCGACTGCAGTGACGTTATTTCGCTATCATACCCAGGGGCTGGCTGAGGACGCCACCTGTCAGACGAGGACGGAGTTCGTCTATTTATATCCAGCCCTTGGGGTGTAGAAGGAGGGGAAGCACTTTTGATCTCACCCTTCCACTCCTTGGTGCTGGAGACAGGTCTGCGATGAATCAGACCGCAAATAAACCCCCCACACACACCAGCCCGTTCCCCACCTGCTCTCCCACCCAGGTGTGCAGAGCTGCCTCCTGCTGCCGGCTCCAGCTTTCCCAGCCTCAGGAATGGTTACCCCTGGTCAATTGAGATCCTTCAGCTTGAGGCTCCTACTGCCGAGGCTGCCAAGCTGTGATTCTCCAGTTGGCTTTTGGGAGCGCCCCTCATTTCCCTGTTTTCCAGCCAGGGGTTCAGGCGTCTGCTGCTCGGCAGAGCCCGGCTGAGCCAGTCGTTCAGAGACGGAGGAAGCGGCAATGGGAGCTCGGGGTAGGTGAGTCCCTACCAAAGTTACCCCAAAGACAGCGGGGGAGGATGGGGGAGTTAGGGTGATCGTAGGGCAACAGGGGAAGGAGCACGGCAACAAAAACCAGCTGGGTTTCTTCACTTTCCCACCAGCCTGCCTCCCACCAAACCCCACCCAGCCTAGGCCGCTTCACTGCCGGCATCTCAGCAGCACTCACCTTCTTCCCTTCTGTGTCCCCGCAGTAAAACTGCTCCGCTTTAGTCTTGCCTTGAACAACGGGATCGGCTGCCTCCAAGTGAGAAGGATTTGCCACCAAGGAAAGGGTGATGTTCCTGTCGGTGACACGGTTAATCCGCCGGTGGTACATTCCCAGGTGGTACTTCACATCACCGGAGCCCTGAAGGAGGGGAGGGGAGAGGAGAGTCACCCCTAGGAACATGAGAGCTTTTGGGGCACAGAAGGAGACCTGAGACAGAGCGGTGCCGACCCCCGCGGCTGGACGAAGGGAGCATTTTCTGGAGGCACTGGCAGAAGGCAGCAGGCACGCGCTTTAGGAGCCGACCTGGCACCAGCAGAGCAGAAGTAGCCTGTTCCAGGTGCCAGACCACCAACAAACCTCAGACAGGCATCAAGCCCGTTTAGGTAAGGTTGTAGGTGCAGGGGAAGAAGCAAGTGTGGTGGGTTTGGGGAAGACACTGGAAAACAGAGCTGGGATAACGCTTACCCAAGCTCTGCCCGCACCGTGGCAGTACAGCTGTTCCTGGCACCGCTCACAACACTCTGCGGTTCCCAGTCAGGGCACCTCAAAGCCTCAGGCTGATGCGTTCTCACCTCAAAACCCCACCTGAAGGGCACGGCAGGATAAAGCCAGGCCAGCCCAGCTTTCTGAAAGCTAAATCATCCCTGCTGATGATGCTGGAAGCTTTGGAGTGCAACAGAGCACGTGGCACAAGAAACCCGAGCCTCAGAGCTTTTGGAGCTGCTTTAGGACCCCATATGGGGACCAGGGGCGGCTGCAAGAGTACAAGCCAACCTCTGCTCCTGGCCACCTTCCCCTCGCCTTGTTGTTCACCCCACGGCTGCTTTACGCCCATGGAGAGCCACTGACCGCCCAGCCTGCACTGGAGACACCAGCACCGGCCAGGGCACGCGTCCCCCGTCCCCCCGCCCCGGAAAGGAAAGGGCACACCAGCACTGGCACCAACATGAAGGCTTTGGTCACACGAGCGTGCATGCAACATGGAAATCCTTGCGATGCCAAAGTCAGCGAGTGACACAGGCAGCGGAAAAATCCAGCTCACTCTGCATGGCCACAGCCTCTGGGGACCGCACGGGGACAGGCGACAGAACGCGCTACGGGCAGAGGAGGAGACTCACTTCGTCAGCAGCCTCCAGCTTGGAGTCAAACTGGCAGAAGATCTGCTCCAGCTCTTTCCTGATCACGTTGGCGAGAACATTCAGGCGTCCCCTGCAAAAGCCAGACCGTTGTTGGCAACCAGCAGCACCAGCCTGGCATCGAGTGCCGAAAGTGACCCGCCATCCTCCTGTCACGCAGAGGCAATGCGACAGCCCCACACCTCCAGCGATGGCTGTAGGGTCACCCAGGGAGGGGGCTCTGCGGTTTCACCCGAGGAGACTGCAGACCCCTCAGCTCAGGGATGGACCAGCTGCTGCCACATCCCGACAGCTGCCCCGGCGCGGGCAGGCCGAATCCTGCTCTGGGATTCCAGCTCTGCCGGTTGAGCCACCACCCTTCTCCAGATGAATTTACAAATGAGCTGAAGCTGAAAACACAGTGATGAGCAGAGAGCAGCCAAGGCCTGAGCTCTCCAGCTAAGGTTCACCACTAGCCAAGACCAGCTGAGTGACGGCAGAAACCCGTTTGCCCTTCAGTACCAAACCCCGGCAGCATCCCCCTTTCCTGCGCCCCAAGCGCCGCTGAGGAGAGAAGCAGGGTTACCTGTGGGGCATCCCCATGATAACATAATCCACTCCCTTCTCGCTCGACTTATCAATAATGGTCTTTAAGGCTGGGATCAGCACTTCGCAGCCCTCCAGACCGAAACGCTTCTCAGAAGACCATTTCCGATGGAGGAACTCCTCAAACCTGGAAGGTAAAGGATGAGGGATCAGTGCCAGGGCTACAGCTGAGGGCAGAAGCCAGAGAAAGGATGGGGACCGCACCGAGGGAGCCACAGCACCAAGTGATGCTTAAGAAGGCATCACGCTGCAGACCGACAGCCTTCCCGGTCACCCAGTCCCCTCCTGCAGAGCCCAGCTGGCTGCTGCGCCCCCAACAGCGTGCTGCACTTAAACCTTATTTTTAAACCTTTTCTTTCCGGATCATCCGTGTTTTCGGGCTCTTTGCCAGCACTTGAGCCTGCCAGCCCTGCAGCTCACTGGCATCACCCTGCTGATTAAGCCGAGCGCAACAGATGATGTCAAGATGTGACTCGGGTGGTGACTGCACCACTCTGGCTGGGAGCAAACCACCCCGGCAGCAAGGGGAGGAGAGGGGAAGGTGAGGACCCCCCCAGGGTACCTGGTAGAGCGGACCAGCCTGGCCAGCAGCGTGCGTTTCTCTTCGTTGGTGAACTGCATGATGCCCGGCGTCTCAAACTTCTGACGGATCCACTGGCACTGCTCCAGGTCGTTGATAAACATGAACTCCACGCCGATGTGCTGGCAGTATGCCATCTGCCCCAACAGGAGAAGGGCCATGAGACAACAGCCAGGGCTTTAACACCTCCTCACCCCCACAACACCACACACGCGGCACCGTATCGGACCAGGGGCTCTTTCATTCCCCTCTTTAACCTTTCAGCAAGATGAAGAGCCCTCCTGCACCAGCGGAGATACAAACCCTCCTGTCTGGCAGCCGCACCGTGCTGCCCAAACACCACCAAGCGCTGCCTGCGATGGCAGACGGGGGGGGACCCACGAGCAGCGCCCGGCAGCCAGCCCTATTTTGGGAGTCTGGTTTGAGCTATTTTAGCAGGAGAGGGGATGCCACAGAGGACCTCGGACCCTGCACATGACCCAGCATCAAAATGTTTCATTCCCTTTTCCTGAGGGGCCCAGGATCAGCCCCTCAAGTCCTTTACATCCACCATCCACCCTGGAGGGGAGATTTTCCCTCAGTGGCATCAGCTGTGACCAGGTCCACAAACCCACTTCACATGGCAGGGAGAGAATCAGCAAAACAACCTCCCCCAACAAATGAGGAGCCTGTTCTTGCAGCATATCTAAGATGTTGATGCAGCTTTTCTTCTCCCAAGGTCAACCTGTCCTGGCAGAGACAATCCGAGCAAGCCTACAGCGTGCCCGGGAGGCATCTGCATTCTCAGATCAGGCAGATCAGGGTACGAAATGTGTCAGGAGAGGGGAACCGGCTGCAAGAGCTGGAAGCCCCAGCCCCAGGATGGAGCTGCTCCTGCACCGAGACCCTCCAAGGGGTCACCGCGCAGGACAGCAGCACTATGGAGGGGAGTATCACCTGCCCCCAGCCTGCTCCTTTGCGCACTGTTTCCTGCTTTAAACTGGAAAATATAGCTGAAGAGGTTTCCGAAAATGCAATGTTTAGTCGCCTGGGGTTTGCTCCACCTTGGGTGGACCAACCGTGTTGCCCCAGTACAGCGTGAAGCTGGAGGTGATCAGAGATGACCAGGTTAACACGGGGCAGCTGCTACGAGTGGGGCAAGCGCCAAGGAGCAGCTCCCAACCTGAAAAGCTTAAAATCTGCAGGTTGGCGCAGGCTGCGGCCAGCAGCAGGGCCCGGGACCTCCAAAAAGCAACTGCTCTGCCCCCGCCCCGGGCTGCAAACAGGTCTCGCACAGCCCTCCCTGCCTTCCTCACCTCCAGCCGACGGATGATTTCCCGGAGCGGAAGAGCCGATTCATTTCCACCGATGAAAGTGGTTGTGGGCAAGTGGAAGACCTTGTCGAGGTCAGATTCATCCAGCCCATAAAAGCCTGCAGGATTTTTCATGGGTGGGACAAGCAAAAGCGAGAGAGAGAAGGAAGGAAGTAGGACGGGGCGACACCGTCACACGGGGAGCGGGTGCGGTTGGGAAAGGTGGGGAAGGGACAAAAAAAAGCAGCATAAAACCAAAAATAAGCATGAAGGAGGTTTATACGGATAAAAAACAAGCCGTAATTAAACAAAAAGACATTAAGCACGGAACAACAAGGTTATTATGAAAGGTAGCCCAGGAAACGAAACACAAAGCAATATATATATGCATGTAAATTGGTAATTAAAATCCAGGGTGAGAGTCAGGAAGTTTGTAGCCCCAGGAACGCAAAAAATGAACCACAAATTATAACAGAGGGGAGAGAAAAGAAACAGAGGAATTGAGGAGTCACTGAGCACAACGGAGGCGTCACCACGTGATGGGAATTAAAAATGAAGAGCCAAAGTGGAGAAGGAAATGGTTAAAACAGACAAACCCCAAAGAGGGAGAGAAAGAGAAGCGAGAGAGAAAATGACATCAGGGCTCTGCGACGGACTCTCCTGAATAGCTCAGCCCGGGATCGGGGCAGCCAGCCGGCCCCTCCAAGGTTTTGCTGCCCAGATACCCCCTCGCCCAATTAGCAGCCGTTTAAGTAGAGGTTTAGCCTAGCTCTGCTCAGCAAACCCCCTCCTTTTTGGTGCTGGCACCCTGTGGTTCATAGACGGCTCCTACTTATGGCACACAGGGCTGGGTGCAGCTGGAGAAGGTGCTGAGCAGGGCTGGGAGCCGAAGGTCGGGTTTTAGAGCTGCCGATGAGCCCCGCCGCCTGCTGTTACAGCATCAGCACGTCCCTGCCAGGGCCCGCAGCAGCTCCACGGTACCCCAAAGCCATGGGAAGCGCCTCAGCGCCCACTGAAGCTCATGGTTGTCTTTGGGGAAACTGAGGCAGGGAGGAGGAGGGGCCATGAGCTGGCTGAACGATGCAGCAAGACAGAAGCAGAGCCAGGGAGTCTCAAGATCCTTTTGAAGCAGGAGCTTAGCTGGAAGGGGGGGAATGAGGGGAGCTGCCCACTCCCAACAGAGCCGGGTTTTGAGGTGTTCTCTAATCCAGGGCAGGAGCCACAGAGGAGACAGCGTTACCCCCGCTCCTCCCAGCTCTCTCCAAACCAGCCCGACGCCCCAGCTGGGGTCTCATTTAGGGAGGGTACGGGGGATGCCGCCCCTAAACACTGCAGGGTTGCGCAAACCACCTTTCCCTGGGCAAAGGGAGGCAAAAATTGGCCCCTCCAGACCAAGCCATCCCTGAATTTAATCTTAAAAGAGTCGATCCCCCACGCTCTGGTCAGGAATGGAGGATGAGCTGGAGACAGGGCTGGCCACAGCTCATCCCTGGGCAGCCTCAAGGATGGCGCTTGCCGGAGGCTGGGAACATCCACAGCAAGCCCGGAGCAGAGGTTTTCCTGGTTGCCACTGCCGTCCACCCCCTCCCCTGCCCACACCACCCTGCTGGACGCGGCTAGTCCCCGGGGAAGGAATTAAGCCAGACCCTGGGGAGCTCAGCTCCAGAGCTGCGCCTGGGAGCACCGAACCACAGCTGGCAGGCGTTGAGGGTCTGGCCCCGCACCTCCAGGACTTCTCCGTGGTTCCTTTCCAAACAGAAGTCCTGGAGAGGGGCGGCATTAGTACAGAGCACCCCAGTTAAGCTGCTGGCTGGAGGTTTCAGGGAAGCCTCGGTGCTTTGCTGTGGCTCCTAGCCCCGCGGCACAGGGCTTCGGCTCGCTCTGCCACACCGGTTTGGAGGCTCAGGCACACGTTGTGGGGTATCGGATCTTACAAGGAGTTTTCAAGGCTCTGAGCGTCTCTGCTTCTGCTTTGCTGCAGCCTGCCAGCCTTTTTGACAGTGCCGAGTATTTATAGGCAGCAGTATGATCAGATGGGGGGGGAAAGTGAGGGATGAGCTGCCAAATTTTCACTGGGACAAAACCAGGGCAGAGTCAGGAGAAGACAGCTTGGATTTTTAGGAGATTCGAACCAATCGGGGAGACTGAGGCCTCTTAAAACTAAGGTTCACAACAAAACGTGTATTCTAGTAAGCCAGGCATGCAAACACGCAGTATGGAAAAGGCCAGCGAGGCTCTAAATTGGGGATGTCTACAGGTGAAGCATCACTAACCAAGCGCCTACATCAAGACTTTTAGTGGGACAAATTAAAAATAAACACGTTACAAAACTCAAGAATGGTGCGAGATGGGAAGGGACCGCTTTACCAGTTTGGTTCATGCCCAGAATAACCTATTCAAAGAGAGTCCTGCACTCCAGAGGGTTAAAGGCTCATTAATTGCATACCTCCTACTGTTAACACTCTCAGCCGCTCCTTGAACACTGCAAGATCTGGGGTGGGCAGGGAAGGGGGTGCAGAAAGGGAGAAGATAGAGAGACGCAGTCAAAGTTAGTTAAAAAAAAAAACACCTGGAACCGTGAAAACTAGTCATGGAAAGCACAAGTCAAAAAAATGCAGTATTTAAAATACAGTCAAAAACCATCAGAGGCAAAAGGGCTGGGATGGAGGATGACTAAGCACTAGTCGGAAAAGAAAATCTGGTGGAAAGTCTGGCGAGAGGAGGGAGGAGTAGGGAGGGGAACGGGGGACATCACTGGGGAGCAGTTGAGCTGCATGGTTTGAGATCTCCTCTCGCGCGCACGCCTCAGACGGGAAAGGGAGACAGCCCAGCATGGCACCGGCACCTGCTACGACCAAAAGGCATCATCCCATCCCACTGCACCAAGGGGAGCGTTATCCTCTGCAGGGTAGGGAGCTGCCTCCCGCCAACATCTGCTCCGGGGGGGTTTTGCTCTGCTCATCGCTACTGGGAGGATTTCGGGGTCACCCCCAAGGAGGCACCACTGCTGCCTATGCACAGGCAGAAGGGCAATCAGGGTACTAACGAGCAGGCCGTTAATGAGGAAGACCAACGGTGAGGCAGGCATGCACGACGCCATTATTCTTCGAGTACGCTCGGTGCAGGCGGGAGCGCCAGGACGCTGTGCCGGATGCAGGCAGGGCTGCCGGAGCGGCAGGCAGCGTGCGTCACCGGAGCGTGCTCCCCAGCTAGGTTAGGTGACCCGAGTGCCTCAATCTCACCTGGGTTACAAGAAAGGCTTTGGAAACACCTCTTCTTTTGGTTATCAGGGAAAAATCATACATTTAGGTGAGACGTTTGGTTAGCAAGGTCCCAGGCTGGGGAAAGGGGAGGTGGCAGCGCTCCCAGCCCATCTCCCCGCAGGGGCTCGCCTGGCTCTTCCTGAGCTGGAAGGCCATTTCCATCAATTTCCCTGGGCAAGAGGCAGGAGCAGCTGGCTTCCACAGAGAGACAGACAGACAGACGGATGCTCAGACACACACCGCCTTCCACGCACAACCCGGATTTCAGTGTGCTAAGGTATTACGTTTCCTTGGACAGGCCACATCAAGTTCTGCAGTCATCTTGTCCTTGTTTTACACCACTTACCATGCCCAGACCAGCTGCAGCAGAAGACCAGGATGAGATTATTTTGGTTTTTAAAAAGAAAAGATAAGATTAAGAGGGATTTGGTGGCTCCAGCCCCACCACTCGTCAGACCAAGTACCCCCAGGCAGGCTTTCCTCCCCTTACATCTTCTCCAAAGCTCACACTGCTGCATCTAAAGAGAGCTTCCAAACCAGATCCAAACCAGTTGCTGAACAAAAGGCAGTGGAGAAGAAAGATCGACTTCTGAGATTAACCATGCCAACTCCTTTGAATTACAGCACTGCCCGGCCATGGTTTAAGCTGTTGGTAGCAGAGCTCGCACCACAAAAGCTGACCTTTTAGGATTTCACTGCTCAGAAAGATGAAACAAGATTGTTCCCAAGTTTCAAAACTACTCTTGTTATTAACTGCTCTGTCAAGCGTTAAGAAATACTCTTTCAAAGCAAAAAAAAAGCCAGCAGGATCTGCTTAGAAATTGGCTTTCCCTGCCACAAGCAGGCAACACCCGATCTTAGACTCAGCCAACACTCTGCCCACACTGCACCAGCTCTGCTCTCGTCCCCTCCTGCTGAGCGCTGTTTGCAAGCTATGACCGCCAAGTGGTATTTTAAGATTGACCTGATGAGGTTTTCCAGGATGAGGACACCAGGGAAAGTCTACTCAGTATAAATAATACTTAGAGCAAGATAATAAAGCCTCCTTTGACCAGACACAGCCGTTTCAGCCTGGGGTCCTACCACAGGACACAACCCCAGCATGAGCTATCGGCTGATACCAGCATAGCTTGTTCCCAGGACTCAGTATTTCCTACCAATTCATGGATTCCTGGTAATTAAATCAGTACCAGGGACCACAATGACAAATATGTTCGTATGAAAGCCACAAAGAAACAGAAATTTCACTTCGGGCCTGGCTCAGACACAGAGATGACGGGCTGAGATTCTCTTCCAACTGATGCCTAGGGACCAGCCATGCCTGAACACTTTCCACCGTGGCAAGCCAGGCTGGGTCACACTCCTGGGCTCGTGACCACTCACCCCGGGGGAGCAGGAGACATGGAGCTTATACTACATTACCCAGACTCTGTTACAGCTGTGATGATGCTGTCAGCCCAGCTCTGCAGTCGAGGCTCCAAGGGAAGACCTGCTCTTGGATCACTTCGAGCCCTTGGGCTCTTCATCCTCTGAAGCAAAGACGCTGCTGGAGCACACCTTGCTTCAGAGAAACCACGTGGTCAAAGCAGAAGAACAGCCCTCTGAACTGATCTTCCCCACTGAAGCAGTCCTCCCACTTCAATGACAAAGCAGAAACCAGGAAGGAGCAGTATCCCTCCAGGGTCTGTACTGGGACCAGTATGGCATAGATAGTGGGTTTGAGGGCACCATCAGCCCTTGGTGCAGGTGACACCAAGCTGAGTGGTGCAGTTGATATGCTGGAGGGAAGGGATGCAATCCAGAGGGACCTGGACAGGCTGGAGAAGTGGCCCCTTTGAAGTTCAGAAGTTCAACACGGCCAAGTGCATGGGCTGGGGCAATCCCCAGTCCCAGCACAGACCTGGGGATGGATGGATGGAGAGTAACCCTGAGAAGAAGGATTTGGAGATGCTGGTGGATGAAAAACTGGACATGAGCTGGCACTGCGCGCTTGCAGCCCAGAAAGCCAAACGTAGCCTGGGCTGCATTCAAAGAAGCGTGTGGCCAGCAGGTTGATTGAGGTGATTCTGCCCCACTTCTCCATTCTCCTGAGACCCCGCCTGGAGCACTGTGTCCAGCTCTGGGGTCCCAAGCGCAAGAAAGACATGGACCTGTTGGAGCGGGTCCAGAGGAGGCCACAAAAGTGATCCCGGGGCTGGAAAAGCTCTCCTGAGCAGAAAGGCCGAGAGAGTTGGTGGTGGTCAGCCTGGAGAAGAGAAGGCTCCAGGGAGACCTCCCTGCGGTATTTAACGGGGGCTGATAAGAAAGGTGCAGAGAGACTTTTTACCAGGGCCTGTAGTGACAGGAGATGGGGCAAGGGCATTAAGGTGAAAGAGGGGAGGTCTAGATTGGCCAGAAGGAAGACATGTTTTCCGGTGAGGGTGGTGAGACACTGGAGCGGGCTGTCCAGAGAAGCTGTGGATGCTCCATCATTAGAGGTGTTCAGAGTCAGGTTGGAGGGGGCTTTGAGCAGCCTGGTCTAGTGGAAGGCGTCCCTGCTGACGGTGGGGGGCTTGGACTAGGCGACCCCTGAAGGTCCCCTCCAACACAAACCACCCTGTGAGTCTAAGACTTACTGAGCAGCACGATAACTCTGCTCCCCACGCCCAGCTCCCTCTCCTCTGGAGGGAGCGCAGTCGCTGCAACCACTTGCAGACATTGGCTCTGGGTTTCGGGCAGACCCTGCTCTCCTCTCAAAAGGGAAACACATCCACTAGGCACAGGGCTTCAGGGCCCTCCTCTGCTGCTCTGCTTCAGCAGGACCATAGTGCCCACAATAGAGGCCAAAATCCCTGAGCTAGAAAAGGCTCTCCTCACCCTTTCCTCTCCCCAGCCACTGGGAGTGGCTTCAAAGTCACCCAGAAAGGTCTCCCTGCTCCCCTCACAGGGCCTACCACGAGCACTTGTGCCCTCTCCTGCACCTGGGTTCATGGCCATCATCTCCCCACCTCTTCCCATCAAAACCTCCCAGGCACAGGGCTTGCTCCAACCCAGAGCCAGCCAGCTCCCAAGGCACAGCCAGGGCTTGGTCCTCCAGACAAGCACGTCAGAAGTCCAGACCTCATGGTGAAGCAGATTCCCCATCATCCAGCAAGCTGGGACAACCAAAACCTAATCCCTCCCTACCACTCCCAGTACACGTAATCCTGTACGAAGGTCCAGCAGGTCCAGGGGTGGTGTCCCTGCGCTGGCAACTGAACAAGGAATCAAGATCATTTACATGCACCATACGTTCTGATCAGCTGTTTCAGTTGTGCAAGGTTAGTAATCATTACTGCTGCTCTACTCTAAGTTAGAAGCATGCCTCTCGAGCGCTCATAGTGCCAGGGTAACAACCCTTGGAAAGCACCAGCAAGGTGAGAGAGCTCAGCGCCGCGACCTTGTTCTAGCTAGAAGAATGGCAGCGTACTACAGAGATCAAATCTAAAGCACGTTGAGAGGCGCCGAGTTTAAGCACTTACAGATTAGGATTTCGAGTCCTAGGCACCACACACGCTTCTGTGCAACACTCATGCATTTTTCACTCAAAAGCACTGGGATTTCCACCTCTCTTCTCGGATGGGAACACATCCCAAAGCTTCCTTGTTATGATCACCAGCAGGGACTTATAGCTCAGTCTTGGCAAAAGGGGGCAAATTAAGGGATTTACAGATGCTGCGGCAAGCTGGGAGCGGATGAGGGCAGGGCATCGTTGCAGGAGCACGCCAAGAGGCGCTTTGCAGCCCCACGGAGATGAAGCCAGCCCGTTCCCCCCAGCTCTTGGGGTCCCCAAAAGCAGCACTGGAGCTGAGGGAACAGACCTCCAGCTCTCACCAAGACAAAAACCTCTCTGCTTCGCATTTCCAGAAGATTCTCCAATTGCTTCCACCCCTGGATGAGCGAGTTCAGTGACATAATTAATTGGCATTGGTTGGAGGAGAAACATGAGCCGAGCAATAGGGTTTCGGCATAAGACCCATTCACCGTGACAGCCGGAGGGGGGCAGAACTGCTCCACAGCAGCCGGTTGACTATAAATTTAGAGTGATCATTACTCAGGAAACTTAAGACCTTTCCCCCCTTTCTGGTGAAGCAATCTACCTATAAAGCTGTGAAAGAGAGAGGAGCTCAAGCAATGCAGCACTAACTGCTCTCAAAGCCCTCACCCAGTTTGTCTGTGGATGTGATAATATCGGCTGGAAGGGAGGAGTCCAGATCTGCATCCAAGATGCCCAGTGGGTCGAGTTGTGCTACATGATGCCCTCGAATCTATGAAATGGGCCAGGAATGGAAAGGAGAACAGGCACCAAGAGGGAGGGGGGAAAGGGAGAAAAACAAAAGAGGGGAGGGGTAAAAAAGTTAAATTACATTAGAATTAATTTGCAGAGTAATTCTCACCGACGTTTGGAGAAACAGTTACTGGCGCATCATCAAAATTTACACAACTAATGCCGAGAGGATCAAGCTTTGCAATGTGATGACCCCTGACCTGGAAGCAATAACACGGATTAGTCGTTAAAACAAGTTAATTGAGGAGACATTCCTTAAAAAAAAAAAAAACAAGCAACAAAAAACCCAAGTCATGCACAGTTTCCCTCTTTACATTTTCTGCAGAGCCACCCCAATTTCTGGCTGCAACTAAAGCCTGGAGAAGTTGTGTTTACTTTCAGCTGCAGCACGTAGGTGTGAGTGCCACCAGCTGCAAGGACCACTCTGCTCTGTCTGAAGCCAGGCTTCGGCGGGGCAGGCAGGGGGAAAGTGAGCTCCTTCACAGCAGAGACCTTCCAGAACTGCGGTCCAAGGGTCTCCCACCGCCTGCCCGGTGTCCAACCTGAGCACCTCCCCTCTACAGATGCAGTAACTCCACACCGATTGTTTCCTCCTAAGCATCATGGCAAGTGAAGAGGCATTTTTCCAGATTTTGGAAGATTTAGGTGCTCTCCTGCCATGGCAGAGAAAACAAGCATTGCCACCAGCAGCAGTAGGTCCTGAAAGGCAGAGGAACGTGTCCGAGGAACATCTGCCTCTCTGTGCTGTTAGAGGTCAGCAGCTCACAGCAACGTTTGGGAGAGAGAAGCCTACAGCAGGACTTGGAGCACTCTTCTGGGAAGGGGCAGGTGTGGAAATACCAAAGAGCTTTGGCACCGAGCCGGCTCCCGGCAGCGGCAGTCAGGCCAAGAGTCACCACGCTGGGTTTGGATCTGCACCAGGAACCCCAGAGAATAAGAAGAGGTAATGAGGAGTTCTGCTTCTCGCCTTCACAGCAGAAGATGCCCGCAGACAGACCCCACCACATCTCGCTGGGCAAACTCCATTCATCTCAGCAGCCAGCACTGTCCAATTGGCAAGCCACAGTTTATTTCTTCACAGCTCCTGCTCT
The DNA here is from genome assembly GCA_013396915.1 of Stercorarius parasiticus. Lineage (NCBI taxonomy): Eukaryota > Metazoa > Chordata > Aves > Charadriiformes > Stercorariidae > Stercorarius > Stercorarius parasiticus. The sequence continues at coordinate 14,749 of VWZL01001486.1, read as the reverse complement.
CCAAGCTTCAGGCTCAGCTGTGGTGGGAGCGGGGCAGGAAACACTACTGCCATGGTACAGGGTGCGGTGCCTTCTTTACGCTGTGAAAATGATACTCCTTGGCCATCAAATCTGTTACCAGTTAGAAAAATCATATACGAGGGGATCACTAAACCTCTCGTACAAACCAGACATACTGATCTGACCTTATTTACCAGAAAAGCATTCCTATTCAGAGTCTCCCAAGGAGATTTTAGGAAAGGATTTTTGTGGTCTTACCAGCCAAAGAGCCCAAAATCGGCCATTGACATTGAGGCAAACTGCTAAGAAAGCACCGATCTCCCTCCGTGCTCTCTGCAGGGCCAGATGACGACGTGCCTGAGCACTGGTGGCCACACGGAAAGCTCTTTTTCTGGGCCAGCATTGTCTGGGAACAATTTGCTTGTCTGTCTTGCAACAAAGCGCGGGGGCCAGCCCACCATTTAGCAGTCGGCAGGACGCAAGCTCACCACGCTGTTCCCCACGGCCAGGACGCTTTCGGCACGACCACGAGGCCACTTTGTCCAGCAAATGGCTTAGAGCTGGGGGTGTTTGGCGGCTTTGGGGTCAACTCTGCGGTTTGCAGGTACGCAGCAAATCCTCAAATCGGCGCAGAAGCGAGGAGAAGGTCTTTCCCCCCATAGGAGCCATGCTGCTTCTTATTCTCCACATGCAACAAAGTCAGGCAGATCGTTTTCCCCCAGCCCAAAACAAGGGCGCAGCAGGTATTTGCAGGAAGCACCGCGCTGGCAGGCCCCGATCCCGATACGGGACTTCAACCACCCGCTCGCCTGCTGTAAAAGCAGCACAGCGAACTACGCACAGCCCAGGAAGCTACTGGAGTGCATTGAGGACAACTTCCTAGCACAGGCGATAGAGGGCCTGACCAGATGAGAGGCACTGGTGGACCTGCTGCTCACTAACGAGGAAGAACTTATCACAGAGGTCAAGACGGGAGGTAGCCTGGGCTACAGCAATCATGCCCTGGTCAGATTCTCAATCTTGACAGGTACAGGACGGGTGGCAACCAGTCAGGACCCTGAACCTCGGAAAAGCAAACCTTCGGCTGTTTCGGGCGCTAGTGCATAGGATCCCTTGGGACACTGCCCTCAGAGGCAAAGGAGCAAACCAGAGCCGAGAGATATTGAAAGACATTTTTCTTAGGGCACAAGAGCTCTCAGTCCCAACGTGCAGGGAGTCGGGCAGGGGAGGCAGGAGGCCAGCTTGGCTCAGTCAAGACTTCTTAGCCAAGCTTAAACACAAAACCAAAACGCACAGGCAGTGTAGACAGGGATACACATCCTGGGGAGATGACAGGGATATGGCCCAAGAGGGGAGGGCAGGGACGGGGGGGTCAGGAAAGCCAAGGCACAGCCGGAGCTGAACTCGGCCAGGGATGTGAAAAATAACAGAAGGGGTTTCTCCAGGTACACAGCACAACAAAGGCAGATGAAAGAAACTGTAACCCCCTGCCGAGTGAAACGGGAGACCTGGCTACAGCTGACACGGAGAAGGCTGAGGTACCAAGCAACTTTTTTGCCTCGGTCTTCACCAGCAAGTGCTCCAGCCACGCCACCCAATTCACAGAATCTGAAGGCAGGGACTGGGACAATGAAGTACCACCCACCATAGATCAGGTTCAAGACCATCTAAGGCAACTGAACGTGCACAAGTTCATGCAACCTGATGAGATGCATCCAAGGGTCCTGAGGGAAATGGAGGATGAAGTCGCCAAGCCCCTATCCATTGTATTTGATAAGTCATGGAAGTCCCGTGAAGCTCCCAAGTGACTGGAAAAGGGGAAACATAACCTCCATTTTTAAAACGGGAAAAAAGGAAGACCTGGGGAACTACAGGCTGGTCAGTCTCACCTCTGTGCCCAGCAAGATCGTGGAGCAGATCCTCCTGGAAACCACGCTAAGGCACATGGAAAACAGAGAGGTGACTGGTGACAGCCAACATGGCTTCACTGAGGGCAAACTGTGTCTGAGAACTCGAGGTTTTCTATGACAGGGTTACAGCATTGTAAGGGAAGAGAGACTGATGGCATCTACCTGGACTTGTGCGGAACATTTGACACTGTCCCGCACGACATTCTTGTCTCTAAATTGGAGAGACGTGACTTGATGGATGGGCCACTCTGTGGATAAGGAGTTGGCTGGACAGCTGCACACAAATTGCAGTCAACAGATCAACATCCAAGAGGCAACCAGTGACGAGTGGCATTCCTCAGGGGTCAGTACTGGGACCAGTGCTGTTTAACATCTTTGTCGGCGACACGGGCAGTGGGATTGAGTGCCCNAGCCTGGGCTGCATCCCCAGCAGCGTGGGCAGCAGGGCGAGGGGGGGGATTCTGCCCCTCTGCTCCGCTCGGGGGAGACAGACACCCCGCTCTGCGGCCACCAACAGCAGAAGGACACGGAGCTGTGGGAGCGGGGCCAGAGGAGGCCCCGGAGATGCTGGGAGGGCTGGAGCCCCTCTGCTGGGAGGACAGGCTGGGAGAGCTGGGGGGGTTCAGCCTGGAGAAGAGAAGGCTCCGGGGAGACCTTCCAGCCCCTGCCAGTCCCTAAAGGGGCTCCAGGAAAGCTGGGGAGGGACTCTGGAGCAGGGAGGGGAGCCATGGGACGAGGGGGAAGGGTTTTACGCTGAAAGAGGGGAGATTGAGATGAGATCTGAGGCAGAAATTGTTTGCGGTGAGGGGGGTGAGCCCCTGGCCCAGGTTGCCCAGAGAAGCTGTGGCTGCCCCATCCCTGGAGGGGTTCAAGGCCAGGTTGGACGGGGCTTGGAGCAACCTGGGCTGGTGGGAGGTGTCCCTGCCCAGGGCAGGGGGGTGGAACCAGAGCATCTTTAGCATTCTATGCTTCAAAAGGATTCTGTGCTTCAAAAAGAAATAATGACTCGGAGATGCAGCCACGGCTACAATTAAGAAGCCATGACTAACGCCACAGCACCGCAGGGTCACTGCTCACCTACAATTACAGGGACAATCCATCTCAATCCAATTAAGAAATTAATTGCCTGGAGTTTTAAGTGGGTTACCCATCACAGGTAGGGTTTCCTCCTGCCTTCCTACTCTTTTGTACCTACACTGTGCTGAACTTCCACACCTGCACACCCCGCTGTAGCTACAGCCCTATAGTGATACCGGGGTAGGAAGGGAGGTGGGTTTCTCACTGCAGGCAGCTTAGAAAAATACATCCAAGAGCTATCACCTCTCAGCACTGCCATTCTGAGACTGAGGAAGTAACGGGAACGCAGAAGAGGTTGTGGATTTTGTCTTCAAATTGCTGACTTGGAGTTGCTGCCTCCAACTGCATCAGTCACCACTTGTTTGAACTTGGCGTCTGCACACATGTTCCCCCAGCAAGAGCTGCACAGCCTTTAGAAACAGCCTGCCAGGATCCACCTGAGCTGGAAAGAGCTGGCTGGGTAGTCACCTCCCACGAAATCAGTCACGAGGGAAGACGCAGGTCCTCACAAACATGTCCCAGCTTCCCCTTCTTAAAGAAAAGCAGGGCAGCGCCCCAGTGTTGACGTTGGCACATCGGCTGCGGAGACAGGCAGGGCAGGGGCACTTTCTTCAAGCCAGAGAGCAGGGCCAAGGCTGGGCAGACCTTTGGACTTGCCCAGTGCTGCAGTTCTTGCCTTAACCTGTGGCCTCGCACATTGGATTTTCCAATCTGGATTTCATCTGAGCAGGAGCACGACCTGCAGCGGGTACTTCTTTGCAGGAATAGGTGAGAAGACCGTGGTCACACCTCCACAGCAGCTGGGTTTGTTAACTTCGCACCACAGCCCCAGTTAAAGCCCCCACACTTGACAAACCAGAGAGCAACCAAAGGTGAAAGGATAACACAGATGTACAAACACATTTAAATGTTCTCTCAAGTTAAAATATTGGCTGGCCTCCCCCAGCCAGAGGATGTTTCCTTCCTTGTTTCTCCCAACAGGCTGACTTTGGCAGCATCAAAGCTGCCCAGCAGCAAGTCTGAGTTGCAGCCCAGCGGCACCACAGCCCTCTTCCCAGGTGCAAATCGCAAGGAAACGTTTCCTGAACTTTTATTTTAGGACCTCAGAAGTTTTCTCAGCAACATGGGGGAAGCAGGATGGGGGTCCCACACCACTGCTGAGCACTGAGCACGGCAGAAGCCCACAGCACAGGAGCATCATTCCAGCAGCCAGCAAACCACCCTGCTCGGAGAAGACCTCCCCCTCCCTGCAACCCTAATTGCTCTATTTGGGTGACAATAGCTTTAATCTTCCCATTGTCCATCAAAGCATCAGCTGAGCCACTGCCCCAACGGATCAGCAGCTGCTGCCAAAAACCAGTCAGTCCAGCACTCATCCTGCATGCTCATCACGCAAAACACGTGCATCGACCGCACTAACCCCAGCCCACCTCAGCCACCGCGTGCCCCTCTACGGAGGACATGCTCCTCCTCGGCACAAAGCTCATCTCCTTACCTGATATGCCCTGATGAGAGATTGCACTGCGAGATGGTCTTCCACCAGTTTATCTACGTTGGGCTGTGCTTGAACCAGGAACTGGGCTTGGGACAGCGTGGAAAGGCTGGTACTCAGTGGAGGGGGGCTTTGGTAAGCAGTGCCTGGAGCAGCTCCGGCATTGGCATTGCGAAAGAAGATGTCCCATGACTAGGAAAAGGGAAAGAAGAGAGGCAAGAGGGTCATTACCTGCAACCCGAACAACTCCTCACTCGAGGTTACTGGGGTCTCAGCTCCATTGCCACAGCAGAGACAGAAATCCCCCGGGGGCAGAGCTGCCTCCTCCCTGGCAGCCCAGCCCTACACAGCCACTGCTGAAGGCACCCACCTGCCTTGGACAGAACACTAAAGCTCTCCCACTATTCCAATTACACCATTATCCCACTTCCCATCCATCTGGATTGTTTCTTCTGGCATGAGACCTTCCCCAGAGCTCCCCCTCCCTCTGCAGCAGCGCTCAGGACAGGACACAGGTGACACCCCTCGCCTGGCTCACCTTTTGAAACCACTGCTCTGAGCAACGGGCCCCAGCCTGGTCTTCAGGCTCTTGTTTCCTTCCCTCCAGGGCAGGAGACTGTCCTCTAAGTACCCACAATATTTCCTGAAAAATATTTTTGCCCTCTAATCAAGTACACTTTTTCCTCTTTTCCATGGTCTAAATGGCCTGAGACCCAAGTCCCAGCATAAGCCGTGTTGTCCAACCCTCCACCAACAATGGCTTTTTTCTTTTTCTGCCACCTCTCCAATTTTTCCCCATCCTTTCAGCGACAGCAGCGCTATGTGGATACTCCCATGCCAGCTCTCCCGTGCCCTTCGCGAGGCAGATACCCCCTCTGCTCCTATTCCTCTCTGCAGATGGGTATTTCTAGGTGTTAAGAAAACAAAGGAACCCCCCCAAAAAAGCCCTTCAACAGACACGGCGCAACTTTGTGGTACTTATCCATCACTGCCTGAAGAGGCCAGAAGCGTCCCAGGCCCAACTCAAGTTAAACTGTCTACTTGGAGAGGCATCTACAGACGTGGGGAAGGGGAGAGACCAGCAGAGCAAAGGCCCAGACACGTCCCCCCATCACGCTCTCACCCCTGCCCGCTTCCCACGTGCCACTGAGTGACAGCAGATGACGAGGGCAAGGCAGAGCGTGCCTGCACCTACCCAAGGCACCAGCTAGAGCAAACAGATCCCGTCGATTCAGGCACTGCTTTCAGACCAAGGGTCTCTCCGCCAACTGGGAGCAAGAGCCCAGCACCCTGCGTGCTCCCGAACCTCGTGTCTGCATCACCCAGCCTCAGTGACGCAGAGACGGGCAAAGTGCTGCCCAACCCGAGTCGGAAAGAGCCACGAGAGCAGCTCCAGTGGTGGTTTGGGGCAGAAAGAGCAGCTTTTGCGCCCTGGTAGCACCGGCGGAGGCGACTGAAAACCTGACCTTTGCCGGAGGAGCACCAGCTCTCCCCCTTCCCTGGAGCTCCTCCAGCTGCAGCACCCATCACATGCCCCAGGAAGCTATTTCCAGCACGGGTCTACCCAGACACCCCATCACACGGCTGCGCGAGGTGATTAAATTTAGAAACAGGTCACTGAAGGAACATAAATAAAATCTGGAAAAATTTGGCACCGTAACTGATAAATAGCTCCCCCAAAGGAAAAATGACAAGAAAAACAAAACAAAACAAAACACAACAAAAACAAAAAGCAAAGACAGAAAACACCCAATCCTGTTCTGATTGTTGTCTGCTAAAGGAAATTGCATCTGGAAAAGGAGGAGAGCTGCTTTTTGTACGATCCTTACTCCTGGCCACTGGTGAGAGCAGCCCAAGCCCCTTCCCTTCCCCAGGCTCACAGAACTCCTGGGTGCCCCAGAAGCCGTCGGCTCCTGGGAGCGGGAGGGACAAGCACGCCGGGGTGGGCTCTGTGCCCTCGGAGGGGGGAGGAATCTGTCTGGCTGCTCTGCTCGTGGTTTAAGGTTGATTAATGTACTGGAAAATAAAGACAGACAAGAGAAAGGGAGCATCTGCTAGCCCAGGGAGGGGGCTGGCAGCTGTGCTGGGGGACAGGGACAGAGCCAGGAGGCACAGGTGTTGCCTTTATGACCTTCTCCCTTCTGACATTCAACACTATTAACCTCCTGGAGATGCAATTTGCTTCTGTTCTGAATGAAAAAGTTCATTTTAAGCTCTCCAAACAAGGCGTGGCACCGGCTGCATCAGCTCAGGCACTTTCACTAAATGCTTTATTGTCCAACATAATGACAGAGTGTTTCAGGCTACCTGACCCCAGGCTTTGCCCCCAGTGAAGGCTGTGGCCCTGATAAGGGCTATAAAAACATCAACTTTCAAGTTGCTGATGTGGTTTCGAATTCAAGGGTATTCAAGGGCCACGCCTGGGGTTTCTGGTGACCCACAGAGGTGTCTCTGGAGCTCACGTCTCCCATGGGAGAGGCTGAACAGCCCCATCAGCCTTATCCTGCTTTATTGCAGGAAGGAGGACTTTGCCTTAATCCGGCACTTGCTGAAGGTAACAGCAGTAATAAACCTCACCGGGTTATTCCCTTCTGACCCTCTCTGCGCCCACGGCAGCCCTGCGAGCGTTCCTCCAGTTCTTACACCCTACATATAAAGACAGGGTATTATATATATATATATATACACACATACAGGGTATAAGAGAGGTCAGATTCACCTCATTTTTACGAAGAGGGCTCAAAGCTTGCATCTCCCCGCTCCTCGGTGCGCAGGCGGTGCTCCAGGTCTCGGTATGCTAAATACCCCCAACCCCAGGCCCCTGCTGTGACTGTCCCCCAGCCACGTGTCCCACCACAGCCACAGCACAAGGTGTTAGCCCAGGGTGACCCTCCCAGCACTCCTTTGTGCCACCGCTTGCGCGCCGTCCGAGCGGGAGGGGAGAGGCAGCTGACCGCATCAAGCCTGGATAGTACAGGCTTTAGAGCGATTTTGAGCTCAGCTCTGAAAGCGGAGCTCATCCCAGGCTTCTCTGCTGAGAACAGCCCCCCGAACAGCTCCCCCAGTGAAACCAGCATCTTTCACTTCATTTATCAGACTCGGCTCCTGGAGAAGGCCGTGAGTCCCAGCCTCCGCCACAAAGCCGGCTCAGAGGTCAGACACGGAGCAAAGGGAGAGGCGCGACATCTCCCACCCGCCGCAGGGCACCTCAAATTGGGCTGGGGCTGCTCCAGGCTGGGAGGTGCACAAGGGAGACAGAGCCCGTGTCCCTGCTCCTTCTCCTGCCACATACTCCAGGGGACAGAAAGCACCGATCAGGCATGCTCCGCGTGGTCGGCAATCCAGGCAGGACCTCCTGCTCTGGCAGGGAGAAGAGGAGGAACACTCAGAGCTTAAGGCAGGAAGAGCAGCCTGAACCAAATTTACAGCTGGGAGTAGGGAGTCAATCAGCGAAGGATGAGTTCAGGCTCTGCACATCGCCTTGTGCCTTATCAACGGAAACAAGGGGCTTCAGTTCTCTGGGGTGCTTGCTTTTGAAGACGGAGGATGAAACCCAAACATCTCCAACTCTTAAGCGATATTCTCACCAAATTCAGACTGGGCCCCTATTTGAGAGCACGACTGCAAAGGACGCAAAAGCACCTCCCAGGGCCAGGCGTGGGGCTCCGGCCTCGCCGAAGGTTGCGGGCTCCTGCTGTCGTGTCAGCAAAGCTGTGGTTACGCACCACAGTCTACACACATTGTGGTCGTAAAACCACTTTCAATATAAAAATCAAAACACTGGCATAGTGAGAAGTCCACGTTAAGGACTGTTTGATGTACGTACACACAGAGAAAACTGTATCCCTTTGCACCAGCCCAACCCGAACACGGGGGCTGTTGTTCAGGAATGCTAAACTCGTCACAGATGTATGACTGTGGGTATCATCTACCCGCAGTCAAAGCTCTCCGGCCACCTGCCCTGAAGCAAGGCACTCAGGGTCCTGGGGAGATGGTGTGGGCTGTGCCGAGCGTCGCTAGCAGCCAGCACCGTACCCCGGTCAGCAAAGAGGGGGGCAGGAGGAGGGAAGCGGTCCCAGGAGCGAGCAGCACTCCCTCCGCCACAGCCCACAGGCACCCTCGCCTCCTCTTGCCCCAGCTCCGCTCCTCTTTACTCATCAGAATCAGAAAATGGAGTTCAACTGAAGTTTAGCTCACAAAGAAAAGCCTAAAATAGCTTTTAAAAAAACAAAATTTACCCTACTCTAAACAAACACTTAAGTATATTCTACAGTTTAAACCACCAGTGTCTGCACGGAGGAAGTGAATTCATTCTGCTCAGACGGGACGGTCGTGCTGGCTGAAAGTCTCGTAGGTTTTGGCGACACCAGCAAAGAAAGCCCAGCTCTTCCCTGGCTGAAGGTCTCGCCCTCACCAGCAAAAAGCAGCACGGCAAGGTGCAGCCGGCCTCTGCTCTGTGCACGGAACAGATAAGCCACAGCTGGGTCCATGTGACTGCCCAGCTTTTTTTGGGAACTCCACCCTCAGATCTGACCCTACACCCACCAGGGTAGAGACCAACGCTTATCAGGGACACGGGTGACACGCTCCACTGCCGCTTCAGGGGACACAGGCTGACAGGGACCGCTCACAAGCTGATACCAGGGATGGCTGCAAGCCCGATCCCACCACAGTGGCTCAGTGTCCCAGCAGGGACAGAGTGAGCCATGAAAAAGCGCGGAGAGGAGAAAGGGGCAAAGCTAGGAGCTGGGAAGGGATCTTGGTGAAGGGGTCACTGGAATGAGGTGGGATCCACCCAGGAGAGACGAGTCAAGTATCAGTGCATTATCTCAGTGTGTCAGGGAGTAACAGCAAAGTCCATGCCAAACCTCAGCTATCAACTCCACCAGGAGTTTTGGGACCTGCCACTGGATTTCATAAGATCAGTGGTTTGGGTTGGAAGGGACCTTCAAAGACCATCCAGTCCAACACCTGTGGCCTGGATCCTACTTTCTGCCAAGCAGGATGTCAGCTTGATTTTGGTTAAAAAGCAGTCTGTAGGACTTGCTTTTTACATCACTAGCATCATGTTTGGTTCCTGGCAATGATAAGACCCCGCTTCATTTCACACTGATCTTCCTACCGCCACAAACCATCCCCAGATGCACTGGAGGCAAAACCTTATGTCAACTCCTGCACTGCTCACTAAGCACTCAGAAGTACTTCAAGGGACATCGATATCCAGGGGTGGCTAATATACACTTGCAATTCTTCACCATAAACATTGGACTGAGGGCCTGGAGAGGTGGTGGGAGCTCCACCCTTGTATGGGGCTCAAAACTTAACCGCACAAGGCCCCAGCTGACCCGGTGCAGCCGCAAAGCTGGATGCCACCTCCAAGCTGGAGGCCACCTCCAAGCTGGCTATGCCGGGGCAGAGGCTCCGGAGGCTCCTTCCAACCTAAGCTCTCTCCCAGTTTCTTCAGCTGAGCACACATGAGGACTCCCATACAGCACTGCATGCACTGCCTACCTACAGGCTACCTGCTGAAGCTCCAGGGGCTACATTAAAGAGTAGACAGGACCAGAAGAGATCCAAGGCCTGGCCTCAGGACCCAAACACACTTCCCAGTCAGCTGCCCCTGTTAGTCTTGATGTTTACTCTCACATCTGCTCAGAACGACATTCAAGACTGAGTAGGGTCCGTAGATCAAAGAGCCAGTATCAAACCATGAAGACCCTTTTCCAAAGACACAGTTGTGCCTGCCGCTGGGACAAGCACGGTGTAACCCTCACTCGTTTTCAAATTAGCCTACAGCATTTAGATTCATGGGTTTTAATTCAATATCCCGCCTCCAAAGGACTGGGTTGCATCACGTGCATGTGCTTGGGTAGCTTTCAAGTCACTATTTGACAAAGGGCACAACCCAAACCAACATACTTTGTGTTTTCCGAGTCTGTATTGCTTGGCTCAGCTACCTGTTTGCCTCGAAAGAAGCATAAAGTCAACGCTGTTTGTGAAAATTCGGCTTTGATCCTACCATAAGACCTTTACAGCACCCCAGAGGCTGTGCATTTTGGATGCGTGGGATCGGTGCCATCGCAAATACACTCAATGCTGATGCACACGTTGGGACATGAGACTCCTTACTCACCGTTGACTGTTCATTTAACCACCGCATCTTGGTTTGCAGACTGCTCATGTGCTACCGAATAAAGAAAATCCTTGCTCTGTATCAAGACACGCATGAAACTGTCTCAAAAATCCCCTGGGTAACGCTGAGACTTAGTCACGAGAGGAACATTTTCCTTGTGAAACACTGGGGATGGGGAAAAAATGCAGTTGGGTTTCAGAAATCCTCTTCTCAGCTGAGCCCTCACCTGCTGGACTCTACGTTAGAGACATGGCCTTCTCCTCGCTGGAGGAGCTTCAGTAATTCAGATCAAGACAGAGCTCTGCGCATACTGCCCACAGTCTGGGCGATTTCCCAGTTTTAAGCTCAGGAGCAGCTGGTGGGATAGCTACAGCCCACCTACCCCAACGCGTAACCCAACATGTAACACCACCCGTGCCCGAAGCAAAAAGGAAACCAGAGGACAATACCCTCCCTGCCTCCCCCCGCATTCTCCACTCCAGAATAGATGACCCATCAGAGCTGGAAAAAATAAAGCATCGGAGCTCGTTAAAGGTGGATTCCCAGAAGACGTTCCTTGTGTCCGCTCGTGATCCAGGATGCTGCCTGCGTCCCCCAAGGCGACGGCGTTCCCTTTTGAACAGAACAGCTCCTCTTGGCTCTTGCTCAAGGAATTGCTGACATTTCTTTTGGGCAAAGCAAGGCAGAAGGACCATCCACAACGATCCGGCCCTTCCGGCTGAATTCGATCCTCCCTGGGACGTGTGCACTTCCTTACCTGAACCCACTGCTCAGACACACAGAGAGAGAAGCGAAGGTGATATCCTGGTGAGGTTGCTCCTTACCTTATGTACACTTTTGGGATTTTCCAGCCAAGCATAATACATTTCCTCCACGTAGTTTGAACTAGTCCCACTCAAAAAAGGCTCAGCAGCCACCGGTGCACTGTAGCACCTGATCTGTTGAAACGTCCTGGGTGCTGCCGGCCTGTGTTGGGAAATTGTCTTTACAGTCTGCGAGGCCGTCAACGGCCTCAGCTTTGCCGCACAAGTCCTTAAGTTAAGCATGTTTGTCCTGTCACCTCACGCAAACTCCTGTTGGGAGAGAAGGGAAAAATCGGTTAGAAATTACCGCAGAAGAGCACAGAGCTGAGACTACCCCCCGCTTCGCTCCCCGTGAGCCCCGAGCACGGAGAACTGAGCTTAGGATCAGTTTTTAATTCAGGTAAATCCATCCACCCCGTCCCACAGCCAAGTCCCCAACAGCTGGGAAACGCAGTTTTTGCTCAAGACGCTTGGCACAGCCAGGTCTGCCTCCCCTGTCCCTGCCAGCATGGCACCATCATCTCCCCTGACACCTCGGTGAAAAGCAGATTTTCTCGGTGGGGTGCCCACTGCTGGCCTCAAACGAGCCGCTGCACCTCAAAGCCACCCACATCTTTTTATATCCAGCACCTTCATCCAAAATAAGGCACGTTTGATGGTGAAACGCAGCCTGGATTAACAATGTAAGGCATCAGTTTTCCCCCGTGCTTTCCTCTTTAGTTCCTAGCCAACAACATCTACTCCTTTTCCAGTAATAAATCCATAAAGTATTCTTTGATTTCTTGTGATCTTTTAATTCTTCCTCCGAGAATCCTCTTTTTGTTTGTTTTAAACAGGAAAATCCTCTATGAAACTCAGATTGCAGCAAGAGTTGGACGCTTAAGCCCTTCCATCTCCCATTTGCAGGGACATCGTACGAGTTTGAAGAAAAGCACTTTGAAGCACTGTGCCCAGCAGGGTGCTGGAAAAAACTTGTTAACAGCTGCATTTTAACACTGAATATCATGTTTTCCTTCACATCGAGCTGATCAAGTCTAGCAGGGCAAGCTCCTCCAGGTCTGTGCAAGCTGCAGGAGGACAGCTCTCATCACGCCAACCCAGCATGGAAGCTTTTTCCATCACCCTCTCTCCCAGGTAGAAGGTCTTGGCTTGGATTTTTGTTGCGTTATTCAACCTGCGACCACTCCGCTTGGTCAAGGTTTTCTTCTTGCTGTTTTTTGTTACGTGCACCAGGATAAAGCCGGGAAGAAACCGTCTACGGCAAAGATCCCTCTCAAAGTAGAGGTATGGTGGTGCAAAGCACTTCAGATGTGGGCTCCAGGACAGACCACTTTATCACTCCTTAAAAGCTCACACCCAAGAACGCCAATGCAGCCAAAAGGCCCAGAGAAGGGCTCTCCCCTGCCCAGAGAACCCAGAAAAGCAACCTTGAGCCGGCGTGGGACCTCTCAAAGGTCACCCAGCAACCTCCACCTCGCAGCTCTTGGTGGGGTGCAAGGACACCTGGGGTTAACCGCGCTCCTCCTTATACACATCTGACCGACAGCCAGAGCCCAAGGGAAAGTGTTGGAGCAAGATCATCTCGGGGGAAGCGCTGGCACTTGGAGTCAGCTCTTCTTGAACGGAAAGGAGCCGCCCTTCCCACCCAGCCCCTCCCGCAAGAGTGGAACCCGAGGCTGGAGAGGACCCAACTGGCCACTTTCCATATTCCCGACCAGTTTAACAAGCAGCATCCCAATGTCAAAGCCGCTGTCATGCATTCATCAGATTAAAATGAAGTTTTGCAGTGGACTGGAGGAAAAAAAATACACCTTCATTACCGGCATTTCATCAGCTGGGCTTCCAGATTTGCCTTGCAGAATCTAGTTCTGGCTACCTGCCACAGCAGCAGCTAAGCTTCCGGCCTCAAAACACAGGATTTTGGTCAAAAGAGCCTGAGGAAGACCCAGGATCACTTTAATTCAGCCCAAGCGTTTTACAGCTGTACCTGAGGGAAGGAGGGAAGATCACTCGTGCTTTCCACCCTGCTTGCTCACTTCTGTTCGCGGTCAAACGGGCAAGACATGGCAGGCAGGTGCAGGACAGCGAGCGTGGCAGCACGAGATGTCTTCCCAGCTTACCCTCCTCAGAGTTAAGCAGCAAAACACGGGCAGGTACTTCAGAGACCGGCTGAACGGGGTGTCAGCGCACAGGCAGCCACGCCGTGGGGAAAAAAAAAGCTTTAGGACGAAAGCGCTGGCGGCATCTCTGGCTTCGGTGTCTGGTTTCGGCGGTGCCGCTCAGCAGCGTCCCGGTGACCTCTCTGGACAACAGGGGTGTTAAGGCCAGGCTTTGCCCCAAAATGAGCGGAACCAGCCAGTCTCCAAGGG
>VWZL01001484.1:998361-1155408 GCA_013396915.1 Stercorarius parasiticus | reverse complement strand
GACCAGGTTGCTCAGGGCTTTTCTCAGCCCTCCAAGGCTGGAGACTGGAAAACCTCTCCAGGCAACTCTGACTGTCCTCATGATGCAAAGTTTTTTTCCCGGTATCTGAGCCAGAACTTCTCTTGTTTCAGCCTATGCCCACTGTATTTTTAAAAAGCATGTTGTAATTGGATTGCAAAAATCCAACTCCTCATTGATCACATTTTAAATAATTTCAGCTGTAGCTGAAACTGATTAATATTAAAAGTGATTTTAGTATGGAGTAGTAACTTCGTATGATTAGAATGCTCCAAATTCCAAACAAAATTGTAACACTGAAATAGAAAAGTCACTGGATGATAAAATATGTTTGTTAGCATCATAAATGTAAATGATGAACAATGTAGGTATTCCCCAATGAGAGTAAAACTCAGCAAAATAAATCTAAATAAAAAACTAAACAAGCTCAGATTTGTACAGACTTGTCCTGCACACACCTTCAAGAAATATTATATACTGCTGCGATCAAAAGGATCATCTGCAGTTTCCATATGATACCTCATTTTATGACTGGCATTTAGTGTTGTAGCTCATGGATACAAACTTTGAAGAATATTAACAATATCCCATCTAATGACCCTGTGATTTTGTATTCTCTGTCTCGGCATGTCTACTTGGTGAGAGACTTCTTTCTATCAAGTGTCTCCCAGTACCGTTCAAAAGGTTTGTGACATTATCAGTTCACAGTGACAGAAGACATACCTGGCACTGAAGTGCTGAGTAAATAAATAACAAAAAAGAGCACAGAATGACTAGGAAGGAGGCATTCCTTCATACTACCAAACTTCCCTTACTCATCCATCCCACTAGGCAGCAGGTCAGGGCTAGAGTAAAGCATGTGTAGAACAGAAAAGTTTCCTTTGTGAAGTATATGCTTTTTCCAGTGTGCACTTCTCTGAGTAAAACCTGAGTCAGAACACTCCAGTGTTTCAGGCTGTTTCTTTATGAAGCTGCAGGGGAAATGATGACTAAAACATGTAGTAAGATTTGACCACTTGTAACCAGCTGCTATGGATGCTATAGACTTGTCTTGAAAAGGCTTCATACAAATAGTACAGCACAAAGGGATCTATACATGCTTCAGGGGTAGGACCAAGTGCCAGCATAGTCATGAAGTTTATGTTAAGCATTGCACTGTAACCACATGCCCGGGAATGAATTATTGAGCTGCTTAAATGGTCATGCTAATGTTTTTACTTATGAGTTCCTACCTGTAGAGGTATGGTCTCATAATTACTGTAATTACAAGGCTTATGAGTCTCATCACTCAAATCACCTTGCTCCCTCAAGACATTCTCAAAATTGCTATCTGTCTAATTCCCACACACTAAAAAGGTAATTTTGGAGTAAAGTTTCCACACTGAAAAAACAACCCAAACAGTCAGGGGAAAGAAATATGCAGCTCTGTCATTCAACCCCCTGCGTACTTACAGGTTTCCTTTCTAAGACTCTACCATGTCGTTCCCACCGTCTGCAGCTGACATACCAACCCCCCCCTACCCTGAGCAGGCACACCACAGCATGTACAATTAGGTTTTGATAATAAGCACAGTTAGTGTAGATTGCATACATTACGTAGTGAAAACTCCTGCACATAGTTTTAACTGGTGTTTGAGTTAATGTCAGACAAGAGATGGTGATGAAAGAATACTTATCTGTAATGCCACTCTTGATATTCCCAGTAGCATCAGCTACAATACTGAAAACTGCAGTAAGGGCTTCACTAGCAAGGGTACTCAGGATTAAGGTTGTTGGGTATTTTTTTTTTCTTGAAAATTGTAGAATCATAGGGTGGTTTGGGTTGGAAGGGGCCTTTGAAGATCACCTAGCCCAATGCCCTGCCATGGGCAGGAATGTCTCTCACTAAATCCAATTGCTCAGACGTGTGTCCAGCCTGACCTTGAGCACTTCCAATGATGGACCATCCACAGCTTCTCTGGGCAACCTGTCCCAGTGTCTCACCACCCACATTGTATAGAATTTCTTCCTTATGTCCAATTTAAACCATTGCACCTTGTCCTGTCACTATAGGCCCTGGTAAAACATCTTTCTCCATCTTTCTTGTAAGCCCCTTCTTTTAAGTGTTGAAAAACAGCAGTGAGGTCTCCCCGGAGCCTTCTCTTCTCCCGGCTGAACAACCCCAACTCTCTCAGCCTGTCCTCATAGCAGAGGTGTTCCAGCCCTTTGATCATTTTTGTGGCCCTCCTCTGGACCCGCTCCAACAGGTCCGTGTCCTTCTTGTGCTGAGGACTCCAGAGCTAGATGCAGTACTCCAGGTGGGGTCTCACCAGAGCAGAGCAGCGGGGCAGAATCCACAGGGCTGTTCTCAATGCCTTCACCCCCGAGTCTGTACCGGTATTGGGGATTGCCCCAACCCAGGCACAGGAGCCTGCACTTGGCCTTGTTAAGTGGATGAGGTTTGCATGGACCCACTCCTCCAGCCTGTCCAGGTCCCTCTGGATGGCATCCTTTCCCTCAAGCGAGTCAACTGCACCACTCAGTTTGGCAGCATCTGCAGTCTTGCTGAGGCTGCACTCAATCTCACTGTCTATGTCATTGAGGAAGATACTCAATAGTATTGGTCCTAGTATGGACCCTTGGGAGACACCCCTGGTTACTGGTTTCCACTTGGATGCTGAGCCATTGACTGCAACTATTTGGATGCAGCTGTCCAGCCAGTTCCTTTTCCATCTAACAGTCCACCCATCAAACCCATCTCTTTCCAATTTAGTGACAAAGTCTGAGTCTAGTTAAGCATCACATAGAGCTAAATATTTCCCCTGGCTATCGTGACAGAAATTATTCAGAATGCAAAAGAAATCTTCTACAGGGAATAGCTGTATGCTTAATTTTGAAAGTTCAGAATTGCCTTATGGCTAAATATGTGCATGTGTGAAATCTGAACATTGTGGAGATGGTGGCTGTTTAGCCCCAAAATACATAAAAGAAAAACAGGAGAAAATGTAGAAAAGGAACATTTATAAATGTATCCTCTTTCACAGTCCCAAAGAATTATAAAAAAATACTGTCTTTTGAAACGATACTGGGCAAATTTTGTATCTAAATTCAATTATTAAAGATATCTTAATTTTGCTTTAAGGGCCTAATTACTGCCTCATTGAAACTAATGTGATGGGGCATCCAATGAAGAGAGACTATGCTATAAATAGAATTCCCAACTAGAGGGCTACTGCTGGAGTGTTCATGATACTATGTAATCCAAACAAGCAGATAAATTAAAGAAAGTTCAATAAATGAAATGTAGGGTAATAAAACTTCCACTCTCTCAGTGTTATATCTCATTTATGTCTGACTTTACATCATGTGCAGTACAGTTATAGTTAAATCTGATTTGTGGCAACCTGAGCTTTATAAATGTCATCCCCTTAGCCTTTTCTGGATCGAGCTGTAGGTACTCCATTTCATGAAGTACTAAGTGTTCTCTGAAAAAGAACATTGGTTACAGAAGTAACATTGGCTTTGTAGGAGCAGCCAGGGGACCTGAGGGCAAGGTGGGTTGGTTCAGACCTTTCCTCTCTAATCGCAGAATCACCAAATGGTTAGAGTTGGAAGAGTCCTTGAAGATCACCTAGTTTCAACCCCCTTACCATGGGCAGGGACACCTCCCACTAGATCAGGTTGCTAATGAATCCAGATATGGTAAATCTCCAGGTACTTTTTGATTACATAATTTTTTAAAAGTCTCGCAGTTATAATAAACTGGTATTGTCTCTGGTAGACCTTTATCTGATGATATAACCAATAATAAAACAGTAGGGACCTAAATCTGGGCTTACCTTGTGAATGTTGTATTCACTGGGACTGTGAATGTGGTTAACAGGGCCCTTAAAATACTATTTTAAAACTTCCTGTTTCAAATCATACTGCAACATTTTACATCTTGTTTTGGATACCAATATGAAATAAAGAAAATAATAATGAAGGAAATGAACATTGCTTGCTATGAAAACCCTCCCTAAGCTCAAATAAGTGTTCTGCTTTTTACTTATTTAATATCATGTCTCAAAATCCTTCAGTTCCAGTGGTCTGATTATCTCATCACCCTGCGTTCCGATTCCCTTTTACTCTAAACAATAATGTACATTTTCGTAATAATTGTACTTTGATTTTCTATACACCCATGTTTTCACTTAAGTGACTGAAAGGGCCTTAAGTACTATTGAGGTAATCTTCAAAACACCTATTACATTATCATCCTCATCCTCGTTCCTCAGTTAAATGAAAATAACAGCAAGAAGCAGGTAACCTGCCAAAGGTAATAGAGGGAGGCAGTGGCAGAGATGGAAGCAGATGCGAGCTGAAAATGGATGATACCACCCTCGTCATCAGCCCCCAGCAGTTCTCCAGTTGACAAAACAGGGTGCAGCCACTGTTTCTCAGCTTCTGGATACCTGGAAAGAGCTGTCACCTCCCACGGTGTTAACTGCTGCTTTTAGCTGCTTCTGTGTCTAAACACTTTCCTATAAAAGGGAAGACATTTACTAGACGGACAACATTCGAAAGTGCTATTGAAAACATACACAAAAGTTTTTTTTTTACAAAATACACCCACCCATGAAGCCATGCTGTTTGGCTGTGAGCAGGTAAGAGGGCAGGAGAAGTTACAAAGTGTTGGGATAAAGGGGATTAAGCAGAAAGCGACCTGGATTTGTGTAAGCCTTCTGGATGGCAGACGAAAGAAACAGGGCTGGGAGAATGCAGTGCTCCAGTTCACTTCTGCTGGGTGGGTCCTCGCTTGAATTGGTGCTTGGGGGTACATTCCACTATTGTTACATAGGAAATTACTACCTCTCTGGCCTCTAAATTACAAATCGCATACAATAAGTATATAGCACACATTAGGGATCCACAATTTAAATTTACATCTTATTTTGGCTTTGCTTCTTGAATTTGGCTGTTTTCATGAGAATTCTAGGAAGAAATCTGTCTCTTAAACATGATTTAGTTTGAATCATATCCCAGTTAACTCTCAATTAGCTGTGGACAATATGTGCCAGATGTGGCCCATTTTGATATACAGCTATATGTACGCTAAACACTTATAAGCTATATTTTAGCTATCTATCAGCTAAACCCCTCTATAAATCCACGTCAGCCCTTGTGGATCCAGCCACAACACCCTCCAGCTAGGAGGAGCACGGGGGTGCAGTGGCTTTTCTCATTCTGCATGGGCCTCTCTGGCCGACGCCAGAACGGAGCTGGTAAATACGGACAGAGGGAAGCCGATTCCTGCCCCTTTGCACTATGCTTCTCTGCTCAGGGAGGACACACCATCTCTGCAGCGTCTACTTGACCTGCAGCATTCTGGAGCGCCATAAAAAGACACCGGAGGAGTTCTGCAGAAGTTGTTCCATCTCCAGTTCTGGGCCTGTGCTGGCTACACTGGGTCCCCGCTATTCTTAAGCACTGTCGTGCTGATGCTTTGAGCCATGCATGGCGGTACCTGCATTATCTGGGTTTTTCATTCGTCAGGTGGTGCAGCCCCATTGTTACTCCAGATAATGGAGAGTAATTGCTGGACTAAATTAATTCTGACATACCTTCATCCACTTCAGCAGAGTTACACCGGGGGTGAGCTTGGCCCGTGGATCTCATTGTTATGTTAAGAAGCTGTCAGTGGTGTGTACAGATGAGGGGAGGTGACGCTGATGAGCTGGTGAAGCCAAAGCGTGCTATTTCACGGTGTTATTAAATAAATCATTCCCATTTCAGTGACAGTCTGCTCTTCATCCTCTTGCCTTCCTGACTTACTTTGACTCTTACTGTGTTACTTACCCTGTAGAAATGCTGCATGTGGCTAAAGAACAATGGCTGAAGCTCAGGACTGGAAGTGGTTTGGATAACCACTATGCCTTCCCTGCGTGAGATATTCCAGTGCAGTGTAACTGTGTTATAAGTAAATATAACTTCAGCGAAGGAAGTGGAATTACAGCCTCTTATGACAGGGTAAATTTGGTCAACTGGGTCAGTGCATTTGGGAATCGTAGACAAGAAGTAAGAAATGACAAGGTGAGTACTGGGGAGGGGGGAGGGGAGAAAGTACAGAGACTGCAAGACAACATATTTTGGAATTCTTATTTTGGAGGACTGGACCCCTATAAATCCTTTTTTTTTGCACTCATTTCTTTGGTGGCAATCATCAGCAGTTTCAGGGACAGGAAATTATTCCAGCATCGTTCAAACTGTCATCTTACTGGATATATGCAATGATTTTATGCAGCCATGCTGCAAGTTAAACTTGGTCTGAATAAAGGTACAATTTTTTCTGGGGAAAAAAATAATCACAAACTGGATTTGATAGTATCTCAATAATTTAACAGCTGATTTGAATTTTGAAGGTCTGGTAAATTTCTGGAGTATAATAGTTCAAGGGAATGATAAAAAGCCTTTGGCCTTGTCCACATAAGGATTGAAAAGCATGTGTGTCATATATTAACTTATGTTAGTTAACAGAGAATTTTGTGAAGTCATGTATAGAGACAATATATTAGTACGTGCTAACCTGTCCGTTTTAAATGGCAGGCCTTTTCTGTGGTGTAATGAAAAATCTCTTCACTAATAGTTCAATATCAATTGAATGGTCAATCGCTTGCTGCTCACTTCATCATTTTATCAGAATGGCTTCTGATTTTTCCAATCATGGCAGGTGACACTTAGATATATTTTTCAGACAACAGGAATTTCCTTTGTCAGTCCAAACTGATGAAGAAACAAACTCAGCAGACTGACTTCTGAACTCTCCATTAATGGATATGGTATTCTTCCACTGGGTCCTAAAAATCTCATTTGCATATCCTGATGAAAACCCCATCACTGGCTGAAATGACACTTTTGTCTTGCATTCTGAAACACTCAGTACATTTATAATTTCAGTAGTAAGTTTGGAAAACAGGACTCACGACAATAGAAGATTATGTGATCAACCTTATTCTCAATTTGTAGTATGTGCTGTATGATAAAAGGAATGTAATTTTAGAAAGGATTATAACATTCTTATCATGCTGAGCCTATTCGTTTGCTAGATTTCTCACAAATGGGAGGAAGAGGTATACTAAAAATGTTAAGTTAAAGGCTGTGATCTTATGTTGATGAAGACAATAAAGTACAGGACTTTTCTCCACTGCTTTACACCAAACTGGGTAAATACTCTTTTTTTTCCCATTTTTGTGACAGGCCCTTCTAAATAAGAATAGGTAGCTCTGCCGTTTGGAAGGCTGAACAAGTGAAGAGTCCAGCTGTTCGGAAAATAAGAACAAACAGTAGACGATGTGTTTGGGAAACAATACCGAGTGTGGAATATACAAAGTGGATTTGGCAGCTGTGAAAGGGAGTTGGCAACAGAAAGTAAAAAACCTATGAGACAGCCTGGCTGGTGAGACCAAGGGCCCATGCAGATGACTAGTCTGTCTCTGGTAGCAGCAACAGGAGGAAAACAAGCCAGCCTTGCCCCTTCTTTGGTCCACTCCTTGGCATCCACAACTGTTGTATTGGGAACACTAGAGAGTAACAAAGTGTTAAAAAGCCTTAGCTTCAGGGAGGAGAGGCCTGAAGGAGAACTGTAGAGTCATTGAGCTTATCCGCAGTGGATCTCCCCGAGTACCAGATCCAGGGGTGTCCATGGAAGCGCTGTGCAAGTGCAAACCCCTCCCGTTCCTTGCTGTACACAACTCTGCAGGATGTGGAAATCCTGAGAACCAGAGACCCGTAGCCTTGGCGTGGGAAGAGGCCAATGCACCTGATGCTCCGCTTGAACCAGTGCAACAGACGCAAGAAGAGGTTTGAGGAAAGACAAACAAGGGGCACACCAAACAGTAAACACAGCTCTCACTCCATCTGGCTGCAGTTTTATTTATTGCTTTCTTGGTTGCATATTAACTTCAAGTTCCATGTTTTAGGTATGGAGACTTTGTTTCTCCATCCACTGAGCTTGCGTTTTAAAAAGTGGCTTTGAACTGGAAACAGAAAGATCGTCACCAGCCTATGCATCTGCACCTGTGAGATACTTAATAGCATTTTCTCCAAGTAAACTTGTAAATTTCTTACAGAAGTATCTCCAATCTGCCTCTCACTAACTTGCACTAGTGTTAACAGGCATACTTTCTGACAGTGCCAGTCAGCCTAGTTTCAGTCTCACAGGTCCACATTCATACCCCAACAAAATGTTTTTTAGGGTACAGAAGTCCAGAGTCATATCCACAGCTTTCACGTAGCTGATAGCAGAAGTTATTTTCACAGCACCAGCGTGTCTTCACTCAGCCAAATACACACTCCAGTTCTACCGTTCCACTGCGAGGCATGTGACTGGTTTTTCTCTTGAGACCTATGCAGTTAGAGAAGGATTTCATGATCTTTAATAAGAGAAATTATTTGTTACTAAAATAACACTGAGCAGTAATACTCCATGGGTAACAATGTGACTGGGAAGGGCCTCATTATGTCTGCAAGCTTAAGCACTAGCCTTCATTACTTTGGTGTCACAGGCCTTGCTGTATTTCCTGCATTACTGTTTAAAATGCAGTCATCATTCATCAAGCCTTTACTGAGTTAGAGCACATTGCCCTTTTGGCTGGTGTGGCTCTTTAAGGACAAACTGAGGGCATCTGCAGCCCCTTAGTAACTCCTGAGCTATCCAGGACCTCGCTGAGCTACAAAAATATTTGTCTCTGAAAGCCATTTATTTCCCCCTTTGGGACCATAAGAGAAAATACTGGGTTTTGCAAAGCAAAATGAAACCGAAGAAACAATCTAATTCCTGGAAAGATAGTTATCATGACCCCCAGAAATCCTGAAATCAAACATATAGATCATAACATCCCCAGTGTGCAGGTTGTTGTGTGCACACAATGCTGTGACATGAATAACGTATGTGAAGTCAAACTTGCTGGGATACAACATGCACTCAACTATACATCAGTACTTTTTAACAGGTGTACCTCTCGTGATGTTGTTGGCTGAATGCTAAACGCTCAGAGGGGTTTCCAAGGCAGCGGAAGGGCTTGGTATGGATTGGAGAACATCCTTGAGGGGATTATTTCGGCCAGTGTAAATTAGAGCAGCCCTAAGGGAAATTTTGTCTCCTAGACAGCCTAAAATGAGGGAAGGTGGTTTTGTGCCTTCTCGGCTTTCCTTCACTTAGCTGAGTGTCCATACAGGTAAGGCTAAGGTCCTGATTCATTGTGCAGTTTGTGTCGCAGAGGGTTGGGAGTGTGTTCTGGCTTGCACCTCAACAGAGCTTGTTAAGAATGAAGCACAGAAGAGTTCCTGCTGTACACCTCCCTGGATGAGGCTGCACACCCGTGGCCGGGAATTAGCCGCGACAGACAAGATCACCTGTCGGTGCCCTTTCCCATGCGATGCTTCTTTAGTAGCTGCACCTTGGTCAGATTAATCAGAAAGAGGTGCCCTGAGTATCGTAGTAAATACGGATGGGTGTTATGACTTCTACCTGATTAATTAAAAACCAGCATTTGTTTAATGTAATGCTTTATGCATTTTGGTGGAATTTGAATTCTTGTCACCATACATTTGTTCAAAAGTGCCTGCCTTGTAATGATAGGAATTCATCTGCAATTTTTGACCAACGATCAGTGACGTTATGTGATGTCCGCTACCACTTGTATTACTTCTTGTTTGGCTTCTAAATGGACAATTTAATGTTATATTTTTGTCTGCAAAAATGATAGTGGAGGGTGCAAGCNTTTTTTTTTTTATTAAGTATTGGATAGTTTCTGTTGTTGAATTACCATACAAAAAATGCACACTCTGTCATTCTTCATTCCTCTCATTCTTCAATTTGGTCAGTCTCCTTAAATAACAGAGTTCTTAACTTTTACAGTAAGCCAAGTTAAGCTCCAAGTCTTTCCTTTATACAAGGCAGATGATAATTGGTCTGTTCTTGCCTGTCATTTCTCATCCAGGCAGCTTCCCTCTTGACCTTTCTATCCATCATCTGAGGAAAACATTCTCAAAACACAGCTTTGTATCTTACATTATATAATTTTGAGTTCATAATATTTTCTAGGAATCAAGAATAAAATCCTGTTTTCCTAGCGTCCATATCTGTCCATCTTGACTCACTTCAGTGTTAATTATGAGCTGCTAATTTTATATGTGAGCCTGTAAACCTATACCAGATGAATAACTGGAATAATTTATGCTGTAGTTTAGCACTAGGCTTTCTTTACCTTATAGTGTAAAATGAATCCTAGTTCTGATCTAGCTAGCATCCTGAACAAAAATATTTCACACATCATACTTTGAAGTGGTTTCTAACTTGCTGATTTTAGCCAGCCAGCCAGTGGTAGCACAGGTTTGTTGATTTAATGAAATAAGAGAGACAGACAGTAACCTGCTTATTTATTACAATTATATATTTACTATAGGTTCTAACAGTATTCTTTTGTTGTGCTTTCATATAATCCTGTGTTATAATGACCTTTGCTTCACTGTCTGCAGATATTTTAATGCTGTTTTGATGATAAACTTGTAAGCCGATTAAAAAATTTATCTTTCTGTATCAATTAGTCCTCCTCGTTCCAAATCCAATTTCCCTGCTTAGGAGCAAGAATTTTGAGGTCTTCAACTGCTATTATCTTTTCTATTAATGACCTGAGTATTTCATGTGTAGCCTGTCTCAAGTTGATTTCAATATGTATTGGTCTAACAGCAAAAAAAAATTAAATAAAACAAGAATGGAACATGAATAACAGTAACAGAAAGAGAATACAAAACAAATGGGAAAAAAAATCTGAATCCTGAAAAATTATTAAACTTTTAGATAAAATAAAGTAAGGAGAAAGAAGTAAGGAAAATTTCCAAAAACAGAAGGTGGCAACAATTGCTGCATTATGCTAGCACTTTCTTCAGTGCTAATTGGTAGCTGCTGGAGTGCAATGAAAATACTCATGAAAAATGTATGCTGTTTGTACACCTCTCAGTTTGTTTCCTTTTGAACTTTCTCTCAGAACAATCACAGGGCCCAAGAGCAAGTATGTTGAAGGCACAGACCATGCATACACAAAATTCAGCTCCATTCGCCAGCCCAACAGTCACCGCAGACTTCAATGAGTTACTTAATTCCTCTTTTTCTGCCAGCAAAAGGAAAATAACACTACTTGTCTACTTCATAAGAGCACTGTAATATTACAGTGATTATTGGAAAATAAGGTTTGTTAACAATTTTGAAATAGTAACACTCCACCTACCAAGTCCTATCAGGGGAATTTAAACTATTAAGTCTCCTAAACAAATGAAGCAGAAGAATGCAGAATATCTTACTATTAATTCTTACTATTGGTGCAGAATCTCCGTATGCACTATTAATTTAATGACAGACAAGGAAGAGATTTAAATTAAGCAGTCAGCCATGGTGAATGTTTGCTAATATCAATTTCAATTGGAATGAAATCCAGCATTTCATTGTTGCAGATGTTGCCTGTATAGTCAATATATTCAATTTGTCTTAAACTGTAGATACGGTAACTTTGCTCCTGTGACCACATTAGTACAGCAAATGAAGAAACTATTTGTTATAGCACAAATGATATTTGGGTTTGAACATGTTGTCTGATAGCCTCACAAGACATTTTTCACGAGCATTTTGCTTTTGCTCTACCATTATTTCTTACTTGGCTCACCTGGCAATATTCTTTTACTATAAAACTTTGCAACTCAGGTACTGCCAGGCACTGGCAATAATAGATTATTATCTCTTTTTGTTTAGCAACATTGCTTAGCATCGGAAATGAAGAGTAATCAAACACCAAAGTGGAAAAATAGCATTAGAATTACTGTGAATTGCTCAGGATCCAAACCATACTAAGGAGGATTTGTGAAATTGAATGTACATCTTGTTAATTCTATCAGTCCAAGAGCTGCACTGTTACCTTTTTTCTTTGGAGAGTAGAGTGTTGCCTGAACCGCTTGCCTGATCAATGGATTTTGAATGAAGCTGCGCTTCTTGGGACCAAACAACAGGATGAAGAGATGAAAAAGATCTTTTAGAGATCATTTAGTTCACCACCTGGCTGATGAAGGTTTATTCTCCAAGATCTTTATTTAGTTTAGTTCTAAAATTCCCAACCAACAAACTTCCTACAACAACTGTACTTTACTCTCAAAAATTATCAATATGTGATATTAATATATATATAATATTAATATATTTAGAATAAAACAAACAGGTTTGATGACCTATTATGCATTTGTTTTAAGTATATAAACATCTAAGTAGTGATACAAGGAAGAGGACTATTAATGCTTTTGTATGGCAGAGACAAGATGGAAACCTGAGGCAGTTATTCAGAGTACAGGCAGAAGACGGAAGAGAAAGGAGAAAAACCCCCATGTTGGGACTTCTTGTCAAGTAATTTTAGAACTACAGCAAATGCATTTCCCTTGGTAACGAGGCACTCACTGCAACTTACTGAAATGCCCTGGCAGCAATACTGCAGATGACCACGCTGATATCAGATCCTCTAAGATCTGCTCTGCAGACAGACAAAAAGGGAAACAGACATAGAAAACTGCAATTATTAGCCCAAATTTGTCAAAACCACAGCCAGGATTACACTTCTGGTAGGCACAGTATCTTGTCTACATAGAGATATATAGTATTTCTGTTAGCTACAATGTATGGATACTAACAGTTTTTCAGAGTTAAGCATTTTAGACCATGAAGAGTTATTTCTGCTTGTCATGAGGAAGCCAGCAAGTCCTGAAAGGGGATATTCGGGCCAACTGTTTATTATTTAACCATACATAATTACTTAACATTGTATATGTTCAGTTTAAGGTCCATAGATAATTCTGCCGGTTTGCGACACTCCAATAGCACGGCTAAAGTCTATACTCTTTAAAAATGACCACTAGTATTATGATCCTAGTTACTGGCTGTCCTTGATTTTTACAGGGTCTGTGTACTCATAATTTTAAATAAAGTAAATGGATCTGAATATATACAAACTATGGCTTAGTTTTCTGGAAACTGCCAGTCATGGCGACTCCTTTGCTGACTTCAATGCAAAGTCAGGGCCCTATCAGCCACTTTTTAAATGAGCTATGTCTTAAACCAGATGAATCTTCCCTAAGAAAATCCAGAGAGACAGTAACAAAGCTAAAATTAGAAATCAGGAGCTGTAGCTTCCAAGGCAATGCACATTACGTGACATTTTTTCAATACCACAGGCATTTTCTGTTAGCAAAAATGGCTTACAGAATATATTCCACAATGCAAAAATCCTCCTTCAGAACTCAGGGTTGGATGACAACATGGTGTTTACTTACTAAATTTCAAAACCCCAACATTTAAAAGAAACAGTGAAGAACAATATAAATAATTAATTCTGATGATTAAATAATGACTATAGCATCATAACTTGTAGTTATAATGGCATCATCCATGCTATGCAACTGCTTTCAAAAATAATATATGCAGTCGAAATAGTAATCTATGGAGGTACTGTAATCTGTTCAAAGCACATTGCACAATTAATCATTATCCAAAATACCTTCATGAAACAAAACTTTGGTTATATGTACACCTAATGCTGAAAACTACAGACTTAGATGGAACATTTAATTGTTCACAAAGAATAGTGAAAATTTTCTTTAAATATGAATCATGGTACATATTTTAAGAACTCGGCTGCTAACAACCAAGATCTAGAAAATGGAATTTTAAGAACAAAAAGAAATGGTTAACCTCAGGAATATATCTAGCAAAATGCTTTGGCCCTTGTGAGCTCTCCACACCCAGCAAATTACAAGCAAATTAGGAACTGCACAGTCGGAGAACGCCCCATCACAACTAGCTGGAACAAAGCACCATTTGCATATGGAGGCTCTCCACCGAGCAGCGTGGTCTCCAAAGCTGATGGGACGGCTCTTGTTTATTCTTCATGCAAGTCAAAACTCTTTAAAATGGCAGTTTACTGCAAAATAAGTAAAGCCAACATTTCGTGTTCCACTTAAGTCTAACCGAATATAATGCATTCTGTACAAACTAAGCAAAGGGGATAGCTCAGTTACACCAGACAAGACCTTACCACTAAAATATGTACGGTTTAACAGACTCGTAAATTTAAAAATAATACTTATAACTTTTGTGTAGCAAAAGCACTTGTGTGCACCTACCAAATTCTGAGATCTAAAAGCAATTATAAAGACTGGGTAACAAAATGAACACTGAAATCCACATTGGGCATCACCTAGAAATGTCTCAGGCTGTTTGCAAGGGCATGTAGCGACAGGATGAGGGGAATGGTTTTAAACTAGGGCAGGGTAGGTTTAGATTAGACATTAGGACAAGTTCTTTCCAATGAGGATGGTGAGACCCTGGCAGAGGTTGCCCAGAGAGGTGGTGGAGGCCCCATCCCTGGAGACATTCAAGGTCAGGCTTGATGAGGCTCTGAGCAACCTGATCTAGTTGAAGATGTCCCTGCTTACTGCAGGGGGTTGGACTAGATGACCTTTAAAGGTCCCTTCCACCCCAACGCATTCCATGATTCTATGATTATGGTTTTGGTGACACCCTGCATTTCTTCATGCTTTTGTCTAGACAACTGCATCACGATTTTGGATTACTCTTCTACTTAACCCTCCATGTTACAAGACACTGCTTGGGTGACCTGGCCATTTTAATTTCACCTTCCCCGCTCCTCATCTGCGCTAGGGAAAAGTAATAACAGCATTTATTTATATTGTAGAGAAAGAAGGGTGATAAAGCCTGTAAAACCAATTAGAAACGTTCAGGAAGAAATGGCACGGTGGGGTTTCTGGAAGCAGGCCAGCCTGACCTAAATTTATCTGGGGGCCGGCGCTTTTTTTGGGGTGGCAGGAGGCCCTTTCCCAGAGCGCTCCCACCTCACGCCCCGCCTCACACAGCGCATACGGAGGGCCCGGGGGGACGGCCAGGCCCGGAGGAGGATGGCCGGCATCGGGCGCTCCACACACGGCGCTATCGGCCCCGTCTACCCCGGTTTCTCGCCGTCGGCCGCAGCTCCGCCGCCTCCGCCGGGAGCGAGCTCTTCCCCCCGCGCATGCGCACCCGCCCCCTCTCACCCGCTGCGGGCGCGCATGCGCGGCGCCGGCGGGAGGAGGTGGAGGAGGAGGGTGACGGTATGTGGAGGGTGGTGCGCCGGGGCTGCTCCCTCACAGTCTCCCCGTCCTGCGCCCCAGCCCCCTCCTCTGGGGCCCTTCTCGGGGTGTGCGACCCCCACCCTTTCTTCCCTGTGCCGGGCGTCGCCTCGCCTCAGGCGGGACGGGCCGACCCCGCCTCACGCCGCGCCCCGCCGCTGCCATTCCCGCGCCACACATGGCTGCCCCGGCCGCCAGCCCTCCCCTGGCGGAGAGGGGACGTGAAGGCGCGAGGGCCAAGCCGGGGGAGCCATCTCGGCGTGGGGGGTGAGGAGGAGAAGGAGTGGGCCTGGCCGGGGACTTACCCGGAGCCCGTGGGCGAGTGGGAGGCGTTAGTTCGGATCTGCTCGCCGCTCTTTACGAAAGGTTGTATTTTATGAAAGTTTGTGAAAGGAAGGGAGGTGTGCTGCGCGAGTGCCGGCAGCCTGGTGTCTTCACAGCTGCTAATTTTGTAAAGTGCAAAGTTCTGCTTAAAACATATGTGAGGCCACGCTCTCATTAGTGCGCTTGGGGCAGTTTTGCAGTCCATCATCTGGGGTGGGAAATTCGGGAATTGCAGAAACGTTTACGATGTCGGTTTTCCACATTTCCTCTTGCTTGACGTTCACAAACAATAATAGGGGCTTGGGTTAACTGCCATCGAAAATGATGTATTTTCAAGTGCTAGATAAATAATTGATGTTATGGGCAGACAGGATGATGTTGCAATTTAGGGCCAGATCTTGAAAAATAATGAACATTGCAGGAGGTGCTGTGTCCTTTGTATTTCTTGTTAAGAAAAGTTGCGGTCTAGTTGTAATGGTTACTGGATATGTGGTGCCACAGTGGTGCCTGATGTCTATAAACACATTGAAACAGCTGTATTTATGGTACATCCCCCTTGAAAGAGGGAGTAAAACTGGACGGATTCTTTGGGAGTTTTTCTGTTCTCTTTAAGACCCTGGGAGGGAAGCATTCGAGGGGTGGGGAAGGTGCTCGTTTGAAGCACGCCCTGAAGCCACGTTGCTGGGCTATCGAGAGCTGTACTGAGCAGGAACAGTTGCTTCAGCTGGGCTCTGATGGCCATTGTGTAGGCTCGATGAGTCACCAAACACTAGAGTTGTTAAGCTTTTGTGGAACCGTTCATTTCCCCAAGGAAAAGGTGCGAGGCCTGTGGAAGTAGCCCATAAGTGGATTCAGATTGCTGGTTGCCAGTTGGCCCATACTAACTACCTAAGGAAACATATGTCAAAGCTGCAGTGCTGTGTCCAGCTCTGGGCTCCCCAGTACAAGAAAGACAACACCATACCAGAGCAAGTCCAGTGAAGGGCCACAAAGATGATTAAGGGTGTCTGACATACGAGGCAAGGCTGAGAGCTACGGCTCTTCGGTCTGGAGAAGAGAAATGTCAGTGGGATCTTATGAATACGTATAAATACCTGGTGGGAGGGAATAAAGAAGGTGGAGCCAGACTTCAGTACTATGCAGTGAAAGCACAGGAGGCAATGAGCACCAAGTGGTACATAAATATTTTTCATTTGAACAGAAGAAAAATTGTTTACTGCTGTGGTAATTGAATGCTGGAACAGGTACCCTAGAGAGGTTGTGGCGTCTCTGTCCTTGGAGATAATCACAATGCAACTGGAAATGATCCTGAGCAACTTGCTCTAGTTGACCCTGCTGTGAGTAGGGGGATTGGACTAGACAATCTTCAGATGCCCCTTCCAACTGCAGCCATTCTGTGTATCTTAGCATTCTGTAATGTACTTAAAGAAATGACTCTTCGTTTTACTTAAACAATTTTTTCCCCCAGAGCTTTGTTATTTTACTATTCAATTGTTATAAATCAGTGAAAGTTTTTATTGTTCATTTTATCTGTCAGACTAACATTTAGTTTGCTCTGCAGATATCCTGTAGCATGGCAGGTGAAGAGGACTTCTTTTTGGAAGAAAAAAGGTTCAAGCAGTACTGTGAAGAATTTATTAAACATTCACAGCAGATAGGAGATGGCTGGGAGTGGAGAACTAGCAAGGTAAAATAATCACAGTGTTAATTTTTAGATACCCTCACTGGCCTTTTTGAGCTGTTGACAGCCACCACAAGCTGGAACATCCTTTAAGGAGGGTTTAAAACATGTGAAATAAATGGCATTTTACACAGCTGGTCCAAGAACAAAATAGTGCATAGATGGTTTACATGAGGTTTTAAGCCAGTACATGTACTGAATAGGGATCATGAATCCAGAAGCAACTTCTGGGATGGCCCAGTGCAACCGGTATAACAAAGGGGTAGGATTACATGAGATTATTTCAGTTTTGATCAGAAATTGTCTTTTAAGGCATTATGGAGCCTTGATTTTCAGAATCCCTAATGATGGGGAAACAGTTACAGCTTTCAACAAGCCTTTGGAATGGTTGGCTATGCTAAAAATTGAATTTAAAAGAAAATAAAAACCTGTTACTTTTAACCCTAACTGCCTAGCTTCATCTTCCAGCCGATGGTAGCTGTACCTTGTCTGCTAAGCTGAGAACACTTCTTTTATCAGAACTCTCCCTGTTTTGGTACTTTAGATTCAGATCAATTCATCCCTTAACCTTGTCAGTCTAAAAGCAAAACATATCGAGCTCCCTGACTATTTGACGTGTTTTCCGATATTGTAATCATTCTTGTGGATCCCCTCTGAATCCTTTCCAGTATATAAAAACCCTTTTTCAACTGTAGGCAGAACTAGACAATGAATGTTGTATCACTGTGAAATTCAAACCTTCCTACTCTGAGCAAATGCTTGCGGTTATATATCCAAGGATCACTTTAACTGTTTAAGCTGAAATAGTATATATTCTTTGTTCTAGATGTGTGACTTAATATTTTGTGTTAAAATACATGTTAGTTGCATACAGCAACCAGAAGAATCTGTCTGTATTAGTGATCAATCCTCATTATTTGCTGCTTTCCCATAACTTTCAAACATCACCAATAATAATTAAATGTTGTTTCTAGCTCATTAATGAAAATTTTAAATAGTGCGGGGACAAGACTAGTCCCACAGGGCTCCATTAGAATCACTTCTTTTATGATGATTCCCCATTTTTTAAATTACATTTGAGATCTAAAAATTAATAATTTTTTTATACTTTACTGTGTGTCAGATTGTTTTGTGTGTGGGATTATTTTAATTTGTTTTATTTCTGCTCGTGGAATCAACAGTTATCTTGTGGAAGTCTGCGCATATATTGTTAAGACTTTTATGTTTATCAACATGTCTTTTTAAGTTAACCTGACAAACTCTATTTTTCTTAAAAAATAAGTACATTTACTGTATATATTTCTTTATTTACTGAATTCTTTTTAACAGGATGTCTTCTGTTATTTTGCTTGGGATGATGTTGAGGTAGCATGTGTATAGTTACACAAATTAGCCAGTGTATAAAGAGATATTGATACATGCTGGCTTTCTCCAAAGTTCTCTGAAACTTCTGCAGTGCTCAAAGACTTAAAAGAAAATCTGTGGTTCTTATGTACTGATTTAAAAATACCTAGTGAATAGCCACTTAATGCCAATGTCCTGCTTAACCACTGCTTCGTAATAGTTATGGCTACATAATTTGTATTTGTTCTATAATAGCAACAGAAATCTTTTGAATACTTGCTTTTTCTACTTTGAATGCTTCTGTTATTCTCCATCTAATAATAAATCCACTATGTTCTAGACTTTATTTTTGACACACTTTTTTTGATGGGTGGGCAATGTAGATTTTCATATGTTCTCCTGCTTCTCTGACTGGTTTTCAATAATGGATGGTTTGGGTTACTCATTATCTGTGCATTTCTTCTTTCTGCTGTAGAAAACTTACTGCTTTAATTTTTTTTTTTTTTTTAAATTTAGTGGCTTTAATGGTTTCACATGCTTTCATGAATTTTGGGGAAAACAATCATAGTTGTACCATTTTGAAACATAAAGTTCCAGAGTAAATGTATGCCATGATTTGTACATAAGCGATTGTACATGAGCATTTGTAACACTTCATCACAGATGAAACAGAATTTCAGTAAGAAGCAGGATTTGGCCTTAGATGCATTCTGCTTAGAAGTTTTTAAAAGACTGCAAATATTAGCCAAATGTGACAATGCACCCTTTCTTACAGGCAACCATTTGAAACTTTAGATTTCAGTCCAAGGCTACGTTTGTGAGGATTTATTCAACAAAGAAAGATGCTCTGAGCCTCTATTGGGAATTTAATACATGGGTCAAAGTTTGGACTTTCTGTGAAATAAGAAGCTTTGCTGGAAATAGCAGAATGAGGTAGATTTTTGTTCTCACATTAAAAAAAATTGTAAGAGGTTTTTTTTTTTTAATGGGCCAAGTTGGCGACTGTGATTTCAGTGTGTGATAAAAACCTGGCCATTGAGACAATCCATTTATAGTATGTAGTCTCTGAAGGAAGCTTTTCATTAACAAGATGTCGTATTGTCTTTTTGCCTTTTTAACCAATATATGTTTTGTGGGTAGTTTAGGGCACTCATAATTTTGCTGATGTAGTGCACTTGGATCCCATTCCTCATTCCATACTCATGTGAATAGACCCATTGATAGCAGTAAGACCACACAAGTAAACCAGGCTTGTAGAACTCTGTTCTTGTGTCCTGTGTTTTCTGTAGAGATTAAATTTAGATGATTAAATGCTCGTTGTTTTTGTGAAGCTGGCTCTTGTGGCCTAAGCTCACATGGCTCAAGCATGTATTTATGTAAGTGAAATGTTCTAGACTATGTTATTTTTATAATCTGGTTTAGTTTTGATTTTTTTTTCTGCCCAGAAGAAAGTTGTAGAAAAGCAAAGAGCACCTCCACTGTAGGACCTGATGGAAGTAAACTTAGGTGCTGTTATTAGGGATGCATAGTTAAATCTTGGCCGTGAAGGCTACCACCCATTTGCTTTCTGCTTTGTGATTGTTTAATATTTAGTTGCGTTAATCTGGGTAATCATATCAATGGCTGTATCAGGTCACTTTTGCTTATGATACTGACAAGATAGCTGGAGTAGAAATGGACTTTCCACATTAGTGGGACCAAAGTCCTTGCTTAAGTATTGATTTATTTATGGGGCAGAAGTGTACAAAATACATAACACTTGAGAGACTACAACAGGAGGGATGCTTCTCTTTCGTGGCACCTCTCGCCTAGCCTCTGACGTACAGCTGTCAAATGCAGAGACTGCTAACTCCACGTTTCCAGCTGTCCATAGGTATTTTTTGTGGCACTCAAATACTACAGAATGAAAAGGCAGTGCTATGATCTTGGCTCCTTTCTGCTGACAGGAAGAACTGGTTCAGGGAGGTGAATGCTACATCTAACCCTTCTCTGGCAAAGCTCCGTGTGCCTTGGGGCATTTTACCTCTGTGGGTGGCTGTAGTACTTTCTTTGCTACTCTTAGGGGAATAAATACCCATGCAGGTAGCTTTACTCCTGCTGACACTCACACAAAGCTCCACAAGGAGAGACTTGACAGAGGGTGTTGAGAGTGAGTGAAGTGGCTTTTGTATCACAAGTCAGGCTTAACTTTTCTGTCACTGTTGTCCTCTGCATGCTTGATTCTTCATTGCACAGGATGCAGTGGTTCTGCAGCCAGGACATCCAGCAAAGTTCGGCGGATTTGTGGGCTTGATGAGATTTAGTGAGAAAATAAGGCATGCAGTAGAAGTTATGAGCAAGGTAATTGCTGATAGAATGATTCATGCTTAAAAATTCATGGACAAAAATGTATGTAGGGAGTATTACCATTTTTTATGTGTGAAACTTGGTAAGAAAACAAGTAGCATGTAGCAGATTTTGGAGGTGCATATATTCTACAGTGTCCTTGAAAAGAGAGAACTAGTGTGTCAGAATAAAACGTGTATTGATTTAAAGGTCAGAATACATGAAGTAAACTGTGTCAGCAATGACAGATTAACCAAAGAGTTAAATATGGTTAAATTTGCAGCCTTGTCAAGCAATTTAATGCTACATTAATGAATTTTTGAATAGAATCCTTTTTCATCAGATGTTGCACATATGCTTTCTGTGTTTGTCTAAAATAAAACATAATGAAACAGCTAATAAAACCCCAATTTATTTGTTTCCTTTGAGAAATAAGTTCTTGACATGCAACTACTGTTCTTTGTGTTCTGTATACTCTCTCTCCCTTTCAGATTGTACGTTTTTCCAGTGATCTGTTATGAAACTTTTTCTCTCCTCTTACTTCTCATTAAAAAAAAAAAATAATGTTTGTATATGTGTGCAGATAGTCAGGTCAGCAAGGGGGGAAAGCTCCTAAAACCTTCTGCCACTCTGAAATTCCACAAGGGCCTTTTGCAACGGTAGACTGTGTGGCCTGGGAAGCAGAATGATAAAAAGGGAACTGGGAGAAGGTACAGCTTTGTCTGTTTTCTCTTACGTGTGACCCTCAGAGGTGATCAAGAGAAGGGAACAAATTGTGACTCTTCACACATAAGTTCTGAAGTGGGTTTTTGGGTTGTTTTTTTTCCAGGACTTTAAGAAAGTTAGAGGGGAAACAGAGCAAAACCAAACCAATCTACTGAGAATTGGGAAGTTTATACTGGCATGAATGCATTGCTTGAAATTGATAGGTCAAAATTATTAATAGCTGCTCATCTCTTCATGACCTTAGTGCACTGTCTCCCAGTTCTCTGGCACTCATCCTGATCCCAGGTAGCAGTTGTCTTATTCAATTAGTAGCTATATTAAATTTTATTTTTACTGCTTAGGTCTTTAACACCAAAAACTAGTGTAAGCTACCTGTGAGAAGATGCTGAAAAACAATGCAGTCATCGGTGCCTATAAAAAGACTTGGAACTTATGCCTAAATACCATGCTCTGTTTATTTTCTAGAACAGTGATGGCATTTAGCTTTTTAGTTACAGAATTTTTTTTTCTTTCTTGTTTTGTGAACACAGGACCTTGGTGATGGTTATCTTAGTAAAACACACTTTCAAGTAAGAAATAGAAACATCCCATCAGACCTCAAGGAGAAAAACAATGATAACATTGAACAAATGTTATTTACGCGTGTTGAAGTAAGTACAGATTTTAGACTTCTGTGTATATAAAATAAATCATGAACAGGATTTTTTAAAATACTATGCTATTAAATTAAGTCCCTCCAGAAAGACTTCAGATCTTACGTTACCAGTGGCTTTTAATTATTCTTCCTACAGTTGTTCTCATTCAGGTGTACAGCTATATTGGTGATGAAAATTGGAGGAAAGTGGAGAGTTGAAACTGGAGATGAAACTCCAGCATCTTTTACCATGAAAGGATAATATTTCTTTGCACATTGATTCACTAACATTAAGGAAACTTTTTTTTTTTGTGGAAAAAGATTGAGCATCAAGCTTTAGTTATCTTAGAGGTAAATAGTAATTAAAAAAAATGAAACTGAGGTTAATATTAATTTGAAGTGTTATTTACCAAATAAGTAAGTAGTGTACGAGAATTTTATACTCAGTGTATACTTTTCTACTGTGGAACTAACTTAAAATACTGAGCAATGTTTTGAAACTGGTGGTGGGAAATCAAATATATTTGGTGTTCTTGAATGACAATAGACTTATTTCTTCAAGAAAACTAAAACTGTTCATTAAACTCAGGGTGAACTGATCAGAATAATTATTTTGTTGTTTGATTCTACATTAGACCTACAGATTATTGACTAATCAAGTTATAAACAGTAGAAACTCACTCCTTTGTTATGTTACCATAAATGTGGAAGGAAACATTTGATTATAATTGACTGAGAGCAATGTATTTTATATATTATAAGCTGTCGGATAGATGGATGTGGTGTATTTTCCAGCTACCTTTTTCTGCAACAATTCCTTTTCTTTTTTTGTCAGCACACAGATTTTTGTTTTTTTTCCCACAGAGACTCTGATACAGGGTCTGAAATGAGTATTCTTTGGCCTGGTTTCTGAAGGAAACGCCACTTAAAACAATCATCCTGTCTGTTAGTCTGTGATGTAGTCATTTCTACTGATTTTTGAGTTCACTCACAGGTTTCAGCTGTATGTTAAAGAGGGGTAGATGCCAAAAAGCATTTGATTCTTAAAAAAATTGTGAAAGCAGATGGCTGGCTAGATGAAGATGACTTTTACCAGCGGGTACAAGTCTGATCTTTATGTTCTGTTTGGCTGGTCAGTGCAAGTACAGGACTGCACTAAAGCAGCACCTTGGTCCCTCAGAGTGCCATGAGGAACAGCTAGGGTTCACATGGCAGAAGTAAGCTGGAAACCAGGCATGGTTCTGTTAGCAATAAGGCAACTTGTTCAATTCACTAAAAAAACAAAAAAAGATACAATTTTACAAGGCTATTGCTGATAAACTAGCTTTAATATGAATTGGAATCCATATAATCTTCAGAATCATTACCTTGCATTTGTTTTATAAGTACCAATTATAAGCATAGTATATTAGTCATCTGAAGGGTATCTGAAGTGTTTTCAGATTTTCTTTAATTTATATTCTAGTGTTTCTTACAATGAAGGCTAATATCAGTGCTTCAGAGGTTGTTACTTAATTGTCACTACAGCAGTGTTTATACTTCAATCCTGACTTGTAAGAACAGATTACTGTTTACATTCAAAGTTGCTTTTAACAATGGTGACTTTTTTTTAAATAACAAATTAAGTCTTCATTACAGAGTGTATTTTAAAAGAACATCTTGTAAAAAGCTATTGAGTCCTTCTTCTGGAAAGAAATATCAGCTATTGAAAAAGTGTCACAACAGAAAAAAGACTTCAGAGCCTGTAACATGCTAAAAAGTGTACCTTATATACTGAAATATAATTATAAACAATCTTTAATATACTGAAATATGATTCCAGGCCAAACTCTATGGTTTATCAAGATACTAATATTAATAATTACCTCTTGAAATATTGTGCAAGATTCCTATGTTTTGAATCAGAAATGTCTAGGGTGAAAGAGACCTTGAACATCAGCTGGTCCTCTCTGAAAAAGAGCCTTTGTTCATGTTGCGTAATAGCAGTAAAGACGAAGAGTGAAGCAAGAGAAAGGCCTTAGAAAATTATGTAGGTTATAAGACATGAGGTTATGCATAAGAAAAAAATGGAGTTTCCTCTCCAAAATGTTCACTGCCTAATAGAGATCATGTCAAATTTATATTCTTCATTGAACTGAACGGTAACGAGGCTGTTAAAGTTATTTTATCTAGAAAATGGGAGAAGTACACCAATAAGTCGGAAAATGGAATTTGCTATGGATATGTAAAATAAAACTATATATTTAACACTAAGGGAAAGATGGAAATGGTGACTGCAGAGGGGATAAATTTGCTCAAGCACAGCAGTGCATGTATAAGATGCATGTCCTTTTCCACAGATGTTGAATGCGAGAGTCCTGATGCACTGTTCTAACAGCCTGTTATTTGAATAGGTTTTGTTTTTGTAAAAATACATGTTGGACCCATAAATCACATGGTGTTAAGGAGTTCCTACAACCTCTTTCAATAAGTTATTGAAATACATTCTGATGAATAGAGTTCAGCAAAAATTGTGGTCTTGATAGAACTTGGAAAGCTTTCCACTACACTAGTTATATGCCTTCAATATTTAGCATTTTTTCCTTAGCAAATATATAAATTTTATTTTTATATACTTGAAATGTAAAGGAGCTCTAGATAAGAAGTTAAATTTATTTTGGAAGAACTGTGGCCACTGTCTGATAGTTGCATATTTCACAAATTTTGGTTTCAGAATTATGGTTGTGATCTAGTTTTTTCTATATTGTGTCTCTACTATTTGTGTCTTATTGAGTTATTTCTGACTGTCAGTAGTCTGATCTTCTCCTTTGAGGCATGGTAGGAGATACAATGCATACTTTTATGTAAGGTAATTAACTAGGAATGGTAAGAAAGGAAAAATTAGGAAACTAAGGTCTGAGTAATCAATGTCCAGTGTTAGGAACAACGAGCATTAACAAAAAGACAAGGAAAAAAATGTTCTGTGGTTTATGACAGGGCATAAGAGGCCACAAGGTTTTCCTCTCCTGTTCCTGGGAATCCAGTTCAGAGATTAGAAATGGAACATTAGTTTTGGCAGGCAATGTGAAAATTACGAGGAAAATTAGAAGGCAAATTTTTGAAGCTGGAGGGAAATATACGGAAGTTATCCATATAACTCCTATTTAAGTAATTGAACTGAAGATATGTCCAGGAAGAGGTGACGTTGAATACATCAGTGAGTATATCCTGTTGTAGCACAGAGTACAATTAGGATGTTGAACTGTAAAGAAACAAAATTGTTACTCTGCTGTTCATTTTTAGTCTGTGAAGAGCTACTGAAGTATAATGATACAGTGCAGAAAATACACAGAATAGCCAAAATAACTTTATTCAAATAGAAAATCAATTATCAGTTATCACAGTATGAAAAATGTGCTGATCTTATGGAATCTCCAGGGAACCCGATCGAATGATTTGAAACGTTTATTTCAGCTTGTTGGCCCTATGCAGAGTTAATGTTTTCAACTTTCCATCTCTTTGTCTGATATCCAAATATTTGGAGCCTTCCTGGTGAAGGAGTGATGAATAACTATGTGTTCTGGTCTTTCCTACAGAGCAGTCTGAATTATGTGGTATGCTTGATTCCATTTTCACAAGTTGTGTTTTCATCTGAAAACCGAGAATAAAATTCTGTGTGGGTTTCTTTCTGCTTATTTTAGATATCTGCAATATAGATCTTTTCATTTAAATCTTTGTTTCAGCCTGGGGACGTAAAAAAGCATTTTTGTTTATAAATCAGGCAACCTATTTTAGATGTCTTCTCTAGGAGAAGATGAGTATAAAAGTGTCTGTTTTTCTTCACTGATGTTCAAGGAAAGCTAGTTGGTTAACCTGGGTGTAGATGTCTGCATTTTGTCATGTCAATTTCATACAACCAAATATGGATCTGAGCTCATTAAAAGTAGTAGTAATTTTTGCTGGTGACTTCATTGAGGCTGAGATTTCACTTTGATGGTAAAGCTTTTATTTGGTTGAGGACTGTATTTTGTAGTGTAATTACTAAAAAACCCAAACAAACAGGATTTAAGGATAAACCATTGGAGCAACTGACAATGGGTTAAGCGTTGATTGAAATCTTTACATTGAGACTGTGGCATGCTTGTGCAGTGGAATGCTGTGGCCTTTGTGATACTGGGGGTCAGAACTGGCAGTCACAGCCAGTGCATGTAATGGATCTGCATATGATAGTACGCCAAAGTACCACCTTTTTTGGGAGGTGGTGGTGGTGTGGGTTGCTGTATTCCAGCTTCTTTTGGAGCTTCTTATTTGCATGGAGGTTCCCGTACTGCAGGTATTGTGAGATACTAAGGATCAGCTGGTTGTCAGTAATTTGCTGTCATGGGAGGCAGCCAGCTCTGGAGGACCAACAGGGATACAGCAGAAGTGAAGAAGAGGTTT
This sequence comes from Stercorarius parasiticus, assembly GCA_013396915.1. NCBI lineage: Eukaryota > Metazoa > Chordata > Aves > Charadriiformes > Stercorariidae > Stercorarius > Stercorarius parasiticus. The sequence goes on along the minus strand of VWZL01001484.1, from coordinate 1,128,760 downwards.
GGGAACCACTGTGCGGTACTGCAGCAAGTTGGCAAGTTACCTAGTATGAGGCGGGTTTTCCATTTTCCAGAACGTGAAGGCTTCTGCCTTGCACATAATAGTTAATTGATAGTTTCTTCAGCTCATTGGCAAGCCTGCAGAATTCAGACCGTCTCCTTATCCTTTCGCATGTCAGTGAACCTTTCATATCTCCTGGTTTCCAGACACTTCCAGTCTTGCTAATTCCTGAGCTGTCTTAGGCAGTAGAGAAGGCTCACAGCTCTAAGCGAGTGCAGTATAAGTGTCATGAGCTGGATTTTGTTCTTTATATTGAAATGACCCTTAACACAAGCTTAGGTGACAGTAAATGTAAAAAAGGGTTTATGGCCACATAGATGCACTGACACTATGAAGGCCAAGCTATCTGGAGACAAGTATGCTTAAATGCTAATATCTACTTAGAGCAGTTTAAGAAAGCTGCTCTCTTTGTACCTGGCAGTAACTGAGTTGTCAAGCCATTTATCTAACCACGTGCCTGGGGATCCTGTTTTATGCGGACCCTATCTTTCCATTTGCTATCTTACTGGAAAAGGACTGAGAATGTTCCTCTGGAATACCATTCTCTGAGCTCGGTGGATTTAGTTTAATTGAGATGTTTGTTTTAACGTCCAGATTGGTAAACAGAAACTACTAATGATATTGTGACTAACCGTAAACAAACTTTTGACCGAGTTTGTGGAGAACACCCTTCTAACCAGTGAGACTGGGTTCAGGCCCTGGGATATGAGCTGAAGAGATCATAAATCTTTTAGAGTATTTTCCAATATGATAAAAATAGCATGAGATGCAAAGCAAGGAACTGATACAAACACAGGGTGCCATTTGAAAATTTTAAAGTTGCAGTTTTGTTCTGGTTAAATTTTTATTGAATCAGTTGTTGTCTTTCTGTGCTGTGCTGACTTTATGCCAGATGAGTGTCATCTATACTTTTCCGCAGACAGCATAAATCTTATGTAACCACCATACTGTGTTCTGGCTAATTCAACAACAATATTCAGTATATATTCTTTCTTGATCCAAATCAAGTCTATCCTGCCAAGAGATCTGTCAGGGTCTGTATCAATGAACATGGAATTGTGTCTTCTTTTGTATGACTTATTTTATATATGGAAAGATATATTTACAACCTTATATTACCTGAATTTATAAATGAGGTCCCTGTAAGTTCGATCACAAGCTCTTCACTGAGACTAGGTGCAGTGACAACCAGCTGTGGGACATGATAAGTTTGAACTTAACCTGGGCTTGGCTTTGAGGGATACTGTGGCACGGGTATCTTGACTGTGTGAGGCAGTACCTTCCACTTCCACTGAAACTGGAGTTTTATCCTTCTGTATTTCTGTTTGGTGTTTTTTTTTCCCTTTCAATTATGTTTCTCTTTTCCAGTCTAAGTACATCACAATGAACAGGATGTTTTTTTCTTCCTATGATTGAACTATTCAAATTCTACAAAGTTATATTTCACTTACTTTGTTATGAGCCCAGGTAGCCAACTGCACTGAAACAGTGCCTTTCATTCTAGACTTTAGTATTTACCATCAGCTGTGTGCAGCTCCAGCTTTTGTTAAGTGCTATGTAGACACATTTTAAGCAATGACAGAACAATTACATACATTATGTGAATTGTTGATAAGGTGAAAAATACTGTACAAAATTCAAAATGAAGATAGTCCTCCTGCCTCAAAGAGCTTATATTCTAAAAGAGTAAAGTAGGAAAATCTGGATTCACTTTATGCATTCTTTTTGTTTGTTACTCAAATAGCTCAAGGGAGGCAATAAATTGGAGTAATAATTCTCTGTGTGTGGTTTGTCTCAGCGCTTGTGGGTATTGCAGAAGAAGTGAGTCAGTGCGGAACCATTTCTGAAACTACAGCCATTGCTACTTTATGAAGGAGTGGGCAGGTTGGGAGTGTTGAAGGTCTGTTAATACCTCATGTTGCCTGTGGAAAATGAGCACTGAGCTTCACAAACATGTTGATTCAGTTATGTATTTACTTTTATGTGTACTCCACCTTTGCTGGCAGATGTTCATTAGTGTTAGTGAAGATCTTCCCGATGGAGGATGTGAGAATGAGTCTGACATCTTTCTTAAACTTCTTAGTATTGTGCGATTTGCTGTTCAGCTGTGCAGTTCAGTTTATAACAACTAGAAAATTACAATTCTTAGTAATTATTAATCATTTTTTCTCTAAACAAATCCAGTATTTTTAGAATTAAGAACAACTCCTTTTTTTTGGTGCAAAAGTAAATAAGATGAACTCAGTGTAAACATTTGCATAACCACAGTATTTGTTGGATGGTTAAAAAATGTCAGTTGAAAACCCAGCAAACAGTACTTGAGGAGAAAAATGTAAATACATTTAATGGAATCCAGCACTCACTGCAGAAAATGATGAAAGGGCCTTAGCAAAGAGGGAGAAAATCAAGTATTACATACTAGCATAAAACATCAGTTTGTAAGGAATGATCCAAGCTTAAGAGCAGCACAGTTGCTCAGAAACAGGTGAGTTTACCCTTATTCTTTTCCATAGTTACTCTGCTGCTCTGAGAAGGGAAGTAGATCATGCTGCATCTGTATTCAACCCAAAATATGTTCCCTTGAAAAACTGATGTGGGAAGCTTTGGTAGCTTTGATAGGAGGGCAGTATTCTAATTTCAGTTTGTCTCAGATCTACTCAGACCCTTTTCATAATGCTTGGCTTCCTATTCCAATTCCACTAGGTCTCCCAGGATTGAGCCCTTCCTTTGGTGCTGCTAACCAAAATGTTGCTAGTCAGCCTTAATTGGGCGCCAGTACATGTTTGTGGCCCATAATTCTGTGCTAGCCAGATCAGTGTTTGGCCCCGTCTTCCAAATTCCTTAATGCTTCATTATCTAGCATATTTACCAGCAACCTTTTTCAAATGCCAGGTCACAGAAAGGAAACCCAAATAGTTGATGGAAACTGGTGAAAAATAAATCAAGAAACCACTTATTCTAGGGAGATCTAAAGTGTGTTGCAAAATGCAGTGAAGATGCTTGTGATTTTGCTTAAAAATATATTACTCTGAAAATGGAATTAGCCTTTATTAAACCACAAGAAAATATTCTGGTGTGGATTTTATTAACTGTGTTCTACATGAAAAGGGTTGGCAAAAGAATGGCATTGTTTAGAAATATCAAAGCTGGAAGAAACTTCGGTGTAGACATTACTCCCCTTCCTTGAGCTGGAGAAACCTCAATAAAGGAGGAATGCTGTGGTGATGGAAGTCACTTGAATCCCAGATACGTCCTGCTTCTGGGCTCCTTTGTTGATGGGATGTCTCAGTCTTCGTGGAAGAGGCTAAATGCTTCTGCTCCTATAAGGTTCTGGAGACATGGGAAGTGTTTGTCTCCCATGCACAGACCTCTGTAGATCTTTTTTTGTGTGTCACTTTGGTATCCTTGCAAATCTTGTTAACAGTAGTTACCTTTAGTTTTCAATGGCTTTGATGACATGCTGTTGGCTTGACTGTCATTGTAGGTGGTGGGACTCTGATCTTAATTCTAGTTCTTATACATTCTTTGATTGCTGTTCTGTTTTACCCAGTAGGATATACTTTAATAAGCATCCACAAACCTTAGAAATTTTATCAAAGCAAATATATAAACTAATTATAAAGCTTTTGGGAGAACTGAAGAAGCACACTGTATAACCTCCAAAAGTGATTTCTTTCTAGTTTACATGTTAGCATAGAGTGATTCAACTTTTCATCTGCCATCTTAGCATTCAGAGTTGTCGCTTAACATTAGCAAATAAATGCTACATCAAACACAGAAAAAGATGCTCTAATTCAGATTTGGTAACTGAATGTGACAGTTCATTAGAGGCTGAAGGCCTGGTGTAATCCCAGCGGAATGTCTTCCCTTCTGCAATAAATAAACCTCCATTTCCTATGGAGCATGCATTGAGACTGGTAAGTGAGGATGGTTATCCTGGAATTTGAACTTTGAGTGACTAGTAATACCACTGACAAAATTATTTATAAGCTCCCTCATTTGGCCTGGTGATCCAGTATTATAGATATTAAAAAGAAGTATTGTTACTTTGTTTCCATTTAGTGCATTTTTTCATGACATCTAGAAAGTTGTTTTGAAGAATTTATATGGGTGGTTTTGGCTCATCTAGACAAAAAAAAAATCCAGACTGAAGTCTTTAAACTTTTTTAATTCTTCAAGTTAAAATGTGATTAAATCATTTTAAAGTGTGATTTAATTTCATAAGTGTATAGTCTGTCTTTTTATGTGTGCCTTTTTAATAAAGTAATTTATTATGAAATTGTAAAAAATAATTTTTAAAAATTGTGCCAGAGTGGACTTCAACAGCAATTGTTTTTTGCCCAGTAGATTTTGCTGACTAATTTACCTTAAAACTGTGTGTAATTACATGTACATCAGAAGTATCAGCGATATGTAGGCCTGACACCGAGATAGTTACCTACCTGGGCTGTGTGTTTCCCCTCTCAATTTGCTAGGTTAATGTCTTTTTTTACAAGGCTTGGTGACTTTTGCATGAAATGTTTTGATGGCCTCATACTTGACATGCCTTGATACCGAGGTAAAACATCTAGAGATGCCAACTTCTACAGTTTTACCAGTGGAAGGGCTTGTGAGAAATTAAAATCTGTTTTTCTGTTTTCAGTTTAAAAATACTGCTGTAGTAGTCTTAATAAGAAAAACTGTTATAAAAATAGACATTTTGTGTTTGTTGTGTTACTATTTAAAAAAAAAAATGTTCACAATATGGTGGTTTGTTGTTACAATGTATTGTTCTGCTCCCCCCACCCCCTTTTTTTTTTTTCCCCCTCCAAAAAAAAGTTCAAATTGACTAGTTTGAGTGGAAGAGATACTGAAGTGATGGGCATATCAACAGTGCTTATGGTGGCACATAGGTCTACACTGTGGCATCCTGTTATATATTTTAATATATGTTATATTATTGCTATTNCTATAACATATATATGTTACAGTACTATTGTGGCATTTCCTAAGCGGTGCTATACATGGGGATAATGGAAATTAAGAATTTGGGGGGAGCGTATTGGTAGGATACAATGATTCTTCATCACGTATGAGCAAGCAGATACCAAACACTTCCCCAGTTAAACCTCCCAAACTAGATTGTTCAGGAGTTGAAATAGGCTGTGCACTACAGTGTTTTTACTCATTACAACTCATAAACGGGGACAAGCATGTGGTTAAAAGCTCACTAGAATGTATGAAAGACCCACATGCGTTACTCTGAATTTTACTATCATAGGTTGCTTTATCTCTGAACTATGTGCATTTTTATATTTAGACTATACACTTTAGGATTCAGTAGGACACACGATACTTATTCGTGGTAGTTGTTCAGAATCGATTAATCATGGAGATATGCAAAAGGATTATGCTCCAGGCATGTACATTGAAACTGACAGTGAAGTTAAATATAACAGAAAGAAGATTAATGGTAAAATTCTTGCATTCCTAAAAACAATTCTTCATGTGTGTTTGGAATAATCTGGCTTTAAGAAGGTAAAGGGATGGGATTTTTGAGCAATAGAAATTATTTTGAAATTAGTTACTACAGAATTATATTTGGGTTTGGCCAGTGTAGGATATGGAGATTTAAGAGAGCTGCCCGAATCATGAGCAGCTTTTTGGAAGCCTGGGTTTTAAAGCGTGCTTCTGTTTTATGCCCATACATATGTCGTAAGTTAGTGATGGTGGCAAGTCGGGATGGATGGAGTGAGGAAGAATGGTCCTTGCTCCCAGCACTCTGGGTGGCATTGCTGCACCAGCACATTGGGCGGTATATGCTGTGCCAGGTGTAGATTAGTTTGCTCCCTCCCAAGGGAGATTGCAACACCCCAATCATAATTTCAGCATTTGGCTGCTCCAGGGACAGTCTGATGATGTGCTGCCCTAACTCCAGGCAGAACATTGTCTTTTTGTCCAGACTGTATTTTTCAGATGTTTATGACATTAGCTCACAAACAAGAAACATGACACTATAGTATTTGTCAATACTGTTTTACCACAAAGGAAACAAAATCACAATCTAGTCAATTGTTAGCATTTTACTTTTTATGGTGAGCCTCAAAATACTTCATATTGACAATCTTGCGTATATGCTTTCCTTTGTTTCTTTTAAATTAAATTGTACTGGTACAGTATTATGCTCTAATTTTCTAGGGACAATGCTCATCTGTATTGGAGCAATACTCTTATTTTGGCCAAGTGCCTGTATTTTGTAGCAGCATTATATGATTCATCTTTTCAGTGTGTTTGGATTATTTGCATGCATCACACAGGTCATGGTGGCTTGCAGTGAATACTGCAGATTTAGGGCCTTAGCATGAGCAGTGGTTTCCTGAGAACCAGGCAAAAGGGCCAGACTTCCACATGTTACTGCTTTGTAGACAATTCAAATGTTAAAAAGCTTATAGATTGCTTGTTCTATTTGTTTCTGAAAACTATTTTACTTCTCTTAGAAAGATTATTAAGTAATGGCCCCTTTCGCTGTGTTAAATTGTATAGCATAGACCTCAGTTGAGCAGGCAATCAAGGCGTTCTTGAGGTCAGAATGTGGTGTTACTCAAGGATGCTTCAGTTATACTGTGTAATTAGTGTATGAATTTGACGTTTAGTCCTTCCTAGATATAACTAAATAGCATTGAAGTTGCTTGAGATTTAGGAATTTCTGCTGCAGGAAAATATGTTCTAAAGTTATGAAATGTTTTGTTGTCAATAATAACAATAACTTATCTTTCCTCATATAGACATACATACAATGAGAAAACACTGCTTTCTTACCTTTTAGGAGTCGAGTTCATAGCATATGTCCTTTAAAAATGTAGCTATGAAAATAAGACCTTTTTTTTCATACTGGACTGGTACTCAATGTGATACTACCAAAGCAGAGTGTTAAAATTTGGTACGAATGTGATGGTGAATGCCCTAATTTCAAAATTATTATTCTAGTTTACAGCAGAAATGAATTTGGTTCTGTGAATTTGTATGAGATACAGGTATTTTCCTGAATGAGCAAGACAATATATCTTTAACAAATAGCAGGTATTTTTTACTTGAATTCAAGTTGTTAAAGTTGTGTAATCTTTCTGCCCTGGTTTGCCAGGCACTCGTTCAGACAGTGCTGAGACATGCTTATTGACAATTTAAATGAGACACACTCACTTCTGCTGTATGCAAGATACTGAAAGCACATTCTAAGCAAAGGGAACATTGTTTAAATCTTTGTATGTGTTTGGGGACAGGAAAATACACTGCTTAGCATAAATGGGTGTCCGTAACCAGGAGTGTTTTGCTTGATGGGTAGCTTTCTCATGATGATCTATGGTGGTAGCAGTGCAAATAAGTAATTTGAATTAACTCAAACATCTTTTACCATTTTGCTCTGAATTCTGGAGGAAGACCTAGTGTCATATGCTAAATAAGATTTAAATTTGCTTTCTGAAAAAGAAAACAATGAAGTGTAAGAACTCCTTGGCATCATGAGAGAGACATTTCTGTCGGATAAGTGGTAAACTAAGATGCAGAAAGACAGACAGCGTTAGGGTAGGAAGGCTGTGGCTTGTAAGAGGCAAAAGACTTGTGCTGTAGGTAATAGGTCATATTTTATAACGTAAGCTTTGTGTCCATTTAGTGATTTTTGTAATACCATCATTGTTTATTTCCATCTGTATTTTTTATTTTTCTTTATCTGAAAGCTTGCCAGTAAATGTTTTTCTGAGACATCTGAACCTAGCTTGCAGACTGACACGGAACAAAAAAACACCTTCAAAAGCACATTAAAAAGCTTAGAAATCACCAGAAAGCGTTAACGGCTCTGTTGGCTGTTACACAATGGGATGCAGGAATTGCAATAATGTTCTTCTTCCATCTGGTGCCTGCAAACTTGCTGTTTTCAGAGGCATTCATTGCTGTAGCAAACTGTTCACTTATTCATGTGTAGCTGCCCGTTATTCTTTGGAAAAGACTTGGGTTGAAATCGGTTCAGTTCTTTGTTACAGAAGTGCTCAGTGTCAAACATACTACAAGAAGATGTCAGTCCAAATGCAAATAACATCAAATTTCAAAGCGTCTCTGCATGTTGTATATATTTGGAATGTACTGTGAAGGTGTAGTCCCAGGAGTGAGGATCTTGACTGACAATACTCAAAGGAAAATCATGCAATATCTGTGCCAAAATGTCTGTCTTAGACTGAAATTTCAATTTCTGTTTTAAATTTTCTGGCTTATGTTAGCTAACATCCCAGCCTTAAATTTCCTTCTTAGAATCTCTGTATTTATTTTCTTTGTTACATCTGGAGTGGTTAATTTTCAGGACTATGAGATAGCTACTGATTGGAAGCTACTCTGAAAGGGAAGAATGGGTTCATGAACTAAAGGATGGGGAATTGTCGGAGCCAGCGCTTTTCATTCTCAGTAGCAAAAGGAGACAACTTTGTTTTGGAACGTGCCTACTGATTTCCTTGTAATTGGTTGCCAGTTGGGGCAATATCGGAGTTGCCAGTTTTGTCACTTAACTGCAGAACAAGCACCATCTTAGGTCCTAATGAGGAATACTTGGAGGAAACAAGGGCCCCAGCCTGCTGGCAGGGTTAGTATTTACAGCTTTCATAGGAAAAGAAGGCTTCAGAGTTCGGTTAGGAGGATAGTGAGTGATAACAGAGGCAGGACACTTCATATTGCCAAACCAGGAGACAGAAGAGTTGATATGTAATTTCTGAGCACGAACCTGTTAAAAATGTCCAACTCTTGATCCTCCCTGGACATCTGAAATAACCATGTTCGTATCACAAGAGTCTTTGATGATGTGTTCATAGCAAGATGGGCTTGCCAGGTTAGCCATCACCCATCTTACATTCTCTTCTCCCAGAATATGAATTAATCTCTTCAACCCTACAATAGGGAGCAGGTAAATGAACTTTATTAATAGTTTTCCTGAAAGTATTATATGAATTCCTGGCATTCTGCCCATTTTAGTGAAGTGTCATATAATAATATGCATTTATGTAAATCTTGTCTTGCTTTCAGAAAGTATGAGCAACAAGGGAGTGAATTGAGGCTACATTGGAAATGTTCATTTTGACGTATGGAAACTTTTAGGTTCTTTACTATGTAACTTGGTCTTTTTCACCTTTTTCTTGAAGGATTTGTTGTTCTCTGTGTTAATGTAACTATGACAGTTGTTTATGGAATTTTTCACTGTTGGTTGTATACATATGTGCTACAGGTGCAATGACTGAAATACTAACTGCCAGTTACTGGACTGGAGAACACTTGTGAAGAAGCAGCAGTTCACAGCAGCTAGAACATCACCAATGTTCATCTACTATTGATATGTTACTTGTGGGAGGAAAAAAAAAAAATCAATATTTCACAAAAAGGAAAATGCTCAATTAAGCAAGACCTTTTTGGTCGTATAGCTAATAAGATAAGTTTGGAGAAATAAGCTGTAATTGGTAGGATGGCAGTACTGCAGAAAAAAATTGGGATGGTATAAACGATATACAGATATATAGCATTGCAATCTGTGTAGTATATATGCTTATAAACGTTTCTTTAAAATCACACTCCCTACACAGTTTTAAAACGTTGACATCCTGGCCACTTTTTACAATTTGTTATGATAACAGGCTGATAACATGTACATTTCTATTTCCAACAGTTGGGTACTGTGTTACAAGATTTAGAAACAAATAAATGTGAAACTTTGTATAAATCTGGTTTGTGCTAAAGTTTCTGTTAAGGGGTTCAGTATCAAGGACCTTTAGGATGAAAGCCTAGCTCCTGTGGGCAGTAACAAGGGGAAAGCCAGTGGTCATGAGTAACCATTTTTTGACTGATTTCCTTCGGAAGTGATCATTAGAGATTAGATTAGAGATCATACTGTCCGTCTGTCACTCCACCACAATGTACTTTTGAAGTTGTTTGCCAAGATCAGTTACATCTGGCAGAGGTTATTCATAGTCTGAAGATGCTAAGTTTCTAACAAGCTTTGCAATATCAGTCAGTGAGATGCAGAAGAAAGGCACTGGCAGTAACTCAAATGACTGATTTCCACCCAGGTATGAAGAAGAGGGGAGGGAGGGGTGGAAACTATAGTGAGATCGTGAGATTAATTTAGTTGGTGTCTACATTAGTACTGTGGTTTAGAGCAATAGTGTAGTTTTGGAGCAAAGCCCCCAGCTGTCCCCACTTATCATGAGTTAGTTGATTTGGTGCATTTGAACTAGATTACTTTTGGAGGAAACTAAAGTAGGAGATTTGTTCCAGGTATGTACTGCATGGGCATCAACTTGTAATGGAGGTGTAAAGGTCCAAAGCAATGTCTGAATTTTATGTACAGCTTTGAACCATATGTAGTTGGTCTTTACAGTTCAGAGAATCAGACTAAGCCCAGTCTGCAGTAGAATCCTGGAGCTACGTACACTGTGGGTTTTGGGGTCTCTGCACTGACTATTGATGCCCTTGATCTGTTCCTGTAATGCTGCGTTACTTGCTGATGCAGGCGTAGCCCTAAGTACCTTAGTACCAGTTGTGCCTTGTACAGTAGTCCCCCTAAAATAAGGACCTGAGTTCCTGTGTAGTCAGAGGAGAGCAGTACGTGCTTTTGAGTATCTCTTAAGTAAAGATCTTGTCTGCTTGAGTTTAGGCAGCAGTTAGGCAGACATGGTCTATTTTTGGAGACCTTCAAAACCAGTTATTTCTTCATTAACTGAGTTTAAACTTAAGCTCTGAATCTGAATTCATGAATCTGAATTAAGTTTCTAGGTTGAGCAAACTAAATCCCATTTTCCNGCCCAGTCAAATCCACACTTTTGGGATGTTAGCAGATCATGTAAGATACTGATCATGTTAGAAGTGAGGTGTGTCAGAAAAATAAATTAGTTAAATATGACTAAAGATCATTCTATTTTTGACATTTGGGCGATAAATATCTAGAAGCTAAGTGTAGGTTTCTGAACAGACCTTATAGCTAGCAGTGGCGAGTCCTTCGGCTATTTTACTAGAGGCTTCTGAGTACATGGTGCTTTGGAAAATCAGGCCACGTAGGTACTTACATGGAAACCTGGTAATCTAAATGGAAGTTACTGATTTTGAGGGTTTTGTCCAAGATTTAGAAGCTAAGGCAAGGTTTGTTGTCTTGAGTAGTTACGTGGGTTTGCAAGAATGAACACAAGAGCAAGAAAAAGCTACCTACATAAAATCCTAAACCCCAGGTGGGATGCATGGAATACATTTAAATATCTCCTTTGTAGGTTCCTTGGGCTTCAGCAGTATTGCAGCATGTGTTTTAATGTATGCTTAATGTATGTTTAAGTAGTCCAGTGATTTAGATGTAGAAATGCAGTTAAAGAACAATCGAAGAGACTACGCAATCCAAATTTTGATCCCGTGGTCTGGTATTAGCTGTAATTATTTAGCTTTCAAAAATAAATATTACTACTGCAGCCATTTAAAAACAAATGTAAATGCTAGAAACTCGTACAAGTTTCTAATTTTAAAAATATTTTTATTTGCTGTCTGTTGTTAGATGCTTCTTTTCACGTTCCCCAGGTTTTTTCCCACTTTTTGTGAAAGGGTAGAAACATACTTGCCATTTAACCTCAAAGACATAGTTTTGTGTAAACCATAACTGCACAAATTTGCCTTCTAAGAAAAATGTTAAACATTGGGAAGATGAGAATGCAAAAGGTCTGCTATACCAAGAGTTAGCAAGGTATAATAGTCTCCTTTGGATTGTACTAGAAAAACCATTTTAATCTGATTTTCTGTGGTGTGTGTTTCTGTCTCTGCCCTTGCATCTACTCAGAAATTCTTCCATCAGTGGAATGATGTTAACCACATTTGAGCAAGTTAGACATTTTTAAAGACAATTAAGCTCCTGTAAGTTTCATGGAATTAAATGGCTGAGTAGAGGACAGAGACCATACAAGTTATCTGCCTGAGGGAAAACTTGCAGCATGTGCTGATAACTTACTATGTGGCAGAGAATCCACATGAGAAAGACCTTATAAACGTCCCAGATGAAGGAAAAGCCCTGTCCTTCCTTGGACCTAAAACTCAGTTGACCACAAGACGCAAATCTGAAGGAAAGAAAAATCAATGAGACAAAACAATTCAAGGTAATTCTGGGTATACAGTATTTAACAAGCAACTTGATGAGCAATTTAAAAATATTTTGTCATGTGGATTTGATGCAGTCTGAAAAAACAAACATGAGTTGATTAAAAAACTATACTTACATAAATAAAAGATTGTTTTTTTGCTATTGATCCCCCTCCCCCTGCCCTTTCCTCAAATACCTGTGCTTTGGGAAGACAAGGAGTGCATTTGACTAACTGAGTAAAGTCTCCCGATGGGCAGCCTTGTAGCCCTGTCAGAATATGCTGGGTGTATGGATAGTACGACATTGCATTCTTTGGTGAAGCCCAGCATACCTTTAGTTGCTATGTCTGTCCCTGTCAATGGAAGATTTGACTCTCTGTGAATAGTTAAATTGTGCTGAACCTTTCTGGTAGCATTTTGTATACTACGTTGTTATAGGTATTCTGGACTTTCTAAGTCTGTGCTAAATTTATGGATATTTGCGATCCTATTCAAAGCTGCTGTGTCTGTGTGGTATTAAAGTAAATTAATAATCTGTAGAGCAAGCGCAATGATTCCACCAAGCTTTATTACCCAGTTCTTCTTAGATGAAAAATTCTTAACACTTCCAGGGAAAACATTGGACTTACTCTCCAGGCACTGTAGGATGTTAGGCATCTCTCATACTTGGTGTTAGATGGCTGGCTATCTTTGAAAGCAACATCTAATGGAAATACTCTTTTTTTAATACAGTTTGAGGAAGACTTACTTTCCCTATCTTTTTGCATATTTGAAGATTATTTTTTTTCTGGTTGATTTCATAGTTTTATAACTACAGTATCGCATTGGTTGCTGTAGCAGTTTTTAGAGCAAGGATTTATTCAAATTCTGTCCAGCTTTCACGGAAGCTAATGTAAGTACTCACTGTGCTGTGAACTGCAGCTGATTCTGCTTTATAGGTAGCAGTCTTAATAGCTAGACATGCAAAGCTCTTTAATATCCAAGTTTTTGAATGAAAGTGAATCATACGTTACTGAGGAAGTAAAGGTATTTCTAAACCATGTTTTCAAACACCAGAGCTAGTCTAAACTTCTTTTATATAGAGCTACTTGGGCGCCCGTAGTAATCTGGCCATCAATAATCTAGGCAAGGTGTTTTTTTGCCACTGCTAATCAGATTTTTTGTATGAGACTTTATTTACTGCTCCATGTTTTTCATCTCTTCTACTAACATTACTTATTTTCTTTGTCTCTGCACAAAAAGAGCATTCTACTGCCACAGAAGAGTCTCATTACAAAATTTTATTTTAAACCCATCTCTAGAAATACCTCTAAAAATAGCTAGAATTTAATGTTGTTTTTTTTAAGTCTTCTTTCTGAAGATTGCCCAGATACTACTGTGATGGAGATAGTGGTAAAAAGGAAGAAGTTGAAAAATAACATGAGTGGGGTTGTTATTGATGTTTTTCAGTTAATGAACTTCATTATCTTCAATTGAAATCCCTGTTGTAATCTGACACATTTACTATTCTGGGAGGTGTCCTCACAGTATTTCCGATTTTGTCCATTGGTGTTATTTTAAACCCTATCTGAGAATTAACTTCTACCTATTGTTTTTCAAAGGCAGCCCTTTGTCATAGATCTTCTAACTATGTGTAAACATCAATTTTATAAGAGTCTACTGTACTGACAGCTGGTTATGTTGTAGATGTTCCAGTGAATGGTATCTCTTTTCAGTCAGGTGTAGAAACCTTGCTGTGATGAGTTGTTCCCTTATACATATGAAGTCCTTCATAAAGGACAGCACTCTTCAAAGATATAAATAATATGTAATTGAAAAGGATAATCAGTTTTCTTTAGTGATTGAAGAACATTTGATAACCATACATGAGTAATACAACAAAGTGCTTAAGCAAATCAAATCCAAATCAAGTACCTCGAAAATTTTTAAATAATAATTATTAAAAACTGAACACTTAACACTTTGAACTGACTAATAATATGTAGACATACAAGGAGTGAATGGATTGGTAGAAACAAGTGTTAAGAGTAGGAGGGAAGTGACCTGATGCAGTACTTTGGTAAGGAAGGGGATGAGCCCATTCTAGTCAGTCAGAGACTACTTTTAGAGCAGTTTCAGGCTGCCAGAAGTTAGATTACAAATAGTTTCTTTTTCAGGATCAGGAGAGCAGAATGGTGTGTTTTCTATCCCTTCTTTTTTCTTTCCATCTTTTGATCTGTCTCTGAAATTTTCCTCTACCAGTATCAAAGAACAAGGATTTAAAAATATACTATTTCTGACTGTAGAGTAAATACAGTTATATTCAACTGGTTCTGAAATAAAATGTTTGTCCTTAAATAATAATTTAGTAATGTGCTGGAAATTCAAAGCATTGGTTAAATTTTATGGAATGTATTGAGTTTGCCAATAGCAGATGCCACTTACGAGTGGGGAGAACCCTTGCAAATGGATTCTCCCCCTGCACTCACACAGTTTGCAGTTACATATTGTATGTTGCGAGTAACAGAGAAGAGATAAAATAAGAATACATTTTTCAGGTGTTTCAAACATGACTATACAAGGCAAGACTTAGGTTGTAAGCTATTTTTCAGGGACCTTCTATTTATTCTCTTTTTGAAGGCGTTATAAGAGCTTACTTCTGGAGGCAGAGTGGCTATTATTCATGCATTGCTTTGTTAGACATAATTAACCTCATAGAGAAGTAGGATATTATGTTAACCCAAGCAGAGTATCATACTAATATGGCTATGTTCTTTCTGGTACCTGAGGCTTCTCTCTAGAAGTTGTGAACATGCTTTGCTCGAACATTTGATTCATTCTGATATCGCCAGCAACCAAACAATATAATAAAATGACTGCATACACTGAATAGTTTCCATCTGTCCATACCTTCCGTATTTGTGTTCCGTAGTGTGTTATTGCCTGAATCTTACTGTAAAATAAGCACGAACACATGTAATCCTTTCTCTCTCCTTTTTTTCCATCTTTCCTTTTTCTGCACTTTATAATGTTTTTCTTGACTATTTTTAGTAATGGTAGATGAATAATGATTGTATCCATAGAATTTGTAAGAATACAGAAAGCTTCCTTAACACATCTTGCCAAAAATAGATTAGGAAAAATATTTTTTATGGAACTAGAAGTCAGTTCTGTAGGATTTACAACTTTTTGGTTTAAAAGAGCAGTTGAAACAAGAAGTTTTTACCATGTCAATAATAGCATTGGAAGGGAAACTTGTAGAATTATTTTTTCCCACTAGTCTGTTGAAAATGGTTTGTTGATAACTATGGCATTATTAAATTGAATTATTATTCTGGTATTATTTCTATAAATGGTAAGAATCTTCTGTGTGTAACAGCTGATGTATTTTTTTCAGCAGCTGGGTTTCTCAATGAGCAAAACCCTGAAACTCTTTCAGGTTTGGTTTTAGCATGTAGTAAGAATTATAGAATAGCTGGCCTTAGAAACAAGCTTGGATGGATGTATCATGAATTGATTCTGTTTAAAATAAATAGATGGACAATTTAAATACTTAAGTTTCTTAATTTCAAAAGGACAACTTGTAATTTCTTATAGATATTTAATGATTTTGGCTGAAACATGCTTTGGCTTCCTTTTAGTTGGAAGTGCAGAATAGTCTGAAGCCTAACCATTGTAGCAAGATCATCAGGAAAATAAAGCAACTTTAAGGAATGGAGCAAAGGTATAGCTTAGATGTTTTAGATACAAAATAAGAATTCCCAGAAAGAGAACCTGCTTTATATCTTGAAAATAGGTCTGAAAAGATGCTAAGACAAAAGTCAAAAGGTCCTTTAAGCCTGCATACAGAAAGATTAAAGGAAGAGAAGCAAGCCCAGGGAAAAGATGGCAGACAAAATTATATTTTACTCTCTCCACCAGGTAAATGGAAATGAATTCCCATTTTCATTAAAGGCAATTTCAGAGAAGGCAGGATGGCTAATGAGAATGGGTATGTATGTAAACAGAAATTTCTTCAATCAAGGGAGAAGGAAAATTTGAGAGGAGGTTGTGAACTAGAAGGCAAGAGATAACTTCTACCCTAGAATTCCTGTCAGGTGTCTGTCTTGTTGGGTGATAGCGTTGAAATGCAAAAAAAAGAAATCTATTTTTTTCTATCTAAAAAGGCAAGAAGCTGTAGGTTTATTAGCCTATTATCAGTGGTATTCAAGGTTTTTGAATAAATTCTTAACAAAGAAATAAGTGAAGGTTGAAAATGGAAGTAAGGTGGAATGCAAGATGGGTGTACAGAAGATAGTTGATATAATGAACCATTACCTATTATTTGGCAAAATAGCTGATTTGTTGGAGAAAGAAAATTCAGTGCTTCTAATCCATTTAGAGTTCAGTAAAACTTTTTACATTAATAGCACGCAGGAAAACAAAACTGAGTAATAATACCATAAAAATTCATCCTTGGACAAATTTTTTAACTAGTAATTGTAGTACAGGAAGTGGGAGAGGGTTAATTAAATTTGCTGATGGCAAAATATCTGGAGGTATTGTCAATATAGGAGAAGATAAGAAATTCCTACAGAGAGAACCAGAGGATCTTGAGGACTGGCATAACAGAAACAGGATGAAATTTAGTGGTGCAAAATATAAGATCGTGTACTTGGGGAGTAAGGATAAGATAATTCTGTTTCAGAAGCTCGTGGGTCATTAGATGGAAATGACTGAGAAGGAGAAAGAAATGGGTGTTTTCGTTGATCATAAGATTACTGTGGAGTGCTAATGGGCATGAATGAAATAAAGACAGTTTTAGGTTCTGTCTGGGTGAAAAAAGTAGAATTGTTATGGTGACTGGGAAAATCAGATTGGGAAAAGCCTGTCTTAAGAGAAGAGACCAGAAGAATTCATCTTGTTTAGCCTAGAAAAAAAAAACAAAGCCTGAAAGAAAATATAATTTATCTCTGTTAATACATTGGGGAAAAAAAGTTGGAAATGCCAGTGAATGAAAGAGCTATTTAAACTAAACTGATACGTTGTCACTGGAATTACAAGTTATAAACTGAACTTGGATAAACTTGCACTAGAACCGGAGGAGAAGTGAGATGCTGAAATAGCTTTCCAAAAGAAACAGTAGTATCCTGAAGCCAGTTAGTTTTCAGGTAAAACTGTATCAATTTAGTAAAAAATTGTATGATGTTTGATACCTATGATAATGAGCTCCTGAACTTAATGACCCAGAAGGCCCCTGCCCTCCTATTTCATACACCATGCTTATTCATTTTGTGTTATCCGTGATTGTGATGAAAGATGGGTATTTAGAGTTAATGCCTTTGTTGATAAATATATATATGTATATGTGTATACATATCTTTCAGATTTTGCAAGGCTTCTTGGAGGGTCAGGGAATTAGAGCAGAGATTTCACAAGAATGCATGATTCCCCTTGTAAAACAGGACCCTCATCCTCACATTATGTGTGAGAGAGATTTTCACTTTTGCCGTAGACAAAGAGTCCTCAAAGCATGGAATCTGATTTTGAGAAAACGCGATCCTCAAAATCCCTCAGATTTCATTCTTTCAAAATCTGGGTCCGTGGTTTTGTTTTCGTGTGAAGTTCAGCTTGGAATTTCTCCTTCTTCTCAAAAGAAATTAGAGAGATAGTTTACCTTCCCAGCAGAGGAAACAGAGGGAAGAAAATACAGGAAGTTTATCAAGAATTAGGTGAACAATTCACAGCGCTAGCTAGCATGTACCCCTTATTGTTTGGAATCCTGAGAATCCAGCGTACCCTGGGGAATGCCTGTCTTAGGGCAAGCTTTCAGAAGAGAATGAAGAAATAATTTGGTTTAGTTAGTGGAAGTGGGATGAGAATTTGCTGGTGAGATTGCATGTGTAATCACCCTTCATGTGTGTGAGGGCAGGAGTGTTCGCTATGGTTGGACTGTGAAGACGAATGGGTAGAGAAAGTCTGGGATAAGCAGACAGTCATTGGTATGGCCTAAGGTTATTCCCTGCTAAAACTTGCTTAATGATGGTATACATTGCATTTTTTTTTCCTCCATAGACTGAACATGGAACTTTTCTGCTTCCATGGTTCAAACCTGATACCACTACTCAGAAGTATTATTGTTAGTAACGCTAAGCAGTGCCCATGGACTTCAGGTAGCTTGTGTCCACTTTGTAATTAGCACTAGGCATTTAGGGATTGTGATGGGATGAGACCAATAAATGATTAAATCCCCTTGGTTGCTTTTTGGTTTATTTTCCCCTGACATTGGAAATGTGAGTTGTCATAGCCATTTGTACTATTAACAGTCTAAAAGCTACATTCTTATCTGATAAAAAGAACCAGGAAGTGATTATTAAGCTGGGGAACAGAGGGGATGAGGAATCCTATCCTAAACGCAAAGCAGAGAAAGAGTGTGGAGAAGGCATTGCTCTGAGCAGACTCAGAGGGTGAAAACTCAGTCCCTGCCCTTGCAAGTTATCTCTAGAGCTGAGCTCTGATGGATTAAAGAGGGAGGATGCTGCAAGGTTAGCCATTTATTTCACCTTTTTAGCCAAGCTTTGCCTTGAAGCAGAGAAAACTCTGGTGGTTGAAAATGCCTTTTTTTAATGAAACACAATTTTAGATTATCCGTAGCTTTAGATTTTTACCTTTTTCTTGGTAACCTTTTTTCCAAATTTATTACCAAGGACGTAATCGTTGCTTTCCTAGGTGAAATTTGTTTTCATTTGGAAGTCATCTGGTGTTAAAAATGAACAGAACTGACAGACGGGTTTCTCCAGAGAAGATGTATCCTAGGAAAGCAGCATGTAAAGCTGCCAAGAAGCAGGGATCTACAACCTGAGAGAAGGGTGGGATTTTCTGGAGCTGTGCGTGAGTCCTGCCAATTGGAGGGGTGCATGTGCACCTGGTATCAGCTGCTGACTCGTAGGAAAACGTCCTGGTAGGCAAGGTACAGGTGGAGTAAAGCAGAGCCCTGGACAATCCCACAGATTGTTACACGCTTCTGCACACTTCCAGCTTCAGAAAAGCACTTTTTACCCAGTCTTTACAAATGACTGGTATTTGGGAACCATGCTATGAGTTGAAGCATATGTGCTATTAAATGGTCCATATTACTTACCTTCCAGTGGCTGAAAGTGCAGTTACGTGGAAAAAGAACCAACGTTTTTAAAAGTGCGATTTTACATATCTGTGCTGAAAGCTTGCCGTAGTGAAATAGATGAGTTCTGAATCTGAACATTGTTCTTAACTTCCCGTGCCCTTGTTCTGAACCCCACGCATCTTCATGAACTTGGTTCAGGTTTATTATTTTACTTTAATGTTAGAAAAATGAGCCAATACATAGTAAAGAGTTTGAGGTGAACGCATTTTTTGATGATGATAAGGTGAAGAGTGTGCAGAATTCATCTACAAATGTGTTGAATTTTCATTTCCTTTTTCCTAAACGAGAAGATCATTCTGCTTTTTTTTCAGAAATATTATCTTCAATTCCGTTTCATTTTTTTATACCCAGATGCTCAGCAGCCTTTATCGCCATATTAGGACTAAGGCTAGAAGTTCTGGGTTTGTGTAGGTGCAGATCTCTTGGCCTGTATTAATGTTCTCCCCCTAATGTGCCTCGAAGCCTCAGGAGACTTCTCAGGAGACAAAGCTGTAGGACATCTAAGGTTTGTGTAAGTTCCATACAGGCTTGTGGAAGCCTATCGTTTGGTCAGGTGTGCCTGTTAAAGCACGTTCACGCAGCCACAAGTGGGAAAGAGGACAGACCATCTGTATAGTCAGTGTCTTAGTAGAGGTTTGTACTGCAGAAAAAAAAATAATAATGCTAACCTTGATTATAGAATTACAGTTTTATATGAGAAAATCTAATATTAATGTGCTCTTTTTAGGTTAATTTTGTCTGAGTGACTCAGACAGTTCCCAATTGTGATTGGCAATCAATAGCAATAATATGAGCACTAAGTCATGTTTCTTCATCAAAATGACAAGCCTCAGAGCAGACAGCATAATTGTTTGCTTTTCTGCACAGATAGAGACGTGATTTCTCTGCTGTTTTCTAAAGAATGAGTTCATGGGGGCTGAGGAAGTTAATGTGTAAAAGCACCAGAGACAAAGACTTCTGTAAGAATAGGGAAGTGTAAATATAAAACAGAATGGACATCTAAAAAGTTGCGCTAAACATTTGCAGCAGTAGCTAATGACAGGTATTTTATAGGTACCCTTCAGAAATTTGGAACAGAGTGGAGCTTCTTCTGGCATCTCAAAGAGGCTTGTTAAAGTAGAACAGTATTAGGTACATGGTATTTTAGGAAGTGAAACAAGGATTTTAGTGTTTGGGCGAGTAATATAACTTATGTAGCTGCTATTTCTCAACAGTATCTAACCTTAAACCTTGAAACCGAAATAAAGTCTCTAATAATTTTTTTTAACTTCCCAATGCAGCATATGCGTTTTCTTGTTTTCTTGAGTCTTATATCCATAAGAAAGAATTAAATATCATTATTTTCTGTCTATTTTAAGTTAGGAAAGGTATCTATTTCTCTTTAGCATCTGATTTTTTTTCTGTATGTTCCAAGTGGTATGTATCTTTTGGCTCAGTTTTATGTGTGTTACTTAATATCTGCAATATCAACAGTTCCTTCAATACTGGTGTGATTAAGAGATAAGCCAGAAAAAGTTAGTTATTTTGAGAGCACCTGATACCAAAGGGATGAAAGCTAGAGAAATCCTGTTGAAAGTTACATTGTTTCTCACTATGAAATGTCAAGACTGTCAGGAGGAGGAGTGAGGCAAGGAGACTTAATGGTTTTGAGATGGAGCCAGCGTCTCTAAGAGAATACCTGGTGTATGATTGCTGTGCAAGGCCGGTACTAGGCTTGATGCTGCATCCCCTTCTTTGTTCATCATCATCTAACTCACATTTCAAGTGTATCAGTTAATGTGTGGGCAGGGGTTTTATCTAACATTTACGAATTTTGGAAAATCTGGACCTCAGTAAAGCCCAACAGGCGATCTGTCAGGCTAACATGATTCAGATATTTTGCATTTATTTGTACATATTTTTTTTGTCCTTTTTGTTGCAAATCAAATGGAATTGTGTAAAACTGTGCCATGTATCAGGAAGGCTGCTCATGTACAACTGCCATGAACCATTGCAAAATGAAACAAAACAAATACTGTAGCTGGTCAGTCTGTTTCGGAAAGCTGATACTGGCCCTATTTTACACACACATCATCCTTCATAATTTTAAGGAAATATATGTATATTTAGTTGTTGTTATAAAATTCATGTTTCTTTTTTCTTTCCTACTTCCATCTTTTTTCCAAATATTATGTTAAGAATTCAGATTTTCTACTACTGTTACATGTAAAAAAATTAAGATTCTTTACTGTGCGGAAAAACTATGATTGATGAGCTAACAGGAATGCTAACAGACGAAAACGTGGCAAGAGAATTCTTAATCAGAATATGTTGAACTATGCTTTAAGTATGCTTTCAGCACCTACTTCTGTGATTAATCCTTATTTGAATAGAAGACAAATTTGTGAAAGAGTTAACCGTCTTAGTGTTTAAATTACATTTCCGAGTTAGAGGCAAACGCATTTTGCACCTACTCTCTTGCTTCTCTGGCATCAAGTTCTGTGCCTGGGTTTACACTGGAAGGTACTTGCTACCATGATAACATTAGTTTTACAGGCACAGTCATATGGTTTTCCTTGGTTATATCTAGTAATAGTCTTGCACCAGCTGAAGAAATTCACAAATCTTGGTGCTACCAGATTCAAGTATTACTGCGTTTTGTTCTTCAAGGTTGCTGAAAACTAAATTTTATTTTTGCTGATGTAGGGCCATCCAGCTTTCGAAAGCACATTGTGTAATACTTCACAGAACAATTTGGCAGTTATTCTTAAACTTAGGTATTTAGTACAGAGAGTTATTACTCTTCTGTAAGTTATTTGTTAGATTGTTTCGAAGCATAATTTTGACAGTGGCTGAAGCTATGAAGGTCCCAGGATGTATTATAAGGTCCTCTGAGACATGGTTATGTTAATATTGTCCAGTGATTAAAGATGGTGACAACCTTTGATAAACTGTTAAGCATGGTTTGTACTGATTTCAATTTCAAAATTAAACAATTATGAAAAGGGCTTTCTAAACATGTTGATATTTTACCACTGGATGATTACACCTTGATAATATTTGATCTTCATTTTGGAATGTTTGGTTTTGAAAACAAACCCATCTTTTTAATATGTCTTGTGTATTTTACTGCCATCCCATGTTTTAAAGATTGCTAATGTTCATAAGCGGTTTACCTACCAAAGCTTCAGAACTGGTTTTGAAGTTATTTTGCTAAAATAGTGAGTTGTAAAGTAGGTAATTATTGTTTTGAGTGTTTGGAAATATGCAGCATTTTGGCAGTAGGAATCAGAATAATTAAATTATACTCTCAGTTCTGTCATGAATTTACCATGTAAGCTCGATCAAAGCACTTCACCTTTCTGTCTCAGTTTTCACAGAGTAGCTTGTGTTTGTAGGGGGTAGAAGTTAACAAAAACAAAATAAGTTTTCTTATCAGTAATCTTGATGCAGAATATGCAGTGAAGTCTGTAATAACCACTTTGTATTGAAAAACCTCAATAAAACCACTAAGGCAAGAACTTCGTTGCATTGTAATTTTTACTTTCCTCTCAACTATCCCCATCATTAAAAAGGAATAGATATATTTATGACCTTGTGTTTTCCTGATATATCTTGGTCCTCCTGGGCTTATTATTAACAAAATTTTGCCTAATTTTTTTTAAAGGTGGAACTATAGAATAAGCAAACATGGTGCAACTTGAAATTTGTATGAATGAAGACAGTTTGTGAGGATAAAAATCTCAGAACTGAGCTGTTCGGTATTTACGTTACAGATGATCAGCCTGTACTTCAAAGTTAGAACAAACTGTATTTCACGATAGAACTGTATATAACCAGTGTTAGTGCAATGGTCTACATTCTTCTTCCGTGTGACACATTAAAACATGTAGAATTAAGCAAGGGATACATTTGACCCCGTTTTTCTTGTTTTTATTGTCATGCAATTTTAATTTTACAGTTTTCCCTGAGCAGAGGAGAGGGGGAAACATTATGTTGCCCAAATGAAACGAGCGTATGATGTGAGGAATTCCTGCTGCATGTTCTGTAGTAATGAGAGCATGTTTATCATTATCGAGTCCCCTGCTGCAAGTTGTTTATTCGGCTTGAGTAGCAACCATGTTTTCTATCTGAGTAGTAACATACTGTATTGTAAGTAGTTAGTGCATTTCTCTGGTGACCCATATCTCTGAGCAATTGGAGGGCAATTCAAAATTAAGAAAAAGAAACAGCATTAAAGGAGGACTAGAGGGCTAGCTTAACCCTCTCTACCCTCAAATTTAGTTTGAAATACAACTTCCTGTTGGGGGTCTTCGTCTCTAGTGAGAGTGGGAGGAAAATACGATTTTTTTTTTTTTTTTCTTACTGGATGTGTTCTAAGCGTTGGGAAGGGTGGAATGGCGAACACTTATACTCGAGGGAAAAACAGGAACATTGTTTCTAATTCCATTGAAATACAGACATTTTAAAAAGCTCTTTTAGAAAAATGTAAGAAACTATTTGGAAGTGTCTCAGTAATATGGCAAGTCTGCACTGAGCAAGTGTGCTCTGCCAGGAGGCTGTACCAGTAAAGTCCTGCTGGTCTGGGGGTAGCTCAAGAGCCACCGTTAGCCATTTCTACTGTGGTAGTAGGTAGGACCAGCCCCAGCCACAGCCCCAAATGAGACAAAATTGGCTGTTAAACCCACAGATTTGTCTGCATGACTGCACCTCCTGTACTGTATTAGAGGCTGCTGCTATCTCACTTCATGTTATTGAGCAGCTTGAATGTTTTAGATGATATATGAGGCAGATCTGTAGAGGTGGTAGATGCTTTAACTCTAGACCTTGGGGACTGGGCTGTTTTGGAGTTAGACCTTTGATTTTCTTTTAATTCAGATTTATGTATCGTCAGTTATTTTCAGAGGTAAAGAACAAAACTGATGTACCTGTAGCCTTCTACATGGTGAGCTGCAATAAATTCCTTTTGGTTTCACATTGTGTCTTGTAAATGCATGCTTTGGCTCTTGAAGTACTTTTTTAGTATGCTCAGTATGTTCACGTAGTAAAAGCCTTGTAAAAGCATTTGAAATGTCCCTGGCATCAATATCAAATAAATGGATTTTCTTTGGCTCGTAAGTGGCTTTATTTTTATTTTTTCAGAGTTATAATTGCAGTCAGGTTTATAAACACGCAGTTCTCTTTTGTGTAGTGCTGTGTGGATACTGTGGCAGAGGTGAAGGTGTTAGAGAATTTTTTAATGGAAAATTAATTTTCTACGAACTCAAATTTTCTTCAGGAATTTATTTTTCTAATTAGACAAATGACAACGATGTAGTTTACCTAGGATCAGTTCAATCCCACTGAAAGTGTGACAATGTGTTAAACTTCTCTGAAAGTTTTCTTAGCAACAGTTCAACAATATGCTGCATTACCCAGCAGAGCTGTATTTTTTAGGTCTTTCCCCACCAATGAATGCTATGTTGGGGAAAACGACATTATACTTTTTGTGGTATAGCATTTCCTTTGACTGTATGGCCATCAGAGCAGTGCAGTGCCTTTGAATGCCTCAAGGTAGAGATAGACTGGCTAGAAACCCTGTTTTATGGACAAGAATCAGATGTGCATTAGGTTATGCACACTACTAGGATTATCAAGCTGAAGGTCCAGCTGATTCTAAGTGAATTGGTTCAGCAGATTTACGTGGTACGCTTTAATTTGGAAATACTGACACTTTCTTTTTTAATATTTCACCATCTCTAACCAGACTTTTTTTTTGTTGTATGAAAAATGTCCATATTTAAGTTTTCTGTTGATTAAAGAGAAAGACAAATGTTAAAATACTGGAATTTCTGGTGGAATGGAAATTGCAGTGTTTGGTCAGATCTCAGCCTTTTAAGTTCTCTTTTGTTTGTGTAAAACATGGTTGGGCAAATGAGATCTGTGAAGTGTGGGGAGAATCCCTAGTCGCAATAGGAGAATGAAGGGCATTTGTCTTTTGATTTGTTGATACTCTCAATACTTTCGTGACAAATGGGAGAGTAGAGCTGAGATCAGCTTGTGGGTAATCTTGATGTGGCAACAATTGTGTTATAAACTCTATTTCCTGTAACAGTTTCAATCTCCTGCTCTATTGACTGTACTTCCCAGCTTTGTATCATCAGCAAAATTTGTCACAAATCTCTTGCTTTTGTGCTCTGGTTATTAAGGAATATTTTAACTAATGTTACTTTACAGACCAGTTTTAGAAGTGCTTAGTTGTTCAACTGTCTCCTTGTCAATAATTCTCCCTTTACCGTATCCCATTATTATCTCCCCTTTTGCCAGTTTCTTATGTATTACATTTGTAACATAATCCCCATCTTCTCCAGTTTAAATAATAATTTCCCGTTTGGCGCAGTATTAAATGTTATACTGAATCCAGACAGATTGAATCTCCTGCATTTCCTTGTCCACTAATTTAGTTATCTTATCAGAGGAAGATATCAGGTAAATTTGGCATGCTCTTTCTTCAGTAATGTTATAGTTTGTCTCAGTTTCTGTATAGCTCTGTATGTTTATTCTTTCCTTCAAAAATGGTTCTAACCCTGGTATACACTGATGTCAGATGACGGTTACCCAAGTAGCATTTGCCCCCCCCACTTTCTTAAATGCAGATACTTTGTTTGTCATTTTTCATTCAGGTATTATCACTCCAACATGATTCAGTCCTAAAAAAACTTTGCTGCTGGATGTGTACCCTCATGTGTCCGTTCTTTTAGGCTTTTAGACTGG
Source organism: Stercorarius parasiticus (assembly GCA_013396915.1). NCBI lineage: Eukaryota > Metazoa > Chordata > Aves > Charadriiformes > Stercorariidae > Stercorarius > Stercorarius parasiticus. The sequence continues at coordinate 1,102,710 of VWZL01001484.1, read as the reverse complement.
AATTTTTTCTGGTTTTCCCTCCTTGGATCTCCTACCAGTGACCATCTTGATCATCTCTTGTGGGATGAATGTACTGTCATCCTTGTTAACTATTATATCGTGCTCCCATCTTCTACCTGAGTAGCCTGAATGTGCATACTGGGCACAGAGACAAAACCTGAATTACACTTGGGGCTGTTCCTTTGTTATTTTTAATTAGAACCTGAGTCCTAACTCCATTTTTGCACCACTTTTTTCCTTGTTTTTCTTCTACTCATGTCTGGTGAGCCTTTTACCGTTTTTAAGTCTAAATCCAGCTTGAATTTTGGCAATACTCACTTTCTCCTTCTAACTTAGACTTCAAGGTGTAGTGTTTTTGCTTGCTATTCCTCTTTTCTGTTTTCTGTAGGTTTTTTTGCATAGTCTTGGTATCCTTTATGAGGTGATTATTCACTCCATTAAGTCTGCAGCTTTATCCTACAGTGCGGTTTTTTTCAGTGGTTCAGCGTGTAAATTTTAGGCAGTTTTTGTATCTCTGATTTAAATAAATTTAAGCCTTTTCCAAATTCCAGTCCTTCACCTTTCTGGCTGCTCTAACTCCTTATCTCTCTTAAATACCTTAAAAAATCTTGACATAGATTTAGAAAGGCTTATCATGGACAGTGTCTTTCAACAGATAGTACAGGAGGACCCATAAAATACCTGTTCTGTGAACATCTGCATATTGCAGGCCAAGACACATTTCTCAGTTTGTGAAGATCCATTGTAAAATACCAACAGCCACTTATTTAATTTGTAAAATTTCTAGCTGATCCTAGAAAGCAGAGCACAGTCTGATCTTCTGTCCAAGGCATTAGAATTTCAGTGATCTCTGCCAGTCTGATGGTGGAGAGATTCCAGCCTGACTTGCAGTCTTGCAATTGGTTGTTTTTTAAAGTTTGAGCAAGACACAATGGTCAAATAAGCTTAATACCATGTATGCACCTATCTTCATGTATTTGCTTCCACTTATATGTAGTTGAAATCTTAGAGTCACATTTATTTTACATAAGCAGCTCTCCCATAATCATCTTGAAACTTTGATAATCCACATAAAAATACTTCGTGACTTTTTGGTGAAGAAATAATTCAAGTATTTCATCTAAGAAAAAGTGAGTCTTGCCAATATTAGAAACATCGTCTCTTGCAGTTCCTGGCACTACTAATCTCTCTATCAGTATTTGAGGGATTGTTATCCAAATAAAATCCTGCCGGTCCTCTTTGTACTCTTATAGACCCTATTTTTGTAATTCTTCCCCCAGATGATTTTTGACCCAAGGTGAGGCATCTTCATCTGCATTAACTTGTGTTTCTGTGCAGCATTCACAGCTGGAATATAGGCATCGAAAGCATTTTCTCTCAAAGTGTAGTATTTTTCCTTCCGGTCTTGCACCAGCCATCCACCAGAAGTCTCTGGTTCTTCCCTTGTTGCCAGAGTTCTTGCATCAGTGTACTGACACTGTGAATGCTTCCCTTTGACCTCTCCCCATCTCCTGTGTAACTCAAATAAAGCCCTTTCACTAACTGTGAACACTATAGTTTCAAGGGTCATAATTCCTCTCCGGTAATGTTGTTTCCAGCACTTTTCCTTTTTTTCCCTTTTTTTAAAAAAAAAAAAAATAATTGTATTTTACTATTTCTCTACTTACAGTTTTATTCTCTGTTTGGATAACAGAAAAATCTTTCACAACACTTTTGTCCCAATTTTTGGTTTTAAAACACTTACTAACTATACTGGACGTGACTGTAAACATGAGTGACCCATACTCAAATGATGTCTTTTTGTTGAGAGAAGTCAGTTTTGTGTGAGTGTCTGCCAACAATGAAACATCTTTGAGCCTTCCAAAGTTAATTGGAAAGTCATCTGCCAGTCAAAACTATGATATTATGCCTCCACCTTTCTTCCCTTGAAAAGCCAAATCCCAAAGAATCACAAAATTTCCACGAAACCTTTGTTTATTTGAGTGTGTTCCTCTGCCTGGTGCTGTTGTCTGTGAGTCATTTCTGTAGAAATGCAGATTTATGGTTTGTCTCAGAATGAGGGACACTCAGTGGAGTTTCCCACACTTTGTCTTCATCCAGGGCTTGAAGTCGCTTATGGAGTGACAATAAAAAATATGGTTCTGCTGCCAACTGTCTGTCCTGTCTGCTGAGCGAGGTGAAGAGTCCTTTGGGAAAAAATTACTGTCTGCTATAAAAAAAAATTCATATATTACATTCGTGCTGCGCGTAAGTGTGCAAATGTTTGTGAAAACATACACACTGATATAAAAAGCCAACATTTGCCTTTATTCTACAAACTGCATACAGTCCTGTAGAATTCGACGTACGAAGGATTCTGGTACTTGGGAACTGATTCCTACAGCCGTAAATTCTTGATCTGCTTACATATGACTTCCAGACTCAGCAAAGTCAAAAATGCAGAGGTCCTCCTTTACCTGAAACATACCAGAATAGGGACCTCAGCAGTACTGTTTGAAATATCATATGGACACCAGGCCTTTATTCTAAAATTATTCCTTCAGGGATTGCAGTTGAGTTGCAGAAACCTATAAACAGAAGTTAAGAAAAAATCAATTAAATTTTCTCTTTGATTCTGATGCAGCACTGCCATTCATAGCCTCTGCCTTATGAATAAAGTTATCATAGAGGATGTTAAAAATATATATTTAATGTATTTTTAGTTGCTTTTTCTTCCCCTACATCCTTTATTTTGCACATGACTGAAGTTTAATATTTAGGAAAGCACGCTCTTAGTTGATTCTAGATTGATTCCTTTACATAACCAGAAATAATTTAAGTAGTAAATATCTTGCTGTTTCTGTGGGACCCTATTTGGGGTACATGCAGCAGCATGCAGTACAATAAAAGGTTCTTTCAGCAAACATTTAGGAAAATACTTTCCAGGAGATCTGCACACGATTAGAATTACTGAGTGCTCTCCTCTTTGGCTTCCTGTTTTGGAATTAAATGCCTTCGGGACACTTGGAATATCTCTGTTTTGAAAAGCAAGAGCAATTTAACCAATTAAATACTTCATCGTCTTAGCTATGATTTCAGTTAGTTGTAAATAGGGACGCATATATGAAATAGTTCCTGAGATGCCTTAATCAAATTGAAGGAATAAATTAACTCCAGTAGCCATAGAGTAGCTTTTGAGGGAAATTAGAGCAGATAAAATGTCGCAGCAGTCAAAGCGACGTTCTGGCTCTTTCTCTGCACATGTATACAATTACTAGCTCTTTCCTTATGCTTTGTATCCCGTGTTTCCAATCCTATGGGAAATTGAGTCCCGCTTCTATGGGATATTGAGCGAATCACTTTCTGATATGGTCAAGGAAGTTGGGACTGCAGAGCCTCTCATGCTTTGTGCCCTCCAAACATGCACATCAACTGTGGAGGCCAGGAGGGCATGGTGTCCACCAGCGGGACCTGGGAGCACCGGGGCTCTGTTCCCTGCTCCAGTGAGCGTTTGGTGGAACAGGAGAGATGTCACCTCAAGTGCTTTGTGGCTCGGTGTCTGAAGTGGTGTCTGTGGGTGAGGGAAGGAGAAACGTGCCTTCTAGTTTCTCCAGATGGAAGGAGGAACTGTGCAAAATGGGTGAATGCAGCATTGAGAGCAAGGAGGCAAAAGACGCCAGCTCTCCATTTCCTTCTCAAGTTTTGTGCTGCTCCCAAAAAAGAAAAATGTGAACTTTTTTTTGGAACAATTTGCTAATTTCTCCAAGTATTTTACATAGCTTATTTATCAAGTTTGAAGGAAAATTTAGATCTGCTTGTGGAGCAGCTGTGTACACACACAACAATCTCTTCAGGTCCCTCCACCTAGAACTGAGCAGTTCAACTACAAGAATTATTCCCTGAAATGAGATAAATTAATGTATTTAATAGCTCATCTACTATGTGGATTCTGTATCTGTGTAAAGTTTCTATAGTAACACTGTACACAAGCTTGGCCAAGTGCAGCTATGTACAGTGTGTACCATTTCTTGGTACCACCTTCTGCTACAGTGGTGTTTTTTGTCATTGTGTTTACGTAGTACAGTTGACCATTACAGGTGTTTTCCACCGCATACTGCAGTGGAAATATTTGGGTATTTTCCTGACTCTTTTGGGCTTTCTTGTCAAATCAAACAGAGTTTGCATGAAGACGGAGACTATTAGAAGATTAATTCCAGACAGAAACATTCATACGAATTTTCTACTTGTCTTTAAAGAATTGTAAAGCAAATTCCAAATTCTGAGCTTTTTTGTATAGCTGGCTTCAAGGTGCAGTTGTATTGAGTTGTACAAAACTCTTGGTGGTGTATTACTGTAGCTGAGATCCTTTTCTACTTCAGTATTTTCTTTGTTTTTCCACGGAAGTCTCCTGACCATATTATTCAGCCGTAGGAATATAGTATAGCTGTATTTATTGATAGATAATGCCTTAACAGGCAATTTTTAATTGCAAGAATGTATTGTATTTTGTCATCTTATTTGAATTTTGTGAATTTTAGCTGCATTTTGCCAAACTACAATTACTTCTTTGTAAAGCTTGCTAGCAGTTAAATTTGCATTGACATCTATTATGGACCGCATTCCTGGAAATTAATAGTATCATGTAATACAGCTTGGCAGTTTTCATTTGAGATCACATTAATAAAAGAAGTCATTCAGTACTCTCTTTCCAGCCACTATGAGTGTCTCCAATATACATTTGGGCTGGTTGTGATCAATGACATTTGATAACATTGTATTTATTAACGCTTAGAATATTCTTACAGAGTATTTTGTTTGAAAATGAACTGAAGGGCTTTTGACCTGCCCAAATCTGAATGCTGAGCTTTACATTTCCTATGTAACAGTGATTAGAGAGTAGAAAGTAAGTACATCTGTATTACATCATAGATTAATAAAATAAGCGGTTTTTCAGAGCAAACAAAAGCTGAACGTACTTGACTTGGTAGAATCTGGCCCTGTTCCATTATAAAATATTTTTTTTGATATTTAAGCATTTCCAAAAAGCAAAAATCAGTGGATCCTAATATGCTACCATTTTTATTTAAGTGTAGGAACAAGTTAAGATTTTTTTGGGAGAATTTATTTAGAGTGATAGTTAAAATTTTTGAATTAGGATTATTTTGAATTTGAAATAGGTCATTATATTTTAATTTCATCTTCCTGGTATCTTAATAAGAGAATAATATATATGCTTTTAGCCTTAATGTATAGTTAATATAATTGGATCTCTCATATCCAAATAAACTAGTTGTAGTTAAGCTACATTGTTTATGATTATTGTTTCTATTTGTGGTGCTTAAAGGCTATGGCCAAGCTTAGATTAGCATTTCAGGTAACTTTTAAGTTGCATCATTTTGATAGATATTAACTTAATTGGATACTATTTCCTTTTCCAAGTGGGTAGCATGCTACTATTATACTTCTTATGGTAAGGCACTGTCCCAGTGACACTACCTGTCTCTTACAGCATCCTGGGTGGGCACCAGTGCAGACCAGACTCCCTGAAGATCTTCCCGGCCCCACTGGGGCTTCCAAGGTGGGAGCACAGCAAACAACCCCAGAGCTTTTAATTGTAACCTTTAAATTCAGATTTTTTGATTTTGTAATGCCAGATTTTGTGACAATTTGAGCATTTCTATCTGCAACTTTTTCACTTGAATTACTGCTAAACACTGTCTGTCAGTCTTGGCACCATTTACATACAGTTTCCCATCTGAGAAATTAATGAGGATTTGAGTTTGTCTTCTATAACATAAAGGTTTGTAGGCATTTTCTGTCAGTCTCCCCATTGAATTAAGCATGGCCCAAACTGGGTTACTGCTGAGATTCTCAAAGAGGAAATAATGATCCTGCTTCTAAAAAAACAAAACTGCCCTAAAATACAGCTGAACTGCTACTGTTGTCTTCTAGTGTAGCAATTTTTGTTTCTTTTTGCCTATTATAAAGCATAGAACCCAATCCTGGAAGCACTTCAGTTCAAAAAAACTATAATCTTGTGAAACAGTACTTAACCTCACAAGTAGTAACTTATTCCAATTTGTATAAATGCATGATAATGACAAAAATAATAGGAAAATCCTGTTTGGATGAAATTCCATGATATAAAACTTTGCTTGTGTCTGAATGTCAATTTTTTTACTTTAATAATTGTTGCAAACTTAACTGCAACAATGTGTAGTTATACCTACTTGATCTGTGTTTCATGAGATTTTAAAACTGTGCACCCCTGTGTGTATGCGTAGCTTGTTCTCATACGGTAGCAGGATTGAGGAGTGGTGTATTTTGCAAGTATCTTTTATGAAGGTTTGTAGATGATATTCCAAAACTTTCTATTAAACATAGTTGTTTTATTGCAATCCTAGAGTAGGAAAATCATAGAGTCATAGAGTTGCCTAGGTTGGAAGGGACCTTCCAGATCGTCTAGTCCAACCATCAACGTAACACTGACAAAAGCCGTCACTAAACCATATCTCTAAGCACTATGTCTACCTGTCTTTTAAATACCTCCAGGGATAGTGCCTTGACCACTTCCTTGGGCAGCCTGTTCCAATGCTTGATAACCCCTTCAGTGTAAAAATTTTTCCTAATAGCCAGTCAAAAACTCCCCTGGTGCAACTTGAGGCCATTTCCTCTTGTCCTATCACCTGTTACTTGGGAGAAGAAACCAACCCCCACCTCCCTACAACCTCCTTTCAGGTAGTTGTGGAGAGCGGTAAGGTCTCCCCTCAGCCTCCTTTTCTCCAGGCTGAACAACCCCAGTCCCCTCAGCCGCTCCTCATAAGACTTGTGCTCCAGACCCCTCACCAGCTCCATTGCCCTTCTCTGGACCCGCTCCAGCACCTCAACGTCTTTTTTATGGTGAGGGGCCCAAAACTGGACACAGTACTCAAGGTGGGGCCTCACCAGTGCCGAGTACAGGGGGAATCCACTTATCTCAATCACTAGAGTTCGTATCCACCAAAGGATGTGTATGCACTTGCCAGCTCTCGCCGAAATTTGGTCTGACAGAATCACCTTCTCACCTGCCCCTTAACCTGGCACGTGCCTGGGGACCCTGGTGGGAGTCCAGTCCCAGGTTGGTCGTTCTGTGAAGTTCCATGGCCCGTCTCGCCCTCAGGACTGGATCTGACAAGGCTTCTGAGAACCTGAGTGCCAAAACGTGCCCTGCAAGAGACGGCCAGAGGAGATGCTGGTTGTTCTGTATTGCCCTGTAGTACGAGGAAAGTTGCAGGTGATCCTGATTTCAGTTCTCCCCTTTGGCAGAGGGTCTGTAAGCTGCTTTGAAAGCACCTGATGCCTTGGGTGTTAAGGTATTGTGGAAGCTCTTCTGCTTCTTATGGAATAATGAAGTATACACTGGATGAGACAGAGGAAAAGACTTTGGGCTGATGTTTACAGTACTCAGATGAAGAGGCTGGAGTCTCCCTGCAGAGGGACATACGCAGAGTGGTCTCTAGACCTTATCTCTCCTGCATGACTTTTCTTACAGGAAGTCTAGTGGCAAAAAAGAGGAGGTACAGGTACCACCATCTCTAATTGGTTCTTATCTCACCATACTTCCTTAGAAAGAAGGACTGCTGTAAGTGCCTGATTCTGAGGAATAATATTCACGAAGCATACTGATTGGAGTTAGTGGAAGTAAATGCATCCATACAGCTTACAGATGAGGTTCTTCTTCAAGGTGCGTGTCTGTAGCTTTGCGTGCACCCTTCTTTTAAGAATTCCAAATAATCTTGGTTGGTCCATCCTGCCTTATCAGGTGGGCCATGTCCCTCCTGCTCCTTTGATTACTTTGCCTCATTTCCTGGCTTCACTGAGTGTTACCTGTAGTTTCCACCAGAAAAGGTTTCCTAACGTGCGCTGTCTGAGCACTTCAGCCCTGTTCAGAATAGAGTCTTGAACTTCCAGTATAAAAAAGGAGAAAACGTTTCTTCTGGGGGAGGAGAGAAGCCACCAAACTCTGCATTTTATATGTGACAAACTGGGAAGAATGAAGAGTGATTGTGGAAGAATTCCCCACCTTTATGTGAAGAAAAAATTCACAACTGTTCTGTTTTCATGGTCCATTGCTTCTTTTGCTTGAATAGATTTTGCTTTCACTTTGATAGCAGTTTTAAAGCAATCAAAAGACAAATCTAATTTCCAACCATTAGAAGCAATTGTTAATGCATGAGGGACTACTGCAGTTTTGTGTGCTGCGTCTTTTTTGGGTGGAAGTCTTGGTTTTGGTCTTTTAGTATACCTTGAATGACAAAAGGCTAAAGGCTGTGTTTTTTTTTCGTTAGTAACCTGTATTTTGGGGAGAAAACAGTCATTCTAATAATGACTGGATGCTTTAACAGTGTCACGGTCAGGGTGCTGACTTGTAGTCATATTTTCCTTTAGGAAAAGAAGTATTTCAGGGATCTGTGTACCCGTAGGAATCCATTGCCTTTTTACATTAACTCACCTCTGAGCTTTTCCAGTATTGGCATAGTGGCTTTTCAAGGTAGCTGTGTCTTCGAAAAGCAGGCTCTTTGGACACGGCATTTAGTAACATCACCGTCTCATTTAAGGGCCACCTTCTTTCTCTGTTATTGAGGGGGCAGTACTTAACTGGGTTCTTCACTTGGCTAACTGAATTTGAAGAAATCCAAGATAGTGGGGAGGATTTTGTTGCTGCATACAGAAAATAAATCCATAAGGTAAGTTTGTTATTCTTCAGAGCTCTTTTGGTATCCTCCTATAGCCTCATCTGTCACTAGTGATGGCGGCACCGGAAAACACATGGAGATTTTTGGTTTCCCCATATATAATTCACATAAAAGAGCAATATATTAGTGTATATAAAAATGCTGAAACTGTTGGCAAAGGCATTTGTATACCATTTATCTTACACTTAAATTATTCAGGAAGATATCCACATTTTTATGCATTTTTACAGGCCATGATACGGTGGGGTAAGGTTGATTAGAGCCAATAAATTTTAGCATAGTATGAATATTTAATAGTGAATGGAAAATACTGACAATGACTTAATGCAAACTGACATTCTCTTACTATATTAAAATTAAAAAAAACATATGCTAGGATGGTTTTGAGGTTCTTGCAAGTTTTGGTTTGTTGGGTTTTTTCCCTTGGCGTGTTTAGTTTTGCGGGGAGATTTTTTTCGTTTTCTAGGCCTCTCTGCAATTTTCAAGTAATACTTCATTTTGAGATGAATCCAGGCATACTGGCAGTTCAGCCTTCACACAGTCAGCCAAGCTCCCATCTCCTGTCATCCTCCAGGTTACGAGGATGATCTGAGCTCATCGTGAGGGTGTGAGGTGGGTTGCTGCCCAGAGGTCCAGCCCTTCTCCTCTTGACCAGGGTTACTTGCTGAGCACTGCCCCTCCACGCTGCATTTTCAGCATGGAAGGGAAAGGGAGGATCATCTCCGGAGAGTCGATGTCCCTGTAAGGGTGGGGGATGACTTGAGACTCTGCACGGGAGGGACAAAAACCGGCAGCAAAATTGACCTGCAGAGACTAGACCCGTGGGGGCTGCAGGCAAAAAAGTGAGACACGGTCCAAATAAATGTGGAGAACACCCAGGAGGAAGAATAAAGAGCACAGATACAATCTTACCACGCTGCCGCACCCTCTGCATTAAGCTCTGTTTTAATTCTGTCTGATGAACACTGTCCTACCATTCAGTTTTCATGTTCACATCTCCCTGTTTGCCAAAGGGAAAGTGTTGAACGGGGAGGGGAGCTGCTCCCTGGAAGCTCTTGTGTTTCACACGGGAGCTCACAATCCTTTCTGAAGAAAGAGGAGCGCCGCACTGGAGAGCAGTGTGATACATTTGTTTTCAACTTTAGGGGCTGAAATGAAATTAAGTGTTAATGTATTCCAGGCAATGAAATCAGATTTGCTTACTGATCTGTATTGCATCTCCTTTTTTTCCCCCTTCACAATGAAACCAGCAGTACCAGTAACTGTGCCTGCGTCACCTCTTCCTCCCTTTCCTGCTTGCAGCCCAATCCTGCCGTGCTCCTGCAGGAGAATTTCCCAGGAGGCTGGCCTGCAGCAGGAGGAAATAGAGGTCAGGACAGCAAGAAAAGAGATGAGGAACATGGGAACTGGGAGAAAGGCAGCAGTGGCTTGTGATCCAGGAGAAGTGTGCCTGCTGTTCTTTAAACCACTTCTCTCAGCTTTTCCCCAAAAAAGGGCATTAGGGCCTGCTTCTGCATTTCAAAGGGAATTTGGGCTGAGCAAGGAAGGCTAGCTCAGCCATCCTCTGTGGGTGAGGTGGAGAGGGAAATGTGTGGTGTCTGCAGAGAAAAATCCCTTTTTTGTCAGGTAGTTCTGTTGCCTTCCCAGTTTACCCTGTCTGTCACTTCTCTGGCCCTTACCTTTCCTTTGGAGCCCTCCCTCCAAAGGTGACCTGCCTTAACCCATACCTTCCTGCTGCTCTTCAGCCTGCCAAGCACAGTTACTACTGAAGAGTAGCAAAACACACTATTAACTCTCTCCTGCTGTCAAATTAACTTGTTAACAGGGGTTTTTAACTTGCCTTCTTCATCAGGAGGAATAAAAATAGTACAAATACGTTATTTCACCTTCAGAATGACATTTCTTATCTTCTTATTCTAAATTTAAATAAATTCTCATTGATTTAAAGAATTTAGCATTTAAAAAGGAACAAGTCAACTTAATTTGTTTAGGGGATACTTAAAGGTTGAGAACAACTTTCTATCAATTAAATTTTCTGATAATTTATTGATGATGGAACTAATATAAATAATTAGGTAGTTGCTGCTTATCTTTTTTCTAATATATATATTGCTTTTAAACATCTGCTCAATAGTCCATTGTGACAGCACAAGAATGATTTTACATGAGAGCAATAGAGGAGCAGAAGCTTCCTGATGACAGCTTCCCAATTTGTTTAGGAAACAGTGAGTGAGTCCTTGATTCACAGTTTTAACTTGAAGCATGGCAAGCATGCAAGCGAATTTGCAAAGCAGAAACAAAAAACTGAGAGATGAGATTACTTCATAGCATTTTTAATGATTGCAATTTGGTCAAACCTCCCTTTTTGTTAATGTTTTAACTTTTTTTTTTAACACAAGTATCTTTGTTTTGTCTTTACAAGATCTAAGCAAAATTATGAACTTGTTTTGTCATATCTGTGCATGTATGAGTGTTTTGCAGCAGTTATGAAATCTTCTGAAGTTAAAATTGATTTCAATATTGTCTATTAGAGTAACTAAAATTCAACATTAGCTCAAAATAAGATAGAACAACAGTATACATAAAAAAAGTAGAACAGTTACTTGAAAAAAGTTTAAATAGCCTGTTAAATGACATAAATAGAAATTTATGAATAATAGAAATAAAATTCTGTGGTCCTTTTTTTTTAATACGTTATACCTGTGTGTTATATTTACAGCTTTATCAGTAGTTGGTTAAAGAGTGAAAAACAAATCTCTTCTTTTGGGCTGATGTAAAACTCTCTGAGGCTCCATGGCTTTATTCAGCCATGCATAGATTTTTAGATGTTCCAAAGATCGCCTAAAATGACTGTACTCATTTTATTAATCTCATCAGCAAAGTTCATCTCATCAGCTAGAGAGATACCATCAAAACTTTTAGGCTCCAAAATGTACTTTCCCTGTATAAATACAGTGTGTCGTACTTACAGAGACTGTAAAGTACAGGATTACACATCAATGCCGTATCTTTTTATGTAAGAAGTCTTGAAACTGCTGTTTACTGAAAGCTAAGGGGATTAGAGGTAACCCTAAGAAGGATTCAGCTGTCTGCCTTTGTATGCAGATCACAAATACAATGCGCCCACTTGTTACTAGAAACTGCAGAAAAAGAGATCTGAGTATCAGAAACTTAATTTGAGTACGTGTAGAAACTTTGTAGTAGACCAAAGTCTGTCTTGATACAGAGCAGAAGAATGTCAGTTTCAAAGCTTCTTTGAGCTTGGTATTCAGCTGAATTCTTGGTTTTGGAAACTGCCTAAACTATCAGTCAAAAAAATCCAGGATAATGCAAAATAAATGTGTCCAAAGATACTCTGCTGCCTGAAGGAGTAAAGCAGTAAAGCTGCCTTCTTCCCTTCTCTGCTGCCTCTCCTGCCATCAAACTATGCTGATCTTCTGGAAGACCACTGGATAAAACCACCTTTCTCTGGAAGTTATAGGATGTTTTGGGAAGTACCTCACCATCTAATGTCTGTCTGGCAATGGCAGCAGTTCTTAAGGTTTCTCAGGGGCCGTCTCAAGGAACAATGAAATCAGAAAGTCTCTCCTTTGCTTTCCTTTTCCTCATCCAGAAAATGAAGATAGAAGTTGCTTACCATCTGAAATCACTGCTAACCCAGGAGGTTGAATTCCTAATGATGAAGTTGTTCCTAGCTTAATTTATGACTTTCTGCAGCAGTAAGTAGGGTTTTTATAAAGCACGTTTTCCCTAAGGGTATATGGATTTGAGTATTTCATTTTTGAGTATTAACATACTTCTCTTCCTAAGTATTTGGACTATTTGGAGCCATTTGCATATCACTTCTTTATCATTCAGTCTAAAATAGTCACAAATTAAATACTAGTATTTATGTGAGGGTCATTTTACCTTATATAAAGAAAGCAGGAGAGAGAAGTATGTGTATAATACAGCTTTTTTCTAGAACAATAGTATTTAATACATGAACAAGTAGTCTTGCCATTTCCAGGAGAATTATTTTTTAAGGCCAAGGTAAGCTAGTGACTAAGCAATAGGCAAGGTCATAATATCTGATGAAACATTAATGTCTGTAAAGCAGTATGGTTTTGATTCCAGGAGGTTGATCTGAAAGGGCTTTGTAAATTTTAATGTCGGTTCAGTTCTGATTGTGGACTTTCTCTTTCCCATCCCTAGTTGTGTTTTGTTTTCTGTTACCACAGGCTGCTGCTATTCTTTCTTTTACTGTTCTCACTAAAGTGTTGAATATGGATCCCTTTTAAAGTAAGTTCAGCTTACTATAGAGAAGAAATTTCTATTTTCCTTGGCAGATTTTTTCAGTCTGTATTTCATATCTGATCAGAGGGTATGATGTATGTAAGGAGGAAAAGAGCTTGCCTTCTTTGTGTGTTACACCTTTACATGGCAACTGGGCATAGTGTACCTAACTACCTGGCCCATGAAGTCAGATAGGGTGATCATCATTGTCCCTTCTGGCATGTTGTCTTTTGTATCTCTTCACATACAGTCTTTAAAACTAGGTTAACAAAGACAGCACTTTCTTTAACGTTCCCTTTCAGTGCTTTAGATATATGTTTCCTGATAAGCTAAAACCAACCATTCCTGCAGCTGTCCAGAATTTCCCAGAAACCTTCTGCTCTGTGAGCATCTACATTTTCTCATGTAATGTCCAAAAATGTATTTACAGTACCTTCGTCTGTAGCTTCCTGAGGTCTGGGCTTTCCATTTTTGACCTTCTATCCATGTGCCTTAGCAGCGTCTGGTTGTCTAGCATACTAAGTTTGGGGGAAGTCACTTTTATGTGGGCTATCAAAAAAACCTGAAAATATTTTGTCATTATTGTTGTAGTTTATCAGTTCTTACATCTCTTCATAGATCGATTCATTGGTATTAATTCATGAATTGAATTAAGGATGTGGGATAAAAATGCAAAATAGCTTTAGATTTCTTGTGTGTTAAACCAGCATAGTGTTCAAAGGATGCTGGTTCTTCTTTCCTGTTCAGTCTTTTTTATTTTGCTTGGACAGAGACAGTCAGCCAGTATTCACAGTTGCTTGGCAATAGTCAAGTTCTGAAATGCACACCCAACCTGTGGGGCATTATGGTTGCTTAGTTCATGCATGTAAATTTGGGTGTTAGAAAACTGAACAAGTCCACACCTATAGTGTCTTCTTGGAAAGTTTGTTCTAACATTTAATTTTAATGGCATTATTAATTTAATAGTTCCATTTTCAGAGGTGTTGAGTATCTACAATTTTTAGAAAAGTCAAAACAACTGGATGCTTAGCACTGTTCAAACATAAATTTGAAACGTTAGGAAATTTATGCTGCGGCTGGGGTATATCTCAATGCAGTAAGTTCCATCTCTTCTGATTTCTTTCAAACCTACAATAAACTTCACTTAACTTTACACTTGAAATATGCATTAACAGGAAAAAAATTGTCTCAGTTTCAGAAGTATTATTAGCAAAAACAACCTATGGCAAAAAGCCTTTAAAGAAAGTAGAACAGAGAATTTTTGATGGATATATTTGATTTGGTTTTGGCAAGCAAAACTAGATTATTTAAGGATACACTTTTAAAATGGTCTACACTAAAGGTAATGAGGAGATATGCAGCTGTAGTCACCTTGTTGTACTAGTCATCATGCCGTAAAGATTCTAGAGAGCTTTTGTCTTTTGCTTACAAAAGCAGCCTGCACTTAGGAAGACCTCAGTTCTGCAAATGCTTACACATAGTTCACTGTTTGTGGAAGTAAGTCTGTAAGATGCCTTTGTAGGTTTTGGACTTTTGTGATTTTCTTGCTGGTATTGAAAAATTCCTTTGGGAATTTAAATTAGTAGTGCTGTGAAAGGGGTGATTGCCATTATTTCTGTTCTGTATATTTATTGAATTTATTACAGTAGTAGTAATTACTTTTCCCTTGATACAAATAAAAAAGTTGATGTATTACTGTGTTCATGTTTGTTGTTTTAGGAGTCTTTGGATGATTCTCAAGTAGCTGGAGTTTGTGCAACAGAAGAAGTGATTCGCTATGAATATCACGTCTTGTACTCCAGCAGCTACCAAGTCCCTGTGCTTTATTTTAGGGCATGCTTTTTAGGTAAGACCAATCTTCTATTAGACAAAGGGAAAAATAAAAATAAATTGGATGCAATAGATATTAAAAACACAGATTTTGTATTAAATTGAGGAACAGTGTAATGATCATAGGTAATAAGAAAGTAAGAGATGAGGCTGTTCACCAGTAAATTTTGTAATACTCCAGACACAGAGCTTCAGGACCTTGGAGTAGATGATATCATCTCAGCCTGAAGGAGGCTGATCTTTGGCTCCTGGCACCTTGCCTGTGGTTGACTAAAACTGCTGGTCATTTTTCTTGTTCTTTCCGTTAAATGAATACAAAAACTTAAAGCTGCAGGTTCGAATTTGGCTACAAAATAAGTGGACATAATTACAGTGCTTCAGCAGAACTGTGTCTGTTTCTTTGGAGCCTGAATTTGAGCCACAAGGCTGGGGTCTATATGTACCTTTAAAAGCGTATGCTGTTTTCTATTTAAACATGCTCCTTAAAAAATATAAAATAATGCCAGTAAGGTATTGCCTTTTTCTATCTATTAAAACTGGCTCTTGAAACACTAACTGATTTTCTTTCCTGTCTGATACGTACATCTTGTCACCCATTACTCAATTGCTATAGCCACTGTGATTTCACTCACCATCCTGTCAGGAAGGAAGGAGGAACACACAGCCTCCCTCCAAGGCCGCTGTTAGTGTCACTTATTTAATCAGAAAACATAGAGTGATCATGCTGCAGCACTGCCTGTGCTCTGTTCCTCTCTGCCTGAGGACTGTGTACCTAGGGCGGAGGGATTGAAATCTTCAAGTCATTCCATTCAGTCTCCTGCATGGTAGCATCAGCATCTTTTGTGTTTTGAATAACCTCCTAACTTTATCTAGATAAAGATGTCTGAATGTTGCCAGTGATATCTTTTCCTTTTTAATTAAAAAGTAGCTTAAGCTGCTTTGAATGTGTTTGGTAGATTTAATCACTCTCTGCCTTATATTGTTTAATGGTTTCTAATTTTGCAGTGTTAGCGTTTTAAAAGGCACTTTAGATTTAAAATTGAAGAACAAATTCTCATAGACTCCCTGGTGGAAAGATTTTAGTCTGAGGTGCAGTTTCAGGAATGGATAATTTGGGGTAAATTTTCAAACTGGGACATGGGGAATTGGGGACGTTGCTCTGCCTTTACCACCAACAGAACTCATTTGCGCACATCCTGCTGCAAATTTAGTTCTAGAATTATTATAGGCATTTACAAATATGCAGTGTTTTGCCTTTAAACTTATTGTGTAGACAGGAAGATAAAGAAAGTTTTGCTGTAAGAGACAGATTAACCTATTTGTGGTCCTGAAAAATGACATCTTCTTGGTTTTGGCTGAATTAATAGTGCACTGTCTGTACAGAAGAGGATGGAGACGCTGCAGGTAGAGGAAATAGGACACTATTTCTACTGTACTGTACTTTCATATAATTAGTATTCACCATAAGCAGTTAATCACCAGAGAAGAGCTCCCAGAGACAAAACAAGTTGTTTAGCTTGTCAGCATCAGGGAATCGGAGGTGTTGAAACATGACTCCTTATAGCTGGAAGTGGATATTACAGAAGCTAGTGGATGATCTAATGCACAATCGTAGTATTATGTGCCAACAGCTCCCCTTGCAGTACAAAACTGTAATTGTTCCTACAAGTACAATTATGTTTTGAAACACTTCTTGGGAATTTTCCACAATGGAAAAACAAGGACTTTTTTTAGATAATTCCTGAAGTCACCTGGATTCTCTTCAGCATTTAACATTCTCTTTTAACATTTAACATTCTCTGCCTCTTGAAGAGAGAAGGATACAAAATGCTGGCAGTAAGTATTTTTCCTATAGTGTTTTCAGCTAGTATTCTCTGATTTTAATTATGGATAGCTTACTTTTGAAAATGAAAAATTCTGTTTGCCCACCTGTGACGCACTGTGTGTCTGAGGGTCCCAGCATGGGGTTTTCAGGAATGTGCAGATGACAGTCACTCACAATCACTTGAGATATCTGAGCAAAGCATCTTTGTCTTGTCTTGAACCTGGCACGAGGAAAACTCTTGGTAATGCCCTGAGATTTTTTGACTTTCAGGTAATAGTCTTCATGTGATAAGCTCCTCACCTTGTTTCTCAGACAACTAGTAATATTCACCGCATTCCTCATCTGAAATAATCAGGGAAGAATCTTCTGAGGCCCACATCAATTTCCCAGTCTAAATTCCTACCATTATTTGTAGATTAAGTAACAGAATCGGTTCCTTGCAAGTCTCTTGTGAGCTGTTCATGGTTTCCCTTGAATCCTGTCCATACTGATCCTCATGTTAATTAGAGCTTGTTGCAGGAGGTGAAGGTGAGCTATAATCCTTCCAGTGTTTCCACCGCCCTGCCCCGTCTTGCCTTCCCCAGCAGCAGGGCACAGACTTTGAATTCAAAACTCTGCTTCCTCTCTGGCAGTATGTTAAGTGGCCATTACACCTCAAGGCCTGCCTAGGAAATAATAATTCTTCTGTTAGACCTGACTAAGTAGTTTTGCTTGTTTTGCAATATTCACTTCCTCACTTTGTGTGTTATAATAGCAACTGGTGCCAGCCTGTCCAAATCTGTGCTCTTTAAATCTAGAACAGTTAAATCCTGCCTTTCTTCCATCGTATGTGAGTCCAGTTTTCATTGACTGGGTCTCTCATAGTCCCTCCTAGGAAAAGGGCTTCCAGGAATGTCGCTGGGGAGATTTTGCTGTCATCTTCAGCATGGTTGGCATCTTCAGGAGCTTGTGTCAGTGAAGACATCCAGTTTTCATTCCTCTCTGCTAGCAGTTGTGCTCAAACAGTACAGATCAGTTATTCCTGCAGAAGGACAAAAGTTGCATTGTATCCCTATCCTTGCTGCTGTCTAATTTGTATGAAATAGCTTATTTTATGGAATTCATCTTTAGACCTCTATTTTTGGTGAGATGAAGTTTGAGGTGAGATGAAGTTTGATATGTAAGGTAGTACAAGGTAAGGTTTTGAAATCTTAATTGCAACAGGACTAAAACATTTTGAGAGACGTCTAAGGTTTTTGGTAGTCTCTAGGGATAGATGTACAGGGAAGATCGTGTTCTGTGAAAGGACAGATACTTCAGCTGAAAATAATGATTAAGTGTGATGACTGTGTCTGTAAAGATGTTTGGGAACATTATAGGATACAAGAAGATATTCTTAGGCTATATATACACACATAAGAAACATTTTTCACTACCTCATGATAACTCCCCATGTGGCATATATTCCTAAATTCAGACCTACTGAAGTCCCAGTCTGTGTCAGGAGCTCAAGGCAGTGGTCCTCCGTACCTCAGAGTCTCAGAGAACAAGATGTCCTTTCTCCAAAATCAGTCTTACGCATGCCATACCTTTCAGAAATGGGAGCCATTCTTTCTTTCTCTGGCTTCTGCGGTTACCAAATAGGTGGCTGAAGAAATGCATGAAGCCCTGCTGATATCTGATGTCAGCAATTAGCCCTCTTAGAGACAGATGGTATAGGCAATTAGCCTTCCCCTTCAATGCTGGCATCAGCCAGATGGGCTGGGCTAGGTCCAGTAAGCTTTCTTTAATCAGCTGAGTGTTTTCCCCTTTTCTTAGTCTTTAAGATGTCAAGGAATTTTGGTCTTTTCCTGAACTGTCGTCGTCTAAATCCATACATTCAAAAACCTCTTGCGCTGACAGTGAGGTAGCAGCAACACAATCACAGGTGGACAGGGGCATCTTTCAGGAATCACTCTGCATGTTAAGAAAATAATGGCTTGCTGCACACTTCTCTTCTTATTTTTCCTACTAAGGTAGAGGAAGAATCATGAATGCTGGCTAAGCACTGAAAAGAAAGAGCAGAACTAATGGGAGTCAACAAGGACTGCAGCCTAACTCTTCCAGAAGAGAGAGAAGGAATGGGACTTTCAAGTTGACCTGCTCAAAATACATCTAGCTCTCTGACATGCAGATAGATCTCTGCCAATAAAAACCATGCTAATCAGTGGTTAGAGAGAGGGAGCTTATAAGATAATGTAACTTCCTCCAACCCTGAAGGCATGGATTTCTGTATTCATAACCGTACTGGGCCTGACTGATGCGCTTTCCAGAACATAGACTTACTCCCTGAACTCAAAAGCATGTAACCACTATGTCCTTTCTCAGAAAAACACCTCCTCTTAAGACCATGTCCTGTATGAACTGATTTTATCATGGGTTTGGACATAAATAAAACTGAATAGTTTGTATAATCAGATATTGTCCTAAGCTGTGAGGGTGTTTTTTCTTTTGTAGCAGTGGTTTCTTAAGAGTACAAAAACTTAATATTTCTTTGGAAAGTATGCCAGAATGAAGCCTCAAAACAATTTGTGCACCATTTCACCAGAAGTATTAAATAACCTTTAATTAGAAATCAAAGAAATACTCAGTCCGTATCAAGAAAACAAAATACAGCAAGTTGGGAAGCCTGAAATTTTTCTCTGAAAATGTATGTAAAATGTATATGCCTAAAGAATTTCTGCTCTTTGCAGAAGTTAAGGTGCTAAGTCGGCTGGGAGCTGCAACTCATATGTCATCTTAATGACACACCTTGCTGCTATGAGGGGCACTCAGCCATGTGCTTTTTAACTGTTTCTTATTTGTGGTGACATACAGGAGTTAACCCCAAATGGACCATCAAGAAGCTTTTCTCAGAAAAGTTTCTTATAGTCTACACAGTTTAAATAATAAAAGCCTGGGTTTGTGATAGAAAGGCTGTAGTTGTTCTTGCCTGACTATTAAGGCAGATGAACTACTTGACTCAAGCCCATAGTTAATGGGAGGGACAGAACCCATACTTACGAGTTCTTGACTCCCATCCTTTATCTCCTTTCTCTCAAGAAAAATCTTAGTTGGTTACTTCCCAGGCTTTTTTGGCCTTTCTTGTCTGGGTAGATGTCAAGTTTATTGTATCAGAGTCTGCATTTCCGAGAGCCTGGGTTAGTACTGATGAGCTGATGTTGTGTCATGTGCCAGACTGGTGGCATTACACACATGGAGCTTCAGACAGAGGTACAGTAAACCTGGCATGACCCACAAGCAGCTATTTCCTTTTGTGCTCTGTGATTATTTAATCAGATGAATGATACAAAACGTACATATAACCCAAACTTCCACTTCTGTCCGCACACCCGCTCCCAGCTAGACTTGGGGTAAGACTTGGGACAAGCTGCAAGCACCTCAGCAGCCATGTCCTGGGTGGATGGTGAGTAAACGCACTGCTGGGTGCATCTGAAACCTCTGCGTTCCTCTCCTGCCAGTTCTCTTGGCTTGGTGCTGCTGTTGCCTTCTTTTTCTGGCTGAACTTTTTGAGTTTGGCTCCATCACAGGAAAGAGTGAGGCAAGAAGCGGAGAGGCTGCCTGGCTCAGCAGGTGCCACAGTGGCCCCTTGTTGCCAGCAGCAACAATTACGGACTGCTCTGTCAGCCCAGCTGGATGTTGGGGGTCTCAGTGGGTTGCAAGATTGTATAACAGGGCTGCTAAACAAGCAAATGGTGGCAGCCCCGGAAAAAGGGGGTCTAAAAGTGCCCAAGGAATACAGATGTGTTTTGTGCAAATATGGGAGCTTACGAATAAAATGGATTCTGTTATATCATCCTAAGCAGATGACCACACAAACTGAGGAGTTTTAAAATACAAAACACACCTCCAGCCAGATTACCTGAAGTGGGTCCTTCTGTCAGGTATTTTAAGACTTAAGTGTAGTTGTTTTGTTTTATTGTATTTTATTTAAATTTTGTTTTGTTGAGAGAGAAGACTCTTTCAATAGACTTTCAGGTCTTCATCCCACAGAAGAGGATGGGGAAACTGCCCATCTGCCCTTCTCTCGTTTTGCAAGGGTCTTGCAGTTCCCAGCTAACCTGGCTAGCTGAACCTCACATCCATTTTAAGTATTGATAACTTATTCTTTCCTGCTGCATGTGGCCTCCCGTCTTCTGAGCTAGTCAGTTAAATAAGAATTTACAGGAACACAATATTTGGGAGCAGGTATGAAAGCTTACTCAGTTTAAAAAACACTCTTAATTCAAACTCATTTAAAGCTTAGTGAAACGTATTAAAATAGAGCAGAAAATTCAAAATCTAGGGAAATTTAAATCCAAGCATATTTCAATATATAAGTTAATAAGTATATATAATCAATATATAATCAGAATGCCCAGATCATTTTTTTGTTCCTATATGAAACATTGTAATTACTCTGTATTAACTATTTAAGTATTTTACTGTCTGTGATCTCACTCTGATGTGAAGTGAAACTTCCAGTTTGGATGTTTTGGTATTTTTCCATGAAATGAAAATAAATCTATACTGGTATATGATGGAAGATATACTGCTTCTCATACATGAAGTAATAAAATCCATGAGGTAAAGGCAAAACTCAATTTTAACTATAATATGATTAATGCTTCAATAATATTTGATCGTTTCTGTAAATGAGATTAATGGTTAGAGTCAGAGTAATCCATTCCATGTCTACAGTCTGAATTTGCTCAAGTGTTGCTACAAAAATTCACAGATACAAGGAAAGGTGTACAGAACAAAATCTAGAGAGGCAAATCAAATTTTGCCTTAGAACGTGTGTTGTTCTAGATTTTACATTTGGACATTCTCTGGATTGCCTTTGCAGGTTGAATAGAAAACAGAAAATTGCAAGTAAGCATGGCATCTTGTACCACCTGCACACAGATGATCTGAGCATAAATACATCCTTCTAAAGTTAACCTAGGCTCTTGTAACAAATTTCTTAGCAAATGTTAGACCGTCTCCAGCATAGCTCTGGTATCTGCCATCATAAGACAGAGAGCAGGACGATCTAACAAGTCTCACGTTCATGAGGACGGCATGGTATAGCTAGTTAATATGCTGTTACCCTCTCAGACACTTTATTTGCCACACGCTTCTGCTATATGGTGCTTATATAAACTCAGTGCTTTTTTTATAAATATGTGCAGAAAATAAGATAAAACAGAGGCTGTAGGCAGCTGGTTTTAACTTATATCTAAACATGGCATTCAAATGTTAATTGGGTGAATAAATCTTGTTCATTTTACAGACATGAAACTGTCAGTAGAATAAAACTATTTATTACAGGATAATGGTTTCTGACACCTAATAAATGCCAAGATGAAGCTACTTATTGAAAGTATATCAAAATATTCTATTGCTGTTTGCCAAAACCAAATATTCAGGAAAAATTGACATGCTTATTTTCTAAGTGGTTGACACTAATATCTTGGCATAATTCTAACATCACAACTAAAAACCTGATGCAACAATGCTATATAAATGCAGCTCAAGAACAAATTATGGGCATGAAGGTTAACAAAATGCAGTAAAATTTTGCGTGCAGAATTAGGTTCTTTAGATTTTTTTCTGCTCTTTCACTATGAATTGCATGTATTTACTTGAGATAACTGTTCATTATATTATTTTGTGGTTTTAAATTTATTTTATCCAAGCATTGTTTTACAAAATCAGTTTAACTTCACACCTTACAATCAGAAACTCGGGTGACAGAATAAAGGTGAACAGGGAATTTAGGATAGTTTTGTACGCACCTTCAGTCAGGATTTGAGCAATGCTCCTTTGGAGTTATGGGGCCAGAAGGGGCTCAGTCACGTTTTGCTATTATTTTTTCCATCTGCTTCCAGACAATCAGTATTTTCAGATTTACTTTTGCTATTCAGTGTTAAAGATACAGCATGCTTAAGAGCTTTGACTGTGGGTGGTTGTTTCCCCCCCTCACAGATGGAAGACCTTTAACTCTGGATGAAATATGGAAAAGTGTTCATGCATGCTACCAGGCTCGTCTGCTGGAGGGGCCCTGGGACACTATTACACAGCAGGTGAGAAACCACTGGTCCTTTACAAAATTAATGAATGCAATATATGCCTGAATCCTCCATGGCCTTATTCCCCTCCTGGACACAAGTAAAATATACAAAAGTCTAACTGAGGTTGTGCTGAGCCAGTTACCAACAATAGTTTTAGTCCTGGATTTTGAGGAATATATAGCTGTTCACAATGTAGGACTTAATGTGACAGTATCTCTCTTTTAAAATACTTTTTCAAAGCCAATCCTGAAAATTTCACACAAATTCTGAGTAATCATGGATTTGGGTAAATACAAAAGAAGACTTATTTATGTAAGTAAAATATATTAGTGTAACATTTCACAGATTGTCTATTAATCAAATTACTGAAAAAGACTGTGTAATTTTCAATTTTAAATAGACTTGCAATCCTTAGGATTGAAGGAGAGAAAATTGGTCTCTCAATCAAATAATGTTATTGCTGACTAATGTCCTTAAGAATCAGTAGTTAATGAATGCCACGTTTTAGAAGAGGAAACAGATTAGTAAACTGTGATAGCACTGTGTTTTTTTTAGAGCTATTCAAGCCACTTTTATTTAAGTGGTTTTAAAGTCACCAGATCATTTCAGCAACCAACCATTCCCAGACTTGTGATGATGGCTCTCTTGAAAACAGTCACACTTGTTCATGGAAGAGCTGAGTTGGCGGTTCTGGTTTATTCCCTCAGCTCCAGGCCTCCACTGCAAGTTTGGACAAAGAATGGAAACTCTCCAGGTGTGAATTTTTATCATTGGACAAAGACACTAATGTGTCCTTTCTTCCTCCCCTCTCCTTCCTTGACTTTTTGATTTTAGCTGTTTCCAGGTACATAGGTCTCATACCACAGCAGCTGACACAACAGGGATGTAACCTCAACTGAGTTCTACAGGTGTTTCCTTAATTCAACTAATACAGTTTAATTACAGGGTGCCTATTTGTAGATGGTACTCAATCATGGGAACACAAGCAGCATTCCTGTTTTTGGAGCCAAGGACTGATATTTATATTATAATAGCTCCCTGAGAACTTAACAAGCACTGGTTTTCTGATGTTTGCTCTGTGTGTCTGAATTCTGGTTGTGAGTTTGCAGATTCTCGTAATACACACTTTTACATAAAGTATTACCTGACTTGTTTACTGCAGAATGAAGATGAAAAAAGGTTTTAATAAAATAATGTAATATGATTTTCTGCACAAGAAAGTATTGCAGTTCAGATTTCTCAGTAAAGTTTTATAATTTAAAGCTGAAGTTTCAGATTTGTAGCTAAATCATAACTGTTTCTGTATAAAGAGGCAGAGGATGCAATTAACTTTGCCTTCACTCCATCCACCTTCTTGCGTTCCCAGTAGACAGAGACCAATAACCCTGTGGTCAGATGCTAGGTATCCTTTAGGGATGACATCTCTGGTATTTCCCAGCTGAGCTGTTCTAGCTTGTGGATAGTTTATGTTCCCACCTGCAAAAATGTCCAGGACAATCTGCTACGTGTGCTCCAGAGGTGGTGGCCTTCCCTATGCTCAGACTATGCTGTGGCCTCATGCCATGTTCAAGCTCCTCTGTAGAAAGCACAGTCTCTTTCTATTCATCTGCAAAGCACTGCAAGAACCTACATCTCTGTATAGGTAATAAATCGTAATGTAATACTACTGAGAATAAAGCATAAACAGTATGTTTGGAACATGTGAAATCAGAGTGGCATAGGCCAAAAGAAACACGTGGTCACTCCCACCCAGACATTATTTTTGCCTCTTACGGAACAGTAAAGTAAAACTGTCCTGCATCTAATAAATAGAGATGTGCGTGAGGTACATGCACACAAAGGCTTGCAGAAACAGGTTTTATATGTGGTAAAATGTGTGGAGTGCTGAACCCGTTGTCTCTGTGACACCTCTCCAGAGGCGGTTCAGCCAATGTGGGTCCAGTGACAAGCACAAACTAAGATGTAAGGAAAAAATTTTGGAGAAATTGGCAATGTTATAGCAGCAGAATGCTGTTGAACAGAACATCAAGGTGACTTTCCATTAAGTAAGGAGATTACAAACTAAGTCAAGCTGTTTATCCTAGAGTAATGTATGTGGTACCTCAGGCTGATAGCACAGAACTGGAACTGCTGGTAGGTAGCAGAAGCCAGAGAAGTTAAGATCTTCCAGCAATCCCACTAGGTAATTTGGGATTACTTTACTTTTTTTTTCTACAGCATTTGTATGTACGCCTTCTCCCGGAACACTGTGTACTTGTGTCTCAATGCCGTTGAATTCCACTGGCTTCAGGGAGGTTAGCCTGCTTTACCTCGGTATTGAACTTGGTCCAAAGGCCCCAGCTGCATTCCTGGGTTGGAAATGCACTTTCCCACATGGCTGCAAGAGAGAGCCTCTGGGAACACAGCTTTAAGAGGTCTACAGTTTTAGTTTTAGATGAAAGCAGAAAGGCACCAGGCAGTAAGGGTGCATTTGCTTATGGTCATTCAGTCAAATGATGAGAAGACAAAGGAATGCATGGCTTGTGGACACGTACATCTCTGGAGCAGAATCAGGGCAGAGGAAAGCACCAGTACAATTAGCAGCATCAACACTATCGTATTTTCAGTGCCAGCAACCAGTGATGCAACAAACAGTTCCCCTTGTAAACTGAGAGAGGCATATGCCAGTCCAACTATAAAACAGCAGTAGAAATCAGAGTATTCTCAAAGGAATTATGAAAGATAATAAAAACATACTGTAAGCACTAGCCTGTAAGCCTCAGATCAAAGCAAGAGTTAGGTCTATAAGAAGAAGAGTATTTTTCCACCTCAAATGAATCAGGGTTCCAAATTGAAATACAGAGTTTTCGCTTCTCTTTCTGCTTTTCTGCTGACCCATTTTGTTATGTGGGTTAGGCTTTGCCTGCAGGGACACAGATCGTATAATGCAAGTCACTGGGCAAACTCACCAAATCAGGCTTGAACTCTCAGTACACACGAAAGCAGAGAGAAAAGCTTTAGGATTTTGCTCCAAAACAGATACAAATTTTAAATTCTACAAGCAATCCACCATTGGGAAGAAAAATTGAGCTTACCACTCTCCACACACAATGCTACAGAATTTTTAACTAGGGCTGATTTTGCACTTTGATTCAATAGTTGGCAGATTAGAAAAAGAAAATCATACTGTCTTTTTCTCTCCCAGCTCCAGGATCTTACACTAATCGTTTGGGACTGATATTCCATGCATTTTATGAAATATGGGTGCTATGCCTGTGCACATTTTTGATACAACTGTATTTTGACTAATACTCTCCATGGTAAAATATATCTGAGATCAGGAACTGAGACACTGCCTAAGCTCTGAGGAATTTAACTTTTTGGCAAAACGTAATTTTAGGTAAAATTTGAACTTTTTTAGTTAGTTCTGAGTATTGTGGAAAGTCATACTCATTTTCAGAGAAAACATCTTCAAATATTTTTACTGACTATATTATTTTTATTGCAAAAAGCAGAAGTCAACTAGTTACTTTCTCATAAATAAATTAACATGATAAGGTTGCACAGTATTTTATAATGATAATTGATAAATGGTGATGATTTAATTGCACTTCCTCTAGTAATAATCTTAAAATGCTCAAATGAAGTTCCTATGATTGGCTTTCTTCTGAGTTAAATCTCCCTGGAGTCTTCAGTCATCCCTTTTCTACATCCGTCAGTAACTTGCTTTAGCTGTTTTAAATAATACAAATCAATTATAACACACAGCTGTTTAACAAAACTTCTAAATGTTGCTACAGGTCTCTGTGGGTATTTCCTGATGGCTTATAATGACATCAATTTAGCACACCTGGTAAGATCTGTGTGAGCTGGAAGTAGCTTAATTCTGCAACGACAGGAAAATTAAGGAGTATTTATGGATTACTGTTGCATTTCAGAACTGTTGCCAACTGTGATTTTAGCTTCTTTTTACAAAGAGTCAGAAATGGAATTGCAGAAATTGCATGCCTGTCTCCTGAATAGTTTGCTTGTAACTTGGTGGGTGCTTTTGAGGATATTCTGTACTAGTTATTTCTCTCTGCACATTCTACACAAAAGAATGCCTCTTCACCTTTTTGAATTAATGGATGCTGGAAATGTACTCTTTACAAGAAGCTCCCTTCCAAGTCTTTGTAGCCTTTCCTGAACTGCAGACAAACAGAGCTTTCCTCTGTTGTCCCTCAGTTGGATTTTCCTGTTCATTTGACTTAGGATGGAATCCCAGCCCTGTATCCCCCATACCGCCATGCTGGATGACCTTCCGGGCTTCTCAGGCTGACAGCCCTGGTGTTTTTCCTGATTGCATTGCTTTTTAGAAGTATTTATTAAGCCACTTATATAGCAGCCATAAAAGCAAATAAGAGATCTAGGTGTTTGGAAGATGAGGGGAGAAAAAGACAGATACGTCAGACTGCAAGAAGTTGCAAGTAGGATGAATGTAAAAATAACACTAAGGTTCTGGAGAGATTTCAAATAATAGTGGAAAACAAAACCAAGACACATTATCCAAAAAATCAGGCAAATGTATCCCCCTAAAAGAAAGTTAAGTTACAGTAAATGGGAAGAAAAGTCTAGACAAAAGAATGATGAAGTAAGTCATTGTGGTAATGGATGGCAGCAAGAGAGACGTGTCTTTTTCTCTCATGTACTTTGATATTGTGCAGAGAAGTCCAGCACAGTTTTAGGTAAATACATAGTGGCATTGTGTAAAACAGCTCAAACATAACGGTCCTTCTTTGTGTAATTGAACAGCAGATTCACCACATTAATATCCAGGTGTAATATACCAGAGGCATAGTTAAGTTGGCAGCAGTCCAAAGTGCCATAGTCGAATGCTAAATGATGAGACAATCTTAAAGGAAAAAACCACAAGAACAGGAAAAAGGTTCCACAACAAAGAACAGAGAATAGGGAATAGAGAATAGAAATGAAACAAAGGGGAAGAAATCTTCCTGATTGTAAAAGTGAACATATTTTACCACATAGTAGTGCATGATTTAACAACCAGGAATTTAAAAGACAGGGATAACTAAAGTTTGGTCTGTAAAGGCTACATTTTGCCTTTTATCATTTTGGAAATTTCCACCAAGATGAATGGGAGATGTGAAGCAGCAGGAGGTGACTGTATGGTTACAGTCAGAACTTCTGTCTTCAGACTGTGGTATTAGATCCTGCTGTAAAAGTTGGAAATACAGAGACCATAAGTACCTGAGAATGTCAGATTTTGTCCTCTAAGTTTTAGAAACCTGCTTTTAAAATTATGGCCTGATAATCATGAAGATTTAAGAGCATAACAACTTCACCAGGTACTATATACACACTTCGTATAAGCTATACACATTATTGCATACAGCAGTAAAGCTGCTTTGAAAGTTTTAGTGTATGTCTAATGGCCAAGCTTTCAAATAATAATTGAACTATTTAAAAATATAAATTAAAAAACAATGAACAGAGTTGCTCAGCTGTCTTAGTGATCCATGTTTACATTTTTCCAGCTATAAGATAACCGATTTTCTATGGAAAGTTGCTGAGATGACAGTCTTGAAGACTGAAGCCCTTTTTTGTTAGAATGGGTATGGGATACGCAGTGGCAGTGCGTGAATTTTCATCCTGGTGTGGCTGGGTGCTCAGAAACTATTTCAAAATACCTTCATCAAGGACCAAGACAGTAGTGTAGTCTTTGCATCCAGTTGAGTCGTCGTTTTTTGTGGGGAGTGTGATGAAACGGTACTGGATTGTTGATGTACACAGGCACTTATTGGAAGGTAAACTGAGACCCATTTATTTCCCAGGTGCCTTCTGAAATTTGTTTAAGAATAGTAGAATATTTATCGGATTGAAAAAAATGGGTAAAGACACTAGTAAATTTTCATCCTGTCTTTGCCCTGATTGGTATTTATAAAAGTGTATAAAAAGTAGAACAACTTCAACAAGGGGAAGTGAAGCATTCCCACCTCAGAATACCATGTAGGTCAATGGTGAACTGCTCTCCGAGGAGGTCAAGAGATTAAATCTAGCAGAAAAGAAATGTGAATCTAGGTCTCTTGTATCTCAGGTGAGTTCTCTACTTGCTTGTAGAGTAAAGAGGAGGTATAACTGCCTACTCGTCTTTCTTTTTGGTGTGTTTGTGCAAGACCTGCTTTGGTGGGCATGGGGCATGAACGCCTACGGGCTACCTGCATTGCTGTCACAGACATACTCTGGGAGTCATATCAGGGCATAGGCCATAAACTGATTGCTTTTTCAAGATGTAGTTTATGCACATGCCCAGTAACAGAAATGGTGTGGGTTTTTTTTCCTGTGGGGTGAGGCAACACTCTGAAAAACACGAGTTTCTAAGGCTACAATGAAGCTAAGTAATAATTTTATGAATTTTAGATAAAAGCCCTTGAACATGTGTACTCAAGTGCATTTTTGATTCTCATCACTTATGCAAGTCCATGTCTTAGTTATATTTTCCTGCATAGTGCAAACTAGCAAGAGAATTTTAAAAACTGGTGAGTGAACCCGATCACAGTCAGTACCAAGTATCACCAAAAATTTTCTTTTTAACAGTGTGATGTTTCATAAAGCCTGACCTTCCCCTGAGAAAACATAGTCATAAACACAATCAAATATATGTGCTAAGCCTTAATCAATGCTTAGTGATGATGGAATGTAAAATCAAACATCCAAGGATAGAAATCGAATTGCATTATTACAGGAGGATCAACAGTTGAAAAACTGCCCAATAAAAGAAGAATGAAAGCTTGGTGACTCGAAGGTCCTGCAGAAGTAGTCTAAAAAACTAATCTGTGAGTCAGGACGCTGAAGGATTATGGAAGTCACAGAGCACATGTGTCCGTACATCCCTCCCCCTCCCACCGTTTTTAACCAAAACTGTTCAGACACAGTTACTTCTGTTACCAAAATGTGATTTAGAGGTGTGTGTGCAGGGCGCTTTCCACAGACACGGGAGTGGACACGTTTCATGTGTGATACCTTGGTTCTGGATTTGCCAACAATAAATCATCATTTTGCTCATTTAGCACTTTGCTGTCTCTCCAGAAAGTCATTCAGAGCATTCTGGTACTGACTGTAAATGCAGCAGTTTCTGCGGACAATGCAAATCTAAGCCTCAGGATTATATTAACTCAGATCTTCTGCCAGTCTGAAATTCTGCTTCCAGATGGATGCAAAAACCTTTCCTGTTGTAGCATTGATTGTGTTATTCTGTCACTCCGTCTTCTCATAAAACTTCTTTTTCATGAGCCTCTCCTTCATGGCACTGCAGAAAAGATAAACCTAATGGTCTAACTTACGAATAGCGATCTCTGCAAATACACTTTCTTTCAAAGTTTATTTCTCCTCTGGTGTGTTTCTGCTGTTCTATAACCTTGAATAAATACTTAAATATAGGAGATCATTGTTGTCTATGTGATAGTCTGTTAAAAGATCCTCCACAGTGCTTGCAAGTTGTACCTTAAAGGCTCACTTTAGAATAAAAAGGTGTGGACTGCTGAAACCAATGCTAGCCAAGTGAGGACTGAGGGGATTCTGCTGGTTCCCTTCTGCATTGTTCATGCACCTTCAGGTGCAGACTGTTCAGCCCTTTTTGGAGTCCTCATCTACAATGAATAAAGCTGTTTCCATTTACTAATAGTAGTTCTACTACAAAGAGGGATGAGTTTGCAACTCTGTCCCACAAAGTACTGATCTTAAGTTTCAAAATAGTAAGTGATAAAGAATTCTCCTGTGTCTATTTTTTTCTCAACACTTATTTCTCAATTTCATCTGAATGAGGTGTTTTTCTTCTGTCATTTGATACTTAGCAGGTGGTTGTAATACCATCTCTGTTGTATGTCCATTCTGTCATATCAAAAGTAGTCAAGCAAACCTAAACTACCCAAATAACAGCACAGAACTGCACTATTTCTGTATTAATCCGGAGTCTGCTCTTTTTCAATATGTAGTTAAGAATCTGGAAGATGTATTCTTTATAGTACTTCAATAATCCTGTCCATTACATCACTTAATTTATAGCAGTGTTAACAGGAAAATCAATAAACATTATTTCTAAAATGTCAGGGATGTTAATGGTTTGATTTAAAAAAGGAGAAAGATTCAAAACTGAACAGAACACATTGATGTAGTGTTGTAGAGGCACATCTTGCTGAAACTGTGGTAGGGAAGATTTAAATCATTATGGCTCAGTCATCTTGAAAAATGCGTGTAGGTAGCTATTCTTAGACATACAAATCTTTCTTGCCATATTGTGGGATTTTGCTAAGTGGGGGAGGCTGTATACAGTATATCTTAACAGAAGGTTGCTAAGGTCGCTCTTAAAGCATTTTGAGTCATATCAACAGTTGCTATGGATCCCCTGATAATATTTTTGGAAAATTATTAGTACAACTTCCTGAGGAAAGGGAGTTTTACCAGTATGGATTGGAAAGCTGTTTCACAGGGAAGAACCTAAGAATGGGAAAGCTGTGTGGATATTTATTTCCTATTAAAATTTTCTCTGATGTATTGAACTTCTGTGGTTTAAACCAAGTGGTAGTATTGCACAAGCTAGCAAGTAGGTTTTATTTTAAAGCTAAGCATTAATTAATAATGTGTAGCTGCCCTACAGTTTAATCATTCTTTTCGCATTAAGACTTTATGGACATAAACCTAGTCTGACTAATTTCATAGGAGGAAAAGACCAAATAGTGGACTAACACTAAATGATGTAGAACAAATACAGGGGCTTAATGGATAATTTACATGTAGAGATAAAAAGCCGTAGGAGGATGCTTGCCAATTTCTGGGGCACAATTCAGAGTAGACTTTCAAGTCCTGGTACTGTTGTTACTTGAGTTGATCAGTTATTCTGAAATGAAGATTCAATGAGATTTTCCACAAGATATGTAATTAATTGAATGAATTACAATGTAATAGTATTGATTCTCTTTATTCTTTTCATCTTCTGTAGAAAAACTGTTTCAGTGCTACACATTGCATTTACAGATAATTTATCTGGCAGTGGCTTTGCTTCCACAGAACGTCCCAAGCAGAGGTGTTGTGGAAGAAGTTGTAATAGTGTGTTCCCTCCCTGGTCTGGCATTTCTTCTTCTAGGCAGAGATGGGCTGCTCTTATGTCTTCCCCCTGCCATGACCTCCTAAAATTCAGTACTGGAATGGAGCTGCCTACTGAACATTCCCCCTTATTGAATGTTCTTGTGAAAAATTGTAAAATAGACAACAACATTGGTTGCACAGTATGGAAGAAGTGGATACCATTATGACATACGCAGCTCCATTTGAGAGGCAACTGGAATGGACACAAGGTGTTGAAAACTTCATAATAATTTCCCTTTTTGTTTTCTGCAGCAAGGGCTTTTGGCCAAGCCCTGTTATTTTTTTTTTTTTTTTAATAAAAAAGCATTATAAGTGCCATTTAAATGGAAGTTAGGTATCCATGTTAACAGAAAGCAATTTATGCCTAAGCACCTGTGCTCTCAAGTTGTGGAAGCAGATGGTATCAGCAGTTCAAAAGCATTTAGAGAAATTCATGAGACCACTTGTCCATAAATGGATGCAAAATTACCAGGCAGGAATGTGTCCTCCATCACCCTTAATACAGCAGAAATGCTGGAGCAGTAGTCTGCCACTGAGTCTGTCACTAGGAGAATCACCAAGAATATTGACCAAGTCCTACAGTGTCCATGTAAGAACATTGGGTATACAGGTTCAATAGTGATTCAGAGTACTTGGTCCAACAAAAGTTATTTCAAAGCATAGATAGTATCATATTAAGATGCTTTGACTGGAGGAGGGGAGCACAGACATCTGCTGCTATATGGTGAGATGAGGAACAAAGAAAGTCTTCCCTTGGCCTGAACTCAAAATGAGGGTTGAGTCACAGTTCCATGGACACGTCATTGCCTCCTTCTATTTGGTGTAGTTAAATTAGTGTTCTGCTGCTCTGCTGCAGCAGAAATTTGCTTTCCATTCATTACCCTGTGGTAATTGTCTGTCTTCTGACCGTTACAGCTATCAGTCATACCAGCTTCTTGATGAACGGTAAAGAGGAGATAGGAATATATGCCATACCATTTGCTGGTTACAATATTTCAAACTCAAAAGTCTTACGAAATCTCTCTTCCCAGTATCTTTTTGTCCAGGAATCCCGGGGATTATAAAATGAACACTTCTGGGGGACATTTGTCAAATGCCAGTGTGGTTTTTTTTCTTAACTTACCATTTTTTAATCAGGGTAGGAAATCTGTCTCCAGTATCTTTTCCATACTTCCACAGCTTGTTGTATATTGCAGTTTTGCACCTTAGATGAATTTCTTAAGAACAGATTTTAAATAGTAATTAATTAAGACTATATGCTACATAACTGAAATGGTGACAACTGAATTAATCTTATTTTGGCAAGCATGGAAGAAGAATCATCTGTTTATTTTCTTAGGAAAATGGTTGAGATGCCATTTCTTGACAATATAACTATGGTCCTGCCAATTTTAACTATAAAGTTTTCTTAAAGAATCCTAAATGCAAGTTGCGTGCCTGTGAAAAGTTTAAGCTTTAAAGACATAGTTTTGTCTGAGCGTCACCTAGTGCTTTGATTCCTTTTGTTCTTAAAATCAGTAATTCAAACCTTATTCTATATATAAAATATGAAAATATATAAATATATAGATATATAAATATCGGCAGTATTGGCTATAAAGTTGTGCTTGTCCTCCATTACCTCTTAGGTATGTCTTTCAAGGATATTGTGTTAGCTATTCAATAACTTTTCAAAAAATAATAAAATTGTAAAACAGGATCACCACCCCCTCAAAACTGTAAATATTCTAGAATCAGGCAGATGAACTGATTTGGGGGATGAAATATGAAATAGGTCTTGGTCATCTAGTTATTACATTTTTTATTCTGTAGTATCAAGTATTACAATAATAGGTTAGCTCTGCACAAAAAGCGCATATGCACATCAGATCTTATGTCAGTCTTCTTTGTTGTAATCATTGTCCTAGTTATAGAAATCACTATATGGAGAATATATTTATCTTTTGAATACACCTAAAATAGGAAGATGTAAAGTAAACTAAAGTAAAACTTCCGATCTAAACTGATTTCCATGTGCCACCTTTGAAAACACTTCTGGCAAATTTTCTTTTTCTGTGACTTTCTGACTTGCACTGTGCATTATGGAAGAGAAGTAAAGCTGTCTTCAAAAATCGTGGATAGAGGTATTGTTCCTGTTTTGGATGCACCTTGATAGTTCTGATAGCTTTAAAAATGGAAGAGCAAGATTGATGTTTTTGTGGCATCGAACTGTAGACATATTCAGCTGTCACAGTCAGCAGAAGCGGCAGCTGTCAACATACACAGCGATAAGTTAGCAGTGTAGAAGTGGTGTGTGCGTGGAGCGTGGGGGCCAGAGCTCTGTCCGAAAGAAAACACGGTTTTACTGCAATCTGTAGTTAAGCGGTGGCATTCAGGCTGTGATCTGCCAGGCTTAATGACATTGGCAGGACTTTAAGACGTCCTTTACGAAAAGAGCAGTTTGTGCCATGAAGTGTTTGTTCCTTCAGAAGCTGCATTTCCACTTTTGTGGCCATGATGGATTTGAAGCCATAGGTACAAAGTGGTGGGTGTGGTTCATCTTACAGAAATTCTGGCTGTATTAGGGGTCCTCGTATGTGTTCTAGGATCTGCCAAAGCAACTCCGTTTTCCTCAGGAAAAAAAACCTTAGCCATTTGTCTTCGGCTTGGGCCTCATATTTGATGAAAGAAGGATAGGATCCAGCTTAGTTGGCTGTGTGGGGTTAGTAGTAGTAAAAGTATTAATAAAAACTCGCCACTAAAGTTAGTTGGTGTGTCTTTCGAAATACACAGGGAGCACATACATTAAATCATCAGGGCAATTGCAGCTGCTCATCTGCAAAGAAGAACTTGAGCATAAATCAAAATCCCTCTGCAGCCTTGTCCTCCAAAAAGAAGTTCAGTAATGACAGAAATGTGCTTTTTTGGTCTAGTTTGCACTTCTTTGTCTCAGCAGGGTCCCTTCAAGTTTTCCCTTGCTCAGTACCATTGCAGATTTATTTTGATTGTCAAAGAAAATGCAGGAGAAGAGCAGTAGTTGCACTTTCATAGTCATTCTTCAGCACCCGTTACAGGCAGAAGTAGGTTGTTTCATCTTCAGCGGGCTTAGCAGTGGGAGCGCTTCTCTGGGTTTTACAGCAAAGTTGTAGAAACTTTCCTCAGTTATATCACTAGGATGGCTTGGCTTCTGCTTGTAAATTGAAATCAAGGCAACTATAAATAGTCACCTGTCCCAGGTAATAAACTGTATCCCATGTCCACTAGGATAAATGGCTTTTTTGGAGCTGATGACTTTTTTTTAGGCTTTTTTGGAGTTGATGGCTATTACAGCAAGCAGATTTATTTCAACAGCCATTTTGCCCTCTCTGATTTTTTTTTTTAAATTATAATTTCTCTGTAACCAATACCAATCCTATTACTAAAACATTATTTTTATGAAATGTCCGTAGTGATAGAAATGTTGTGACCTGTGTCAGTAGGGTGGAGAAGCCCTATACAATTAGCATTCTAACAACAGCTTTATTACTAGGATCTACACCTTCTATCAGAATGATAGAAGTTCCCTGTGTAATCACAGTTCCTTAGTGTTGTGCCTGCAACATAGTGATTCCATAGGGTTTCTGTTGTAGTAATTCCATTATTAGAGGAAAATCTTCTGTGAGGAGAAGGGGAGAGAGAGACGTTTGGAACATTTTTATTGTGACAACTGTTGCTGTCCTGTTGCCTTTGCAAGCACTGTTACTGATCTCTGTAAACACAACATGCCTATACTCATCTGGCTTCAGTGCCCAGGCTTCGAGTCTCCCTAGCCCTCATTCATAAAAATGTTACTCGCTTTTTACACCCGAACCTGAGCACATGTGTAATTTAAGCATAAAGTAATCCCTTTAACTGCAAGTTCAACACAGTTTAAGTTCCACAGCTGCACAGTTCCTGTTCTGGTTGTGGGACACACAGTCAATGTGAAGAGCAAAATTTTATTACTTTCTTTCCAAATGAGTAAAGTTAGATTTTATTAACAAGCAAGTTATTATTGATGTATATAAAAATAAGGAATGAAAAAGAGGATACATTGAATTCAAGAACATAAAATACAGTATCATAATATTGTGTGAAGGATTTTTACTTAAAAACAGGCATTTGTTTCAGTAAGTGTGGTCAAAAATTGGCAAAAAGGGAAGGGCATGCAACTTTTTTATTCATTGCATCAGTATTTCCATTTCCCTAAATGGAAGAGATTGCGGGGGACATATTTTATTAATCCTGCCTTCTTTTTCTGACCTGATGACTGGGATTGTGAACACTGCTGGGAAAATGTCTGAAAAGAATTGGTCCTGACCGTGGTGTTTGGTGGTCGTACCCTGCATGAAAGTTTTGACACCCCTGCATGAAAGTTTTGACACCCCTGCATGAATCTATTTTTGCAAAGCAACATCATGCAAACTGGATTGGGGAAGAGTCAGTTTCAGGCACAAATCCCTTGCACTATCATAAATGGAGAGACCATAAATGTTATGATGGATGCTCGAAGGCAGTTTAATGTAGCACTGGAGAAAAGAGAAGTCATTACTACTGGAAGAGCTCCAGTTATGACAGAGAAAATAAATGGTGCTGTTACAAGAGATGTACTGACAACAAAATACCTGCTGGCTGGGGAAGAGAACAGCAGAGCACAGTACAGATACCTACGGGCAATTACCCGTTACCTGAAGTAATGTTTATTTTTAATTTAAATCTGAAATGGATAGTATTTCCTGTACACACTGCTTCATAAAGTGACATAATCCAGTCTGACAGAAGTTTTAGACTTAAATATACTTAGGAACTACCCAATCTTTGCCACTGTTCAGATTCATGTATTAGCGTTTCACTGTGCTATAGGCACTGCGCAGGAGTGGGGATGAAGTTGCCTCTTAACTCTTGGTGACCCTGTGAGGGACGGTCCCGTTTCATTAGTAAATGATGACAGGAGAGGTGAAGGATGGTTGATCAAGCCTTCACGTCCCTGATGGACTTTATGGGAAGAGGCCTTCTTACACCACATAGAGAAAGCAGATGCTCAACCGAAATGTTTTTCACTCCTCTGGGAGCCTGTGGCGTTCCTTTTTTATTGTTGTTGCTGAGGGCTCGGGCACACTTTCTAAGGTAAACCTCAATGCGAGAGGTTTAAGCTCACCAGTTTAACCTCCCAACTGAGGCAGCTCATCCTGTGTACCAATGTTCATAGTTGTGCAGCTAACGAATAGTAAACAGTTGAGCTGCCCGCGCTCAGTCACATTCAATCTTGTGTACCATTCCTAAACAAAACTACATTCATTTTCAACCTACCCAATGCAGCATTTCACATCTTCCACCCATCCATCTCTTGCATGGTTTTGTATGGGAGGAGCTGAGGTAATGGCCACAGAAATGGGTACAGAACATCCGTACAAACCTTTCTTGAAGTCACCTAGCAAAGAGGTCCTTCTACAGAAAATAAATGAAGCAACATTTTGAGCTTTTAAATTCAATGGAGCTAGTTATGACCTGTAAAAATTTTATTTCCCATGAAAGCTGGGTCAGACTTGGAGGGACATGCAGATGCATGAGGGACTCCAGTGTTCGG
Source organism: Stercorarius parasiticus (assembly GCA_013396915.1). NCBI lineage: Eukaryota > Metazoa > Chordata > Aves > Charadriiformes > Stercorariidae > Stercorarius > Stercorarius parasiticus. Next base: position 1,065,309 of record VWZL01001484.1, on the reverse strand, counting down.
CGCTGAACAGTCTTATGAAGCAGCCTCATAGATAGATAGATACAAGATCATAGGTAGATACAAGAAAATAATGCTGTTGATTTCAAATAAACTGTATGTCAGTGCATTACTGTCCAGAAGAGTTGTGGGCAACCTGCAAATGGGTTCTTGCTGTACAATACCAGCGAGTAATTGTGAGAATTGACTTGAAGCTCTCACGCATTACTCTCTAAAATGCATTGATACATGACCGACTGGAAAAAGATTAATCGTAAACTGAAAGTGGGAAGACTCTTTTATACTATTTAAAGTGGGTTTTTGGGGTTTTTTTTGCATGAAGTCCCAGTAGGACTTTATATTTTTCATGTAACTGGCTTGTGGATCAGGCTAGCTGAAGGCTAGTATTGCTGCAGTAATATTTTGCTCAGGGTACATTTCACTGCACGTGGAATATCATCATTCCACCAGGTGACTGCGGCAGGTAGTAAATATGCTCATGAAGCTGATGCAGCACAAACTTTCATTCATTCTCTCACTTTTGATGGTGTTTAAGAAGGACGTGGGATTCGTCATGCTGCAGACACAAAGCTCCCTCTCTCTCAGGGCATGCCATGAGCAGCAGAGGTGCAATTTTCCTGCCTTTCCTGACTTCAGAGCTGACCTACAGGGACTGGCCACTGCAGCGAGAAGGTAAACCACTGTCTTCAGTTCTGGACTCGTCTGCAGTGACTACCAGCAAGGGCACTAATTAATGGCACTTTGACTGTGCGAAACCTGACAATTGCATATGCAGCTGCTGTACAGTAATGATTTCTAGCTACTGCCAGCCTGGGCCAAATCTGAACTGGTGACCTGGCAATGAAAACGCTCTGTAGCCCCGTTACCAATTCTGAAATCATTCAGGGCTTTGATAACTCTTGCATTTTTATTGGCAGCTGTCTGGTACTTCCTCCTCAGAGCTGCTGTGTCAGTGGTTTAACCTGGAATATACATTAAAGCCTCATGGGGATGCCATTATGTACAGGATTTGGAATTTAGGATTTGACTAAATCAGATCCGATGCTCTCAGAGTTTTCCCTGATGCTTAAGAGCTCTCCTTCCCTGCCTCAGCCTTTTTCCCTTTTAGGGGCTCCTGCTTAATGGGTCTTGGCTCAGGATTTCCTTTAACCTCTTCTGCTTTTGTGTTTTTCCTATCAGTGTGTGACATATTCCTGTCTTTCAGGTTTTGAATAACCAGCATGGCATTCTTGCGGTTTCATGCCTTTTGCTTAGGGTAAGAAAGATACACGCAGCAAGCTTATTGAAAAATTCCGAGACACATCTGTTTTGCATGACATCATGCCTGTGGACTTTCAGTGCTGAAGGATCTGTGTAATAACGAACTTCAGTTTCCTGGATTAGAGGTGAACAAATAAGGGACAGTGCTCAGTTTTCAAAAATACCACACTAAACGGAGGCTAAAGCAACTCTTCCTCAATGTGCAGACATACAGCTTTTCTGAACTCTTCCTGAGGGTGCAGACAATGCATGCCGTTCTGAGAGCTTGGCCAAGGAGCAGCATGAGTTTAACTAAAGCCCTGGGTCATTTCATTGTTGCCATTCAAAATTCTGTGGATGACAGTGAGATTTGCACCATCCTGGCACAGATGTTACTTCAGGAAGTGTATGAAGTAACCCTTGATAATTCAAAGAATAAGCCAGGAAGGAGGTTTGACTAATGAAGACCAAGTGTCCTCAGAACCTTCATATCAACCCAGAAGCTGATGGCTGTGTCCTGTAGCAAAACCTCTCCCTTTACATCTGCTGGATGTGGAGGGGGAGAAAGAGCCTTTCCACCCATTCAAGAAGAATGGAGGAGAGATAGCAGGGAATTCAAAGTCTGAACAGATTTCACCTCTGTAAGGTGCTCATAAGTCACAGATTGATGCCACAGATGGTGGGACCAAGGATGTTACCCTTTTGAAAAATTGAATAGCAGTGCATTCGGTGCTTTTCCATATGTACATCTAATTTTTGGAGTTCGGGAATTTTTTCGGTGTCACTCTGTCATGTTGTAAGAAGAGGAAGGACTAAAAGAAGAAAGATGTAGAATATAAAGATAATAAGCTATTTTGAAAAATCAAGCCTGGCCTCCATTTATCACTCACTGGTGGTTTGCTGAAGCAAGAAGTCCAGGATAGAATCACATTCCAGGTGACAGGATGGTTGGGAGTGACTTCAAGCTGAATATTCAGCTTGTGGAATTATGTTCATGCCATGTTCAGAGTGCTAAGTCGCTTAAAGCCTGGATTATCTCCTCTGTTCTTTTTGGGAGTGCATGCTCATTCTTTACGCTCTTTCTTTGTGTAAGGCAGTTGGCTGAAATTGCTGCTTAATCTACTTTTTTTTTCCTTTGCTTAATAGTTTTGCAAATATTATTAATTATCTTTTCTTGCCATCTTTGAGGAATACCATTGGCACAATCCATGTATTTTCCAGAATTAGTTGGAGAACTAAGCTGATTTAAGCCGGCAGATAATTAGAAAGGATTTTTAATTCAAACTACCACTTTTTCTCAATGGAAAAAAGCATCAGTTCACTTTTACCAACAGCAGATGGTAGCATTCTTGTGCAAGTTACCTGTTCGCACTGCAATGTAAAAGCAAAACTTTCTGAACATTATTTTTTGCATGTTCTAAAACTTCTGGAAATTTTTCAAAGTTGTCTTAGATATTGATCCTCATGCATACATTTCAGTGTAAGAACCAAGTGTGCTTCAGCTGTAAGAGACCTTGTTTAATATTTAATAGTATAGAACATATTTGCTGAAGATGACAGGCTAGGATTTGGTTTTTGTTTCTTGCAAGGGGTTGGAGAAGATGCTTTTACTGTATAGCAGGAAGACTTAACTCTGTGAGCATCTTGTTGTCTTCAGTGCAGCACAGTTTACTACATGCTAAAGTAAAATGCCATCACAGAACTAGGGGAGTCTGGCTACAACTGTACTAGCTTGGACAATGGAAATCTGTGTTGGAGCGTAAATTTAGTATTTCTTCTTCTTTGCTATTGAGAAACAGAGCCACCACAAGAAGCACATCTAAGGACAAGGGTCTTTACCCAGGATAGAACACCCATCGCGTTAATCCTCATAATCAGTCTCTGCCATGGCTCTGGTGAGTAGAATAGCGCAGTGGACCAGGCTTACATGGCTGAATGAGGAACACCGTGCAGAGGTGGTTATCCCGCTGTTTTCTCCATTGTGGTCAATGCTTGCTTCTCCCTACCTCGCTGCCTTGCGTTGTGTGCTTCTCGGCTCCGGCAGAGTCCTGGGCTTAGCGACATCTAAGCGCTCAACTGCGAACAGGCTATCATGGCATTTCATATTTGACATCTTACCTGGAATCCCTTTCTAGCCATTCCCTCCTTTCTAGTTGTGCCCCTTACTGTGTGTGTGGATGAGGTAGGATTTGTTTATTTTGGTGCAGGAGTAGTAGCAGTGACCTCAGCAGCATTAAAGGAAAATCACTTCCCTGGGGCATGGTGCGCCAGACAGTCAGATCTGCTGATCTCCTGGTATCACTCATGTAAGAGCTGATGAGATCACTGTTATGGCTGTGCATTGAGTGCAAGCTTGATAAGTCAGAACATGTATTCTTATTTTGTTCAAGTGCAGGCTGGAGATGAAAGTGAAAGCTTTATGGAGCGTTGCATTGTTATTTTCAGCAGCACCATGTGCAGTGTGGTGGTGTAGAGGAACAGACTCTTTCCATGTTGTAGGGAGTGTATCTGACTGCAAACTTAACTGTCACTAAATGATTTTCTTTTTTTCCTGAGGACAGTTTTGATGGGGCTTCTTGAAGATCAACCAATTTAGGACATTTTTTGGTACAATAGCCCAAAATGAGGATATGCCGCCTAGTGGAAGTTAAAGCCACCTTGAGGGCTCTTCATTCTTCCTTCTTGCTCCCCCTCACAGGCTCCAAATTAAACTGTGTTTACTTCCCAGCACCAGTTTGAGAAGACACAAGGATAGGGAGTCAAGGTTCTTAAAGAGCTTTTCCATGGAGAGAATTTGTTTTATGTATTGTATTTGATCAGATACTTGTTTACACAGTAACTTTGCCTACTTGCATTCAGGTAATGCTGATAGAGTAAATTGAATTACTTTTGAAAACCATTACATTTTAACTAAAACGGTAGCATAGCCTGGTTGGTGAGCTTATTTCCCTTTGAAGATTAGAGAATATGTCTCAGATATTAATTTGTCAATGACTATCAGTAGAAGAGCAGTGTGGGTTAGATTCTGAAATGAGAAAAGCTGCATCAAGAATTAATTTGCCCCTGCTTTGTCTTTTCCAAATGCAAATGGTGTCTTTTCTGTTTTCTTCTTGCATAATAAAACAACTGATATTCCCTCTTAGGAGCACCCCTTACTTGGGCAGCCATTTTTTGTTCTGCACCCCTGCCGGACTAATGAATTCATGTCTTCTATGCTGACCAGTTCATGGAAACAGAACAGGTGAGAAACAGAACTGTGCCTTGCAAGCCTTTATGCAATGCAGATAAAGTAAATCACCCAGGAAATGGAAATGGTTAAAACAACTTCCTTGGTCCAAATAGAATAAGATTCTGGATTGTCACCTAAGGGCTGAAAGGTAAAATATGTTTGATAAAGTGAAAGAATAGCCCCATCTGAAGTTATTTTATGACAAGTCTGTCTGCAATTCAGAAAAGGTTGGGATAAGTTGTTTATGGTGCTTTTGTGTTGTTTTTTTTTTCTAGACACACAAATTACATTATATTGTGGCTCAGTATTGTAGGCCCAGTTGTGGGTCTAAATCTGCCCCTGAGTTATGCAAAACTAGGACCCGAGCAGAATACAAACACTGATTCAGTTGAAAGGTAAGAGGAAATGAAAGCACCTTTTTTCTCTCCCATCCTCCTATGAAATTTAAAAGATTAGATGGATAACTGGCAAAAACATTGTCTTATCCTTTGGAGCTCTTCATTCAGTCTGTTTAGGACTCGCCTTTTGATATTTAGCTTACATGGCTGCCTTGTTGCCTTACTTCGCAATGAAAATTTGCACTGAGAGAGATGTGCTTGGCACATTGCTGACACCCTTCATGACTGTCAGAAGGGTGTCCCTTCAGGTGAACCTTAATGTCCTGGGGTCCTTCTCAGGTGTGTGAAAGCATTTTTTGGTGGTCCCTCCAGCACGTGGTTGGTGGTATGATCTAGCATACCTCTGCTACAGTTGTTTGAATTTAATCTTTTCTCTTTTTTTCTGTTTGATGTCTCCACTTCAGACCTCTGAGCTGAAGGACAGATCATGGTTAGCTGTAGTAAAGCTATTGCAGACTTTCCTATGGATGAAATCAAACAAGGGAATCCTTCCTGACTGGTGAGCAATGCAATGTGGAGAGAGGACTGTCCTCTGGCAAGAACTTGCCTGGTTACAGTCGAAGACCTAAGAGTTGGCTGCAGTTGTGACAACAACTCTAAAGCATCACCAAGACCTGAACTCCCTTGTGATTGCATTGACCCCTTGAAGTCACTCATTTCCTACCTCTGTCCTACTGTAGTTATGGCCTTAGTAACACTGCACACAAATGCACAAGCCTATGGTTCCTTGATATAGAATTGAGATGCTGGGTTTGGATCTACTAAACTTCTCTACTAAAAACCATGTCCCTAGAAAATCTGCACCATCTGTGAGGATATGTACAGAAAAATACTCATAGGATGTGGTTTAATCTTGTGGCAATCAGTGTATGAGCTGAGACTACTTCGCCTAGGGACCACCTTCTCCACCACAGCCTGATGCATGGACCATCCTTGTGTTCCACACCGCACATAGAACAGCCTGATCCAGGGACTGAACAATACTTTGCTGAGAATATTTTGTGTACGTCATACTTCAGGGAACAGACAGGATCAGAATTGTAGACAGAGTACTTACAGTCTGCATCTGTAGTTCTAGAGTTCAAGGTGCCTCGTGCTATTGAGTGAGAACATCTGGCTTTTCTGTGCTTCACTGCCTCCAAAGGAAGCTTCACCGTACCCTGTGGGAGTTACTGTTGTAGTCAATTAGTATTTCTCAGTGTACTAGTAGTTGTTCACAGGTTCGGTCCCTATCCTGCAGTCTTTCTGCAAGCCTCCCCTGACAGCTGTTGAATTTTGGGCAAGTAGGAATTGCATAGTAGTGCAATCAGTGAAAAACAGATTAGAAGTAATTTCCATACAAGTCATCTTGGATTCTTTCCCAATCACATTTTATTTGCAGTATAAACCAGACCACAAGTCCTGAGCAGTTGAGATGGAATTACAGATTTTACTTTCTATGTTCAGCAATATGTCACTTGCATCCAGAGTCCAACGTATGCACATCAGAGCTGGAAATGTGAAATGTATCAGGTTTCAGATTCTGGGTTTTTGGATATTTTGATTGGTTGCATATTTTTAACTTACATCATATGTTATTGGTGGATTGAAATACAGTGTAGTCTTTAAAATTCCATTTTAAATGGCAGAATTCTTTTGCCAGCCATTTGGAATTAATGAAAGCACATAAGTTATTCTGGTCGGGATCATAACAACATGAAAAGCCATTTTTCCATGTAAGATTTATAAAATACAGCTTTCTGTTCATGTACCATGACAGTAGCTACATTGTCTTTTTTAACACTTTCGCTAACATATGCTTGATAATTGCATCCATAGCCCATTTTCAAATTTAAGGGAGACTTACACAGGAGGAAAAACAAAAAAACCCACCAGACAACAGCAGTTTTAAGAGCTGTCAAGTGTTCATCTTCATTTGTGATACCCTGGAACAGACAAAAAAAGCGATCGGCCCTCCTCAGCTGCCCTGCATTGGTAAGCAGCCCTCTGTCAGCTTCTCGTGCCTCTATCCAATGTATTGGCACACTCACACTGTGCTGACTAGTCTTTGGGACCTTTATTCTCAGTATAACTTAGAACTGGCCTCAGGTAGCTTTATTTAAACCAAGGTCTGAATGGGCTCCTGCTGTCCTTAGGATCAGGGAAGTGGAAAGGATTGAGGGAGTTGTTCCCTGTAAACCACCAGCACTGAATGCTGCATCAGCACGTCTGAGCATCAGTTATGCTCATTTTCCCAAAGCATCACAGGTGTTACCTGGTATTGCACTGAGGGCTGACTATACAGAAGAAATTACACTTTTAAACAATAGAAATAATAAAATGCAGTCCTGAATACAGAGTGGCTTTGGAATAACTTATAGCTGAAATGCTGGTTTTAGTGTTCTCATGTACTGGGCAAGAGCTGTTCCTTGATAAACAAACAACTCTGAGTATTATTTTCAGTACTAGTTGTTCGACTTCGAGAAGATTCAACTGCTAAGATGCTGCTGTGCAAAATTTATAAGCGTAGTTTCATAGGCATTTCTTGGAGACCAGCTCTTTATGTTTCTGTCTTGGAAGTAGAAACTGCAGTACAACAGCATTATTCATAATAGGATTTGGCCAGTTGGGTTTCTTCACTGTGGGCAAGACTGCTTATGGCAGGTCTGTGAAGTGTCACTGCTCTACTCCGAATGTCAGCATCTCATCCATGTGACACTGTGCATGGGGTACTGTAACTTACAGATTGTAATTACGGACAAAAGAAAGCAAGTATGAAATAAGACTGTGAGAATATACCCCAGTCACTTTTCTCCACTCCATCAGCCTTCTGTTGCACCTTAATATTCTCTTCTTTTTTTTCAGGAATTACAAGAAAAGTGGAATTTATATGTAAATAAGAAATAAATATTTTGTTTTACGTCGAGGAATTCTTAATGCCCATTACTTTGATTTATCATTTGTAGACAAAATGGAGTATTATTTGGACAGGGCATTGCACATTGTACCAGACTGAAGATTTCTGCTGTCAGAGACAACCCTAGGCACTTGTCTAATGGATGGCTGCACACAGCGGGATACTGCTTTGCCAGTGTCCTGACAGTCACACTCTTAACTCTTAGACATCCTCTCCCAGCAATCACTCTACCTCCTAGATATAACCGTACATTCACTGGGCTGGACACTCAAGCTGTTCACAGTTTCTGAAGCTGTCTCTGTCTCGCTTCCTTCCTGCTGATAACGCCCCTCCAAATTCCTCTTCAGGGCCTCGACCCTGTTCCCACAGTTTCTGAGACACGATGATGGTCATGGGGAGCATGGAATGGATAAGCAAACTGGCAGTTCCCTGCCCTGATACAATTCTTAACCGTTTAACACCATAAACAGTGGAGTAACAGAGCAGTGTCATCATCGTACCAACGTTTCCCTAAAATTTGGCTAGAATACCACTAGACAAAAATTCAGCTCAGTTAGTACAAACACCCTAAGCTTAGACTGAGAAACAAATACAGGATAACATAATTATTTGGGATCAAGGAGAGATACAATCTTGTTTAGATACCTGCTTTCTAGTGGCTTAAGTGGGAAATAGGCATCTAATTTCCCATTTACATTTGTGCCTTAATGACTTATAGGATATTTTATACAGAATGTTTATGTACAAAAATCCTATTTTATTTCAAAATCAAGTTAATTGCAGCACTATTTTGTAATTTTATTCAGCAAATCTGTTGAAGATTCTTAGATCTGAGCTTGGGTTTTGGCTACATACATTATCTGAAATCTTGCATCTTACCAAAAAAGAAAATTTCCAGTTCCAAACAGTTTTGTAGATTTGCTCAGTCGTTCATCCTTGCTAATCTGGGAAGACATATTGAGGACCATTGCTTCTGGGGACTTCTTTTTAAGAGAACTGACTCATACCTGCCCTTGGTTACAAGAATCGGCAAGAAGAATGAATTTTATGTGTTCAACTAAGCCAAAAATATGCTTTTCTTTGGAACGCAATTGCTACCTACATAAGCCCTCATTTATGTCAGCATGATCAGGTTAGAATTTAACCCCCATCTGGTCTGACAGAAGGTTTGTAGTTGGTTGGCTTTGGTTATTAAAAGAAACGTTCCATCGGTCAAATTGCATGCTTGTTTTCACAACAGTAAATGCTGAGCTAGTTAATTAGACCTGAATATAGTGAAGCAATCAATATCAATTCTTGTTGCAACTTCATGAATGACAGCAAAACTTTTTCAATAACATTTTTTTTTTGTCCATTTACTATGACTATGGTTTAATGAGTTTGTTTGGACAACTATATTTATATTGCATAGCATTTCAGTTCCAGCACAAAGGAAAAACGATTGCTCTTTCCTCTGAACTGTGAAGTTACAACTGTTCCCTCCAAAACACTCTCTTCTAGAGGACAGTCTATGTATGAATATCTGTCCATATTTTTAGTAACATGTAGGCTTTTAAAAGTGTTTCAGAGAGTTTGGAGCATTTCTTAGCAATGAGTTCATATTGTCTAGAATAAAAAAAATACATAGCTGAAGTTCATAGCTGTAAAGCTGCCATGTCAAGTAGCTGCAGTGTTATTTCCTAAATTTAAAAAGCCAGGGTGATACAGAGTTGTGCTAAGAGAGTAGCCCTGAAGAGAGTAGCCATGTATTGAGTGCTCAGGAAGAATTAGGAAGGTGTCACACCTGTTATCTTTATGTCCTAGATTTCATTAGAGTCTTAAAAACTGCTGCACCACTTAAGAGCTTGTTGTAACTGTCACCTACTGAAGATGAATTCCAACTTCAGGTGAGAGAGGAGTTTACTGCTGTGTTTGGAAAGAGGATGGCTTTACAGAGCCTTGCCTGGAACACCTTTTTCCTCAAGCCTGTTAGAAAACAACATGTTTTCCTGTAGCGTTATTTTTCAGTGATGTGGTTCGTACAGCACACTGGAGAAGGTGGCCCTGTCTGAAGAGATTAGGCTGCGTGCTTTGCACTCTGCTGGGTTCAGCGGCCGGGCACTGTTGGCCTCAGCAGCAGAGGCCACATGGAGCGAGGTGCTGTTCAGGTGCTTCCGTTCCCCACCTGTGTTGCTGCCCGGGATTAGGCTATAGATAGAGAAGAATCCCCGTAAGGAGATTTTCACCAGCAGTCATCTGCATCACCAGGAACAATCCCCGATGTCTCTTGGAATACCACACCTTGAAACGTAGAAGCTGGTCTTAATGATGCTTGTTTCTGCTGAGCAAGTTGATGCCACTCCACTTCCAGGGGCAGGTAGAGCCCACAGCAGGGGAGAAAATGGGCTGAGCATAGGTGGAAAAAGATTTGGCAAACTGTGGAAATGAACTAATCCTTTTTTCCTTTGCACCTGATCCAAATCAAAGTCCTGAACCGAACTTTGGTGGATTCCGGGCAGGCCTCACTCTGCCAAGCAGTGATTGCTTCTCCAGGGTTTGTGAAGTTCATTCTCCTTCATCCAGCATATGGTTAGCCGAGTCTGTTAGTATTTACACATGCTTTTCTAATGAACTAGAAACATGGACTGCAGCATCTATTGCATGAGTTCTCCTCTTCTCTGATCTCTGTGGATTCTCTTCCGCTATGGAGGATTTGGGTTGTAGAACACGTAGTTTCAATGCTTCTTTATTAGGCTTAAAACCCCTCTAATAGTGACTTGGTGATGAGGTTTGGCTTGGCTCTTCTTCCTTTGACTTCTTTCTACAATGTAGAGAACACAGAAGATATCCCTGGGGGCCGATGGAATCCACAGACATATTTGCTAGAAGAATCATGGTGCCCAAGTGTTGAGTAGATGTTATGTGCTAAACATGCTTGTAAAACAATTAATAAAATGCAACTCAAAATCTGCAGTTAGCTTTAATAACTTTGTGTTTTACTTGTCCTGCTCCCAGTTTTGTGTGTTCTCCTACTCCTGGTAACTATTATCCCTTCACCCTAATAGTAGTCTCACTTCTGCTACATTGCAAGGAGTTTGAAAAAACTCACAGAACAAGCTGCTAATTCAACCAAACCTGTAAAATGTACACATGCCTTGATGGAGTAATAAGTACCTGTGTTCTTCTCTTCCATGTTTTTTGATCTAACACGATTTTGGGTGAATCCACTCCATAAGGTCTCGTGCTTCTATGTGGCATCTAGCCACCATTTAGGTATGCAAAGGCAAAAAGGCAGTAACTGTCCCATTTTCCTAACGGGAACTCACTGAATCAGTTAAAAGCTAAATTCCCCATTTTGAAGATTTCCTTTGTTAAAGTCCACATAAACAACATTTTGGCTTAGGCTTCTCATGTTCCAGCTTTTCCCCTCGTACTGATAGCAACATCTAGCGGCAAGATTACCTCATGACAATGCCCTACTTTTTGAAACTGCTCTGGCTCCATTTACCTCCGGGTAAATCTTCATCTCCTCTACTGACAGACCGACTTTAGAATCTGAAAATAATTTGAACCGCGAGGACTTCAATAGTCCGCTGGCTGCAGTAAAACCTTTTTTTTTTCCCCCCAAAGAAGTATTACTGGCAGCCCTACTAATAATTTTTGCTACGCAAGAAAGGAAATGGAAATAAGAAAACCAAATCGACTGAGTTTGCTGGAATAATAAAACAAAACCTGATTTTCGCAGTTGAAGTCATGTCTCTCTTGTAGAAACTGAGATGGAATTCTAATAGCAGCAGTTGTGTAGGATAACATTTGCATACGTAAGACCGTGATTTCTAGACTAAACGAGCTGACTGGGATCTGTCTCTTGCACCAGCAGCTGCAGTCAGATCTGCACGCTGCAAGTTGTAGGTCTGTGCTCAGGTTTGCTCATCCAGTAGCTGCCAGTCTTACTGTAATCAGGGATCACCTGAAAAGAAATGGTGTACCTGATTTCTCACGTGTCTACCTCCAGTTGGCTTGATGCACATTATTATTACATGTAGTTGTACTGATGGCAGCCAATGCTTTCAAACCTGGCTGTCTGCTCATGTTGTTCTGCTCCTAGATGAAGGTGAATTTCAGAGACTATGTAGTGGAACATGTATGCGTCTCTGCTATGCGCTACCTCCAGTGGCTGTGTATGTATTCCAAGTTTCACAGCAGCATTAGACAGAGCCACAGCAGACGTGGTAAGGACGTATCTGGGATTTCTGAGCACACAATAGCATGGTTGAAATTACTGTGCATGAACAGTAGCTTTGATTTGGTGAAGCTGTAAGAAAAACCGGGCAGATGTAGATGATCCTCAAAATCCATCCGTGTAACATTTCGGGTGAAAGGAGAACACCACATCCAGAACACATGTATGGTTGCATGAAAGAAAAAAAATGCAGGCAGTTAACCCTCCACTATCCAAGAAACCAGAAAGCACAGTAAAAGAAATGGTGATATTGGTTACCCCGGGGAGCCGTGGGGATAGCTGATGGCATGATCCACCCAACCTCTTCCTGTACGCTCCGATGTGCTCGTTGACTGAAATGCGCTACGTGTGCTGTGCATTTACACTGTGTCCAAGATCCACCAAGGAGTTAAGGCCTCACTCTGGAAATCTGAAAGGGTATTTCAGTCAGGTTCCAACAGAGGGATTCTTAATTCTGGAATTGAGTTCCCCTAGAGTTCCCCATTTCTGTTATCACTGGGGCTACTGCATTTTCACAGAAAAATGAACCAAAGTTCAACATCGCTTCTGCACCTGAACAAGAATTTGAGTCCAAATCTCACAAATTCCCGGATGACTAAGCTACAATAAATACCCAGTAGTAGAGATTCGCAATCTGTTTTTCAATTTTACTCCATTTTCTTATAAATTAATGAATACTAATTGAAGCACAATCTTTCGGAAGAACACATAAATGAATTGTGATTATAACGAGGGAATTGTTTACACTCCACCTTCAGCCAAATAAGTATTTTGAGGTTTTATTGCATAAAATACATGAAAAAAAGAACGCAGCGCTGTGCTATAAGCTTTGTGCAAAATGTACTTTCAAGGGGACAAATTCAAGATAAAATATATGAGTGCAAGTATCACAGGATGGAAGATCTGGCAATAATTCAAAGGCTGATACAGAGGGACATGTTGGCTTCTTGGTTGATGTTCTGTTCTGTAATTCCTTGTTAGTTCTGGCATCCACATTTTAAAGTGATGTTGGAAAATGGACAATACACAGAGAAAAATGACTGAAGACATGAACTGACGACATACTTCAGTCTTTCAAATAGCCAGATTATGGCGCAGACATCTTTGAAAAGTAAAAAAAATCCAACTATTTAGAAGTTTCTTTAATCTAGCAAAGAGAGCCAAAAAGACGCTCGAAGACACGTTCAGGTCAGTAACACAGCAGTTAAATGAGAATAGCTGTAATGCTCTAAAAGAAGTGGGTGTCTTCAAATCAGGCAGATTTGTCCAAGTCCAACTAATTAGACATGATTTGCACTTAACACGAAAGCAGCCGGGTGAAGTTGTATGGGTTGAGCAGGACAGAAATGACATTAGGTAAAATAAATGGTTTAATAGTCCCTTCAGGACCTAAACCTGGTGAATTGTGTGTCAGGTGCCATTGCCTGTCTTCACACTAGAAACTAGAGCTGCTGTCATCACTTGAAGACCATGAATAAATACCATTTTCAACATTTACAGTGACCATTTTCAATTTGAAGAAGGCTGTTTTCCAAAATACGCATTAAAATTCACACGATTTCTCCTCCCAATTTGCTTGAGGGGATGTTTCGATTCCTGATGAATTTAATAGTCACAGAGAAAAATTAGGTTGTTTTTGGCCAGACCTAGCAGTAAGAAATTTCTTTTCGGTTCCCATGGGAAGTTTTATGACTGACATGATGACTTGAAAATAAAATTCCAGCGACACTAGACATCAGTCTGTTTCTTCTAAAAAAGACTGAGTCTGATAATTAAGCTCTGGATTGTGTAGTATTTATTACAGTTAATACAAATGTCTCTCAAACAGTATCTACAGTTAGCTGCTGAACAGATAGGCAAAAACAAGGGAGTAATATATACTACTCCAGGCTTTGAAATAGCCTATCTGTACAAGGGAGTATAAATACTATCCCAACAACCAACCACCTTTACATAATTATGCAGTAATTGAAAGAAAAAGTACTTATCCTGTGCTCCTGAAAAGCAGTTGATCATTCTTTGTAGAGTACAGTGGTAGTCCATAAAACTGGATTTACCTCTCTTCAAAAAAGATAATACTGAATGCCTAGCAAAAGGTCACAGTAGATCTAACAGAGATGCAAGATCCAATCTTGCTGCCTGACAGATCTTTTAATCCCGAGTTTTATTCCATCTCCAAGTGCTGCACTAACATCCAGTAAGAAACACCCACTCCAGACCTTTACTAACAGAGGAAACCCAGGAAACGTAACTTTACTGTGAGATGTGTCAGCAAATTCGTTACTTCCGCAATCCCTTCCACTGCAGAAGCCACCCCTAACGATGCACTGATTTGTAATGATGCAGCCCCCTCAGGATCATTACTGCTATGACACCAAATAGTTAGTCCACTTTCACTTTTGGTGCACGTGTCAGCTGTACAGGACCACATGTGCCAGGGTGACACAGTGCACTCCTCCTCCGTGCTCTACGTAGGCAAATGCTGGAGACCTTTCCCTTCTCCTACAATGCAGCCTCCTTCCTCAGGTCAGAGCCCCAGTTAGCCCAGTGTTGGTGTCATGCTAGACCCCAACCTTCAAAATCTTTACGGTTCTGCACAACTGGCAGCATAACAATGCAGGAATTGTTTCATAGGGCCCTCTTTGGGGAAGAAGGGTTTATGAAGGAAGAAAGGCCTCAAGGGATCTATCAGTCCATCCTGACTCGCTACTCTTACCAAGCTGAGGAAGCCTTCATGAAAAGTGCTGGCAATCAGGGACAGTCCACAAAGCACTGAAACACCCTTTAATTCTATAAAGTAAACTTCTGAAGTTCCCAGCACAGCTGTGCTGCTCCACACATTACAAAGGTAAATTTGGAAGCACAGTGCTTTTCAAGCTCATCTGCTGGTCATAAAGATGCTCCATCCTTCAATTGCAAAGCATTTCTTACAGAAGGAAAAGCCAACAACAAGCACGCCCCAGCTTGTCTGAGGTATGTCACTTGCAGATACACATTAAAAGATGTTAAGCTTTAAATAACAAGCTTAGAAGTTTTTCCAATCAAAAGTTTTATTGACATTCTTGGCAAATTAATCTAAATTTATGATCTTGGTCTCTCCTTCTTGCCCTTGTACAAGGCCAACAGAGAAACGTTGGCTACTTTGACAACCTTGAAGCGAACTCCAGGAATGTCACCAACAGCATGACCCTTACGACCGAAACCAGCAACCAGAACTTCATCGTTTTCCTGCAAGGAAAGACCACAGAGTTACCAAGGTATAAACAAGGTTTACAAAGTATAAACATTAAACCTGTACATTAAACCTTCTGAAACAAGTAACATTAGAAAGTGTAGGGTGTGGCTCAAATTTAAAGAAAGGGTAAAAATACTGAAGGCTATTGAGATATATCTATATCTAAATACATATATATAAAAATAAAAAAAACAGACTGTTATCCCTTTCAGTGTTTTGGATAAAGAAAACATAAGCCCAGGTAATGTTTAGCTTGCAGCAGCGCAGCTGAGAACTGGCTTTGCTATGGGAGGGGAAAGTACAAAAACATCTGTCACATTTCCCATCTGCCTCTGCCCCTACAGCTTTAAGCTACACATGGTGCAGAATGGCATGAACCCTTGACTAACCATCCCCTACATCCATCAATTATGCATTTCTTTACTGTAACATACAACTTTTTATAGATCACTTCTTGAAAATTACCTCAATGAAGTTCAGGCAACCATCGTTGGGAACAAAAGCTGTTATTTTTTTGCCGTTTTTAATCAGCTGGACTCTGACACATTTCCTGATGGCAGAGTTGGGCTGTTTAGCTTCTACTCCACTAAAAAGGAAGCACATGGAAATAAATTAGCAAAAATCAGTTTGACAAACCAGCAGATATTCATTACACCACCAAAAATTATTGCATTGCTTCGTATTAATTGCAAATTGTCAAAACCAAAACCTGTTAGTTACCTATTTAGAGCTACTGAATATATAAAAACCCAGTTCCTAAACTGAGTAAAAATTTAGAATTAATCACCTACAGACACATACTAATTCAGTAAATAAAAATCATGGGGGCAGGGGAGGGAAGAAGAGCAACACCTTGGAGCCCTGGCAGTGTCCCAATAAACCTTACAAATTACAAAAGAAAAAAAAAGGCCAGAATACAAGTCGATAGGCTCTTTAATGCAAGACACACACTCAAAATCCACCACCCTAAATCCTAAACTGAGTTAAGTGGCGTTTTTATTCTTTTGCTTCTAAATAAGCAGAATTTTTTCAAGTGACACGTGTATGAAAAAAGATACCTTTCAGCATTACCACTTAGAAAAATAAACCACGTTTTCAGTCTAGCACATAGAAGCTGCTACAGATGTGGCATGTTACAGGCAGCAAAACGTCTCACAGATTTAGAAAATGTAACAGCTTTGCAGTGCTTTTTTCTCGACGTTCCTCCCGAAGGCCTCATTTTCCGGGGGTACTCTCCGGGGCACCCAGAGCCCCCCGCCGCGCCCGGCACACGGGGTGTGCTCTCCCCACGGTTCCCCCCCTCCCCGAGCTCTACCCACACTTTCTCCAGGACGATCCCTTTGGCGTGGGAGGCGCCGCCGAAGGGGTTGGCCTTCAGCGCCGTGCCCAGGTGGGCCTTCTTATACTGCTTGTCGTGCCACTTCTGGTCACGGCGGTGGCTGCGGAGCTTGCGGGCGGTGCGGAGCCCTCGGCACTTCCCTGCGGAACAAGGGCGGTGAGGGATGAGGGGGCGGAGAGGGATGCGGGGGCCGTTCACCCCCACCCCGGGCCCGTGAAGCCCGGCCGCTCCCGAGGCGCGGCGGCGGTGTGGAGGGTAATGGCGGCGGCCGTACTACCGCCCAAACCAGCGGCGGGGCCGTCAGCGTTCAGAGCCGGCGGCAGGCTAGCGGGGCAGCGAGGGGAGAGCGCTATGGACCCCCCCTCGGTGTCCCCTCGGCCTCGTCCCCGGCCTCGGCCTCGTCCCGTCCCGCCCCTCCCCGCCCGACGCTCACCCATCTTTCCCCGCCGGCTGCCGAGCGCGAAAGAGGGACACTCGGCCGCGCCGCGCCGCCTAGCTGCGCTCGCGAGGACCCCGTCGTGGGCTGCCCGCACCGCGCCTGACTGAAAATACCGCCCGGCACCGGGTGGGGCGACCCTGCCCGGCCCGGCGTGGCCCTCCCGGGATGGAGGGCTGTACACCGGGTCCCTCAGGGGGCGGTGGCACTTGGGTGGTGGGTGCAGCTCGTTTTTAACTTATTTAATTCGTTTTTTCTGGGAGTTGCCGGCCTCGTAGGGAGGGGGGCGGGCAGGGGGTGCGGTGCGCCGCCCGCCCGCCCGAGGTGAGGCAGCGGAAGGGAACTGCAGCTTCTCTGAGGAAAGGGTGGGCGAAGGACGCTGAGGGCCAGGTTGGTTTCGCCAAATGGCGCCTGTGCGGCCCTCCCCCGTTGCATCAGGGAAGCTTACAGTGCTTCCCACGTGGAATGGGCCACGCAGATGATCAGAGGGCTGGAGCGCCTCTCTTATGAAAACAGGCTGAGATAGCGGGGTTGTTCAGCCTAGAGAAGAGAAGGCTCCGGGGAGACCTTACAGCAGCTTCCTAGTACCTAAAGGGGCTACAGGAAAGCTGGGGAGGGACTCTTGATTAGGGAGTGTAGCAATAGGAAAAGGGTTTTAAACTGAAAGAGGGGAGATGAGGTATTAGGAAGAAATTCTTCATGGTGAGGGTGGTGAGACTCTGGCACAGGCTGGCCAGAGAAGCTGTGAATGCCCCATCCCTGGAGGTGTTCAAGGCCAGGCTGGATGGGGCCTTAAGTGGTCTAGTGGGAGGTGTCCCTGCCCATGGCAGGGTAGTTGGAACTAGATGGTCTTTAAGGTCCCTTCCAGCCCACACCATCCTATGATTCTATGATTCCCATGGTTAAGAGGAATGGAGGACGACTCCAGTGCCTGGAAAGGGTGTGGAGCAGCCTTAAAAGCAAGGAGGGCATGGTGGCATTGTCCTTGTTGTGCATGGAGTGGCCTTGGCTGCACGTCAGGAGGCCCTTTCCTTCAGTAGTGTTCTTGGAGCTCACCAAGCCCCTTGGTTCCTCTGCATACTCATCAGACTCCTGCCAGGCTGCTGACAACGAGAGCAAAAGCAGAAATCTCACGTATGGTGTATTTACGGTGAGCGAGGGAGATACCAAGGAGCTCTGATGGTAGCTGAGCCAGGGTTTCTTATTTCCAACTTGTGCTTAAGTAACTGGTGGATCTATAGCAGAGTAAAATCGTGTAAAAGAAACAAGCTGAAATTCTGACAGCTACTGTTAGTCCATACTGCCAAACTCTAGCAATCTGCAGATGCCAACTGAACAGGCACTGCAGCCTCATTCAAGCAGTCAGCCCGCTCCCTGAAAGAAAAAGTCATGAACATTCTCGCCTTTTGGGATTGCTGTGAAGGAGCAATAATTAGATATAAATGTATTTTTATTAAAACAACCTGTGTTTATAGGTTAAACAGAAAATACATGCTTTGTTTATGCAGGACTGTTTTTACACTCAATCTGGATAGAATAATTAATCAAAAACCATTAAATAAATAATAAAATCCCCATCAAAAACAACAAACAAAACCCAGAAAACCCAGCAACGTTTTCATCAGCAAACATTATAAAAAGCAACTCTTTAGAAGATGCAAATCCAATGTGGAGAATGCAGTTGCTATTTGGTAATTTTAAGAATTTGGAAGTTAATCTTGTAAAAATGCTACAGCTTTGCTTTACAATCTTAAGAATATTAGGAATACTAAAAGCTGACTAGGAAGGAAACTGATCAATAAATAAAATGAATATGCTGAAACAAACTATGGCATTTAGTGCACAAATATTCACTAACATGTTAAGATCTAGGAAAGATGATTTGAGATGATGCTACTCTAGGGTTTGCTATTTCTTTTTAAACTTCAGTAGGACTTTGGGACGCTTCTGTTACGACAGCTTTTCTTCATTTCACCATGTTATTCAAAATTAGTATTGTTTGTTTGATCCAAAAACGAAGAGAAGTGCTCAGGTTTAGTTCATGTCATCTGTTGCAAAAATGTTCACTCAGACACGTCACCCAGTGTTTATAACACACAGAGGATGTATTTGTATATAGAAACCATTTATTATGGCACAGAAAGGCATACAAAAATTATCAAATTAAAATGTTTATTAGTACTTGTGGTCGTGCAGATCCCCTTGGGCCACGTTGCGATGTCAGGACCAGCCAACATTATGTTCTTGTATTGATGCAGGTGCAGTGGGCTGGGACGATCTGGCACTTTCTTTTCTTGGTTGCAAATGCAGTGAGTTGGGACAATCGGGTACTTTCTTGTCCTGGTTACAAGTACAGTGAGTTAGTATGATTAGGCACTCCCTAACCGTACCTGAAACTCCTGCTGCCTGGATCATAGCCTGCTCTGGAAGATACTGGAATTACTTGACAAGAATTGTGGCCAAAATGGAAAAATACTGACCAAAGTCAATCATCTTGTGATCCTATAAATAGTGATCCTATAAATAGTGCGCGATCGCAGCAGGCTGTGACCCAGTATCTCCCCCTGAGTTGGGACACCTCTCAGGGTAGATTTCGCGAGGATTTCAAAGATTAGATTTTGCAGGGATTTTGAAGAGTAAATTTCATGAGGATTTCAGAGCTCGTCTGCTGACAAATGCCAACACAGGAAAGGAGTGAGTATTTCACTACTGTTGTATTTCTCAAGGTTTCAAAGATTGTTTGGTACAAATAAATTACTACTTTTTGGAGAAAGAGAAACAATTACATAGGTTAATCTCTATATCTGTTTGTGTGTATGTGTGTCTGCGATTTGATTTAGGAAACACTGTTGTAAGTCTTGCGTTTGTATGTGTGTTATTTGATTTAGGAAATTATCATCATAAGTCTCATGTGAACCTTGCCATTTTTGAATCTTTAACTAAGTTGCTGTGTTGGTTATAGCAAATTTTGTTAAATCACTCTGATAATTGGCTGATGATGAAGATTGTTAAAAATGATACAGCCCATGTTAATAAATCTTAAATTGTTGCTACCTCAGAGTTGTGCAGGATCCTAAAACTGACATTCGTGACAGTACTCTGGCCTGCACAAAAGGAACTTATGATCTTGATCTCCTTTTCTTGTCCTTGTACAAGCCCAACAGAGAAACACTGGGTACTTTGACAACCCTGAACTTCATGAATGTCACCAACAGGGTGACCCTTCCAACCAAGACCAGCAACCAGAACTTTTGTTATTTTCCTAGAATTTAGTAGTAACCAGATTGTTAAAAACAACTGTACTATTTGATTAAAATAACAAATAAGAATAAAGTCAAGACTTGCTTTGGTAAATTTACATGCGTATGTACGGTGGAATAGCTGTACCCTGAGTCTGTTGAAATAGCCTCAAGTTGGAAAATTAGAGCTTGACGATTTCATAGTCCGTGTTTACAAACCATCAGAACACAGAAGTTCTACACTCCCCAAAGCATCTGGTGAGTAACATTACTATTTCTGAGCTGTTACACTGGGACAGTTAACTCCATTGGTTTTGTATGCAGACTATTTACCTGTATGAAGTTCAGGCAACCACTGATGGGAACAAGGGCCATAATTTTCCTGCCGTTGTGGATCAGCTGGGCATTAACATCTTGCAGGATGGCAAGAGTTGGGCTGCTTCATTTCTGCAGGTCCATTTGACAGAGGAGCAAACTGGACACTGAGCAGCAGTTTCTTTGCATGGGGCAGCCCCACGGTCAGTCCCTGCCAGCGCCCCAGTACTCAATGTGCCAATCACGGACAGTCCTGTCCCCGACGCTCCTGGCTGCAGGTGCTGTCCTGGTTTGAGGTAAAACAGAATCAGTTTTCTTTTCTGTAATTTTACTTTTCAGCTAAGCCTCTTCTAACTAACTGAACTCTCTGAAATTAACAGCATATTTTTCGGACACTGTCGGCTTCTAGCAGAGATAAGGCCTATGTTTATAATTAATACTAAGGAATAGTATGCAGAGAGGCTCCTGCTTATACTTATTGCTCTAACCAACAAGGTCAGCTAATTTCATTATATGCCCTATTGGAGCGTTGGAAGCAGAAAAGTGTAGAGGGGTTGCATCTGTGGGGAGGAGTGGACAGGACATAGGACACAAAACTGACCAACAGGGTATTCCATCCCATCTGCCCCATGCTCAGTATAAAAGCTGAGGGATCAAAGGGTTAGGCCTCTTAATTCAATGGTCGGCGTCCAGGGAGGAGTCTGTCTGTCTGCCTTTGATCCTGATCCATGCTTTCCTGAATCCAGATCCGCAATCCAGTTCCCATCTTGTCACCGAGTCCAGTGTGGAACTTCCCCAGTGCCTGATGGTGATGTGACTGTCATCCCGGGAGCTTGATGTGGTTTTGTATATATTGTATATATTTCATTATTTCCTTATTGATATTATTATATTTTCATTTTATTATTTAATGAGTAATATTTCATTAAAGGAGTTTAGTTTCTTTTCAACTGCTAAGTCTCTCGTTCTCTCATTCTTCTCTCACTTGGGAGAGAAGTTAGAAAGCATCTGTCGTTTCTTTTAGTGGCCAGCCCAGCCTAAACCATGACAGCTGCCCCGCCAGGCTCTGCAGACCCACGCTTGCAAAGGTAGCCACAAGACCCTGCTCCCATGTGGTCTGTCTTCTCCCTGGCCAAGAATCAGAAGCTTCATTCTTGATCCAGTCTCCATTCCAACCAGCTGTAGTAGGGCCTGGAGTCTGTACAGAGATTTCTTGGCGTAGGATGGCATCCCTTGGGGTTGTTGGGAAGGGTGCAAGGAGTAGAAGGGAGGCAAGAGAGAGAGTTGTAACAGGATTTATTTTTGCATCATCCCAGCCTGCGTGGTGGACATGAAGGCTGAAAGGCCTTCAGGCAAATTAGTTGCCAGAGAGAGGATTTTGTTGGAACTGAGACAAACTTTTTCTATATATAAGGACAATTTTCTGTCCATGCTTCTGGTTGCATTGTCAGTGCATTGTGAATATATCTGAATCAGAGGAACAATGCATGTCACAAATTAAAAAAATAGTGATGATATATTAAGTGCTGGTACAGTGGCTGATACTTCATACTTCGCTTGAGTCACGTTATTTTAGAAAGCTGCTCAGTTCATGGTGGCCTGATATGTCATCTGAAGGTAACTATAAACTGTGTTGAAAATGCAGTGTGCCGTTGTCTGCCTGAGGAGGTGCCAGCCAAATAGATAAATTATCCGTGTTTAAAATTGTGTCCGCAGTCTCATTCGTTGCATGCAAACTCAGTGTGTGTATAATCATTGCAGCATCAGGCAGAACAGCTGTCATCTCGGGTTCTCCATCAACGTTTATGTCACCATCCTGTTTGACAGGGGGTTTTCTGGACTGTGGTGACACATTCGGGGATGTGTGGGATGCCAGCAATACAGGCTGGCTAACCTATCAGGCTCTGATTGTTTGCTTCACAAACGTCACAAAACTGTGAGCCCTTACGCTGAATATATCTTAACTACCTTTTCTGTGAGTGAGATACAAAAAAAGAGCAGTCTTTAAAGTACAGTTAGATCTGCTGTGCAGCCTCCCTGGCAGTGGAAGTGTCTGAACTGCCATGATACCAAGTGAGAAACACGTGGTAGCTGCTTTATCATCAAAGGATGAGTTTTGTATGAACAGTAATAGTGAGTAAAAACTTACTGCCAGAGTGGGAAAAGAAGATGATAAACAGCAGTTTAATCCTGGCCCATCTTGTAGGATGTAAATAAAACTGTTGACTTCCCATTGACTTTGTCCTGCAAGAGGCTCATTGGATGCATTGTGGAGTTGAATGTGACCTTGTGTGTTCAGTAAAACAGTATGTGGGCTTGGCCATGATCCTCTGTTCACCCTTTGTCCAATGTGGTGAAGGCATGTGGCTGAGCAAGCTTTGGTTGGTTGGTTTCAGTGTAAAACAGGCAAACGTATGACAGGGATTTGTCCACTGAATCACAGTAGCTCATCTAATCATGCCCTTAGCAGGACTACTGCATGTAAGGCTCCATTAAAGTTTGCTTTTTAAACTCAGTAAGGCAGAGGTGATGGTTTTGTTGTCATTCTTCACTAGAATGAAGTAAATACTTAGGATGACTTCTTTGCTTTCAGTGGATCTCATTTCTTTTCAGATACCACATGAGCCTGTTTATGGTTGAACCTCGTAAAAAAGGAACTTTTAAAATGTTTAATACTGTTGTTGTCATTATTACTATTATTAGCAAGTGTCAAGAGGTATGGAAAGACTTTTCTTCATGCTCTTTGCTTCTGCCATTTCTTCAGATGATGACTGCTGATCAGTGAAATACTATCAGCACCCATAGTGGTAGTGTATAGTGAGGAAGTCAGTATATTTTCACTTACTTATACTGGTTTAACTGATGTGAGCAGTTTGGCATTACATGTTTTCTTGGTTGTCTGCAAAACCCCCTTTCTTTCTGAGCATCTACTCATCTACTTTTCCCCTCTTTGACTTTGTGAAATGGCGGTCTAAGAAGGCAGGCTCCTTCTGGAAATTGATAGGAGCATGGAAACGCACAGGCTGGAAGTACAATTAAAGATCTATTGTGTTGTCATAGAACGGACTACAGAGCATTTTGTTGGATTCAGCCTGTACTGACATTAGCTGTGGCCTGCCATGTGCTCCATGTGTTGTTTATACTACTTTCTCTAACTTTCTGTGCCTTCAGAGGACACATTATTTGTTCATTTGTGCCATACTGGTTTCTATTTCAGCATTTTTGTTTCTTCGCTTTTGCTACCATGCTGATGAAGAACACTTAGAAAATAGCTGCACATGAACGAAATCTCAAGGCACCATCCATCGGAAAGCCTCTCTATGCCTTTTCCCCCCACTTATTTCAGAGGGAGCATGGGTCATGAGTACTGAACCATTTAACAGGCCAGTGACATTAGTGGCTTCACAGTTTTTAAAGGAGCGTGTGATACTTCTGCCTTTTCCCAGGGCTGCTTAAAAATTTTCAGCTGTGCCATACCTCTCTGCTGGTGTAAATATTGAAGTTTAGCATCATATATTTCTGGTGCTTCCAAGAACATTTAGAGATTATTTTCAACTGGTACTTGTTTATCACTATGCTCCTTCATCTTATTTTTCAAGCTGGGATTCTCACGTAGGTATCTGGATTCCTCCTTAAATTGGATAGAAGCAGTACTACTGAGGACAAGCTCTTGAGAGATTTTAAAGATTAGTGAATACTCTCTGTGTCACTGACAGAATGAATTAAGATGGTAAATCCTTTTTAATAGTTACGATGGTAAAGCCCCTATATTTATCCTATATCTGGAATGCAATAGGCAAGAGCTCCTAATCAGTGAACCAGGGCTTACTGGGTGATCACATCAGTGCGTAGGTGACGTTAGCTGCCGAGCAAGAAAGCAGTGGGGGTGTATGGGGTATGTGTGTACATAGGTAGGTATACATGTACATTAATGCACATAGCTGTTAGAAGGAGCAGATTGTGATGATGTCCTGTCTGATATTTAAGTGGAGAAGGGCGTAGTGGGACTAAATGTCAGCTAAGCGCTGGTCCAAGCTTCCTTTTGAGAGTAAGCTGCCCGCACTGAAGGTAGGCACCAAAAACCCATTTCTGCCTGGGCCCCTGAGTTCCCTCCAGGCTGGTCACAGATCCATGGCTGTGTTCATGAAGGTGGCCAGACTGCACATAAGTGTGCTGCAGAGCACTGTCATTGTGCCCAGTCCACCAGTAAATATCCAGATTTCAGCTTTCCTGATCCTGTGTATACACTTCGGATGCAAGCTGCAGTTAGTGAGTAATGTGTGGAGAACGCGTGTGGGTCATAGAGTTTGAGGAGTCATCTCAAACTGCCCTTTTCTTTGCCATCAGATGCACGGCTGATGTATATTTTCAGAAGGCTGATGAGGACAGAGGGTCCGCAGAAGATGTACCAGTGCCTGAGACCTACTTACCTTTTGAGAATCACCCATCCCAGAACCAACCTGCTGTATTCACAGTGATGTGAATGCACCTTGGTGTCTCGGTCTTGCAGTCCAGAAACAGAGGCATTGTAATTACGTGGGCATTTAGCAACTGTGGTCTGGCTTAGAGTTATCTCTAAGTATAAAAACAATTGAGCGAGAAAGCTGGACATGCACAAACTGAATTAAAGCTGAAGATAGGAAACCAATTCCAAATACTTAACTTCTAAACTTGCTACATCTGCTTTCACATCTCTAAAAATCCCCATCTAAAATGGGGATGATATTATTAATCTGAAGGTATTATAAGACTTTAAAATACATGTAATTCTCTGGTTGTCATACGGAAGGAGATATTTTGAAGCTGTTTGGAAATAGCACCTTCACCTTTCTTTAAGGTTACAGTTGAGTACAGATAAGTAGTGCTCATCAATGTGATTTTAAAGTGTGGAGACACCATCTGATTTTATTTATTTTTTTCTTAGCGAACAGCTCACATCCTGCTACAGTTTTCCCCCAAACTGTAATCTATAATTCACAAGGAAGCAGGAGCGTGGCAGCAGTAGGTGTCCGCCGTCAGAATAAATCTAAGGACATGAGGAATTCCTCCCATGGGTATCGGTGCAGTGATGGAGTGGTGAATCCTGGCCCCGATTGGCTGTATCTGCTGCCCGTCAGGCTGCCGGGCAGAGCGTGGGCGCCCGGCTGCCCACTGGACCAGAGGAGCAGATGTGCTGTCTGTGGAGGGACTGGCTCTCTTCTCAATGGAAAGAAACGCTGCCGTTCGGTTCCTACTCCTCTTTCTGTATGTGGGATTCGCAGTGTCTGTGGAGCAAATGATTGCGACGGTGGATGGCAGGTCAGTAATGGAGTGTGTATCCAGAAACTCCGTTGGTAGAGTTGAGTGCATGTTTTAAATGTTGTAATTTGGTCATTTGTGCTGTATAGAAGTAGATTCAATTGCAGTTTAGAATGTCAGGACGTGATTTTAATTTTCATCTCAGCTTTGAAAACACCTGGGGCTAATACAGAAATGAATTATTTTGAAGTCTACACTGCATGAAAAATGTAACTTTAAGACAATTTGATAGACAATACTAGAAATGGTGGTTTTAAAATGGGTGTTTTCTGGGCATCTGTCTTATATTTCATTACATCTTAATGACTCTTACCCTGACTTTCTCTGGTCTGTGTAAGAACAAAGTTATAAATAGAATAACAGCAAGGGTGTGAAAACTACTCCAAGAAGCATAGGTGCTAAAATATTCTACTTGTATGGAATGAATATTTGAAGCATGAATTCAATATTGCAAGGAAGTATTAAACTTACGAAATTAGTAGAGATTTGGATTTATCATTTTTTATAGTGCTGTTTCATTCTCTAGTGAAATATAAATAGGAAGCCCGAATCATAGCAGGGAAAAGCAAGGACTTTCTAGAGCCAAGCATTACAAAAGTGAAAACAGCCTAAACTGTGTTAGTTGAATCATGCCCCAAAGTCACTAATAACACACAGATCAAACATGCTGATGAAGATCACAGCTGGCAGTAAAATCTGTGCATTTAAGGCAAGAAGGACATGTGGTGATTTGCTTAAGCTTGTATTAAGAGATCTGGTAGTCAGTTACCAATAAATACTGCAATATGTTTTCATTTAAACAGCTTACTTGCTGTTCTGCTCTGCCAGTTTTCAGATTTGTTAACGTCTTCTTAGCATAATTGCACTTTTCTGCAATCAGATAAAAATCTGAGAGAGAGCAAGCAGTGGAGCATTACATGAACTTTATTCTAATAAATATTAAATGAATCTTGATGCCAATGAATCAAATGGGGATTTTGCCTTTGTATTCAGTGGAGGTGGGATTGTGCCTGCACAGTGTTAATCTGCTAGAAGTTCTATGAGCTCAATTTCTTTTTTTTATATTAAAAATGAAAGCTTGAGTATCTTGTCGTTCTGATCCAGTTCTTATCGGACATCCATTAAAGTGCAAATCAAACCCTAGTACTCAGTACATTGTAAAGTAATTATGTAAATCTGTCTCCACACATGAGGCTACCAAAATATGACACAGAATACTTAAAATTTAAAAACTATAGGAATCATGGGCTTTGTAGATAATTCTTAATGCTAGAACTTAAATACATTTAAAAGGTAGTAACATTTTGTCTTAGAATGTTTCTTAGAAGGAACTAGCTTTTGCCCTGAATCTGGGATCCCAGGTTTACACATTTATAATTTCAATAACTTGATTGGAATTACTTTTGACCAATGTCCCTAGGACTACAGCCAGTTCATTGCTACCAGGCGTTCAGCAAGCATTCATCGCCTTTCATCATAACTTTGTTCTTAGTGCCTTTGAAGGTTCACATGTTATTTTTCAATTAAAAACTTCATAAATTACTTGAAACTAGTTCAGCAGCCAGTGAGGTAGTCTGCAGCTGGACAATACTAGTATTAGAGTGATAATTGTGTAGTAATTGAAATCCTGTGGTAGAGTGCATTTTGCCATCTGATGCAGTTTGTCAAAGCAGCAATATGAAGAGTAAAAGACACTGTGAATATGGCTTCCTTTAACCTAATGTTTTGAAAACTGTCCATGGCCTTCACACTCAATCACTGTTGAGTGCCAGGCTTATTCACGTGGATTGTTTCAGTGGGTAAAAGACAGTGCACGTGAAGGTCTTCAAGGGCTGGAGTCTGCACGAACTTTGTCAGGTGAACAAGCCAGACTTGGTCATCTTATGTATATGGATAATGTCATCTGATAAGACGGAATTTACACTTCTTTATACTTATAATCTTATTAAATTGGGTTTACATAGTGATTAGTCATCCCAGTGCTTTGTATTAGGGCTAATCCAATTTCATGTGGGTTCCTGATATACTCGGTGTGGTAAAGTCAACATACGTGTCTGGGTGTATCTGGGCTAGTTATTTACGAATTGGTAAGGAAAAATATTAGCCATCAAAACATATACCATGTGTGCAACTGAATTTGAAGTTTTAGGGTAGAGTGGCTGAAAAAAATGATAAATTTAAAAGTCTAGTCTCTAATTCAGTATGCTAAAAATGATTTGCTGTCACTGATTTGTAGGTCCAGCCACTGTTTGCTGATAGTTTTGCAGGCAATGGAGAAGGCGGCTCTAGCGCTAGCTAGTTTCCTGTCCCTTGCATATGTAATTAACATCTTTATAGGCAAAAGGGAGTACATATTTTTAATGTGTTATTTTCCTGTTTTTTCTTTCAATGCTTTTATTCAGTGAAACATGCTCCAGCTGAGGGAAAAAGGGCTCTAATGCCAGAGATTGCCTGTGAATTCCCCACCTTGCCTTTTGATTGAAAAGGCTGCTGATTTGACAGCAGGATGGCTATTGAAGGCCACCTGTTCCCATCACAGACTCAGGGTTATGGGTGTCAAAGGCAGCTGACAGACATGATAACATCAACATCAACTTGTGCTTGCTCAGAAATGGGGAGATGAGCCTCCCCTTACGCCACTGAATAGACTGTGCCATAGCAATCTGGCTTTAGTAAGACAAAGCAAAGACTGCAAGCCTTGCCGTGGTGGCTTTCCCTCTCCTTTCTCTAACGGGGCTGCATGCATTGTGCAGGAGGAAGGGAGACAGCCATCGTTGCTAATGCACAGGGTAACAAACAGGAGTGCCTAGGTGGAGTTATTGCACTTGCGTGCCTCCGCCAGCCTCCCAAGTGTGCCTGCCATGTGGCTGATCGTATTTGTCATACTAAAGTACTTAGTGGTGGTTCCTGGGTCACTTTCTTTGCTGTGTTCCTCATGAAAGCATGAATATTTCATTAGCTGTGCACATTCATCTATATTTGAGTGTCTTCATGCTGAGAGCAGAGACTTGACGTTTCTTCTGGAGCAGCACGGCTGCACATTGCTGTGGTTTTACAGGGGATGCAGGGGAGTTGACTGCGTTGTCCGAGCTCCCAACCTGCGCCCTCGGGCTGCATGGGGGCCGGCTATAACCGTTCTGCTCAGGATGTAACCCCACAGGGGTGTTTGCAATGGGTCTGCCTCATATATTCATTGTATGCTATCCTCAAGGCGTGGTGTTCCCTATCAGTTAGCATTCCTCAAGGTGATTTAATGGGCACCACCGTGGTATTAGCCTTATCCCAGATTGATTTATTTTATCCCAGAATGATTTATTTTTTTTAATTGACAATTATGATTGTCAATTGTTGATTATGATTTAATTGACAATTATTTATCCCAGAATGATTTATTTTTTTTAATTGACAATTGTGAAAACTAAAATAATCCTTCCTCTTCCCAGAATAACATAAAAAACTTTCAAGTCCAGTGAGAGAATTAAATGAATTACACAGCTTTACGCCCGTGTCCTCTCATCCCAGTGTTTTAGCCTGCACACTGCATGGTGATTTCCAAACTGGAGTAATGGGCTATGAGCTTTTCATTATGTATATAGGGAGGAGTTAAAAGTATAACTAAATATATATAGGTACAACTAAATACAACTACAGTTAGTGTAACTAAAAAATTTACATTTCCTTTTGGTGGGCCTCATTTTTGTAGCTATTACAATGAAAAAAATGCCCCAAAATTGCCTTTTCCAGCCTGAAGGCACAATCTGTCATGAAGAAAACTAGAAAAGAAAAATAAGGCTACATCAAATCACAAAACCCATGTTCCTGATTGTTAAACAACCTAAGAGAGGGTTTTATCTGAGGAAGAAAATTAGGTTTGGCCCATTTTAGCCATGTCAAAATGAGGATTATTTCCACCCTTCTCTGAAGGCTGCTTGCTACTGGGACAAGGACTTCGAGCGGCCTAGAGACCTCATCTTAGTGCTAACCCCGGCTCCGAAAGTACAGTGAGGGAGAGCAGGACGCATGCTGAAAGTGCACAGCCTCCTTGAGTCCCTGGGATTTACAGCTCCGACTGAGAAGTGGTCTCACTATATGTAATTAAAACTGCCAGATTGATTTTAAAGTGTTACCTACATTGAACTTTTTTTGAACCTAAGTTCTTTTTAAGGTTCTTTGAGCTCAGATCACAGTCGCTGCTGCAGTGCTGCAGAGCCTGGCTGTCTTTTTGTGCTGTGTTACGTTTTCTCTGGAGACTGTCTTCTGCTTTATTGCCCTGGTTGCTGAAGGGACCGAGCAGCCTTCCAGATGGTCTGGAGCAAAGCTGCTCATCAGCCCTGGTGTTTGGCGGCAAAGTGACAAGCTGGAATACAGACTTCGCTTCACTTTTGTCTGTTTTGCCTTCTGGGTTTGAGGAGTTTGCAAGGGGACACAAGAGATCTATTTGCAGCAGCAGAAAGAATGCCTGCAAAAGGACATTCTCACTGGAGAGGCACTGATCAGAAGAAAGGGCCTGCCCTCCTGAACCTTGAGTGTTTCACATTGCATCTGAAACCTGGTCTTTGCTGAAGTGGGTAATATTGCCTTGGGTTTCAGGCAAGCCAGGTTCAGTGTGGTCAAGCTCCCTGACTGCCAGAGCTCTAAGAGCATGGCAGCAAGCAGGGCAGGCTGTAAGCCATCCGACGTTTCTCCTTTGGTGGTGTTAACGTTGTTTGAACTCATATTTATCTGCCAGTAAGGATGCTGCGATGGAAATTAGGCTGGGATCACTCCTGCAGTACATGCTAGTGGGTAACACAGATTCCCCTACCCAGGGAGTCCACTGGGGAGTGGGTTCACCCAGCTGTTCACGGCTTGTTTGAGATCAAGGCTTGACCCTGCAATTCAGATACCTTATAGTACAATTTACACATAAATACTGAAAACTTCTTTTATCCCTAGTTCTTATGTGCTGGTGTTTCGAGTAGTTTGCTTTTGTGGTGGGTTGGAAAGCTGGTAAGAAACAAGGCAAGAAAAGAAGATGGAAGTTTATTTCCATGTGAAGTGGCTGTCAGGCAGCTCTGTTCTCACCGTCGCTCACGGCCTGGAAAGCACTGTGTGGGCAAAGGTGGGGCAGCGTGTACAGGGTCTCTGTGGGACCATACTCAGCTGTGAGTGCGGGAGTGCTGGTGTGTTCACCTGCTAGGGAATGCTGATGGCAGGCTTGAGAAGCAGACACGTGTCATCAGATCAGTAGATGAATCCCCTCTAGGGGGCTGCAGGTCCCAGGGAAGCTGCCGTGGTGTGGAGGGGGCAGGAAGGTGTTCCTGTGACTCAAGGAGTGAAGAGAGCCTGGTCCTAAGGGGGAGCCTGGTTTCCTGGACTTTGTCTGACCTTGTAGGTCCTTTGGTGGTGTATATGAATCTACTGGGCTTGATTCTCTGGTTCAGGAAAGCAGTTCATACTTATACCAGCTGAAGACTTATCCCTAAATTATACCAAAGAAGAAAATCAAAGGCTGAAAATTTTATGAGCCTGGTAGTTGTTACCTGAGATGTGCTTCACTTGCTCTCTACCTTGCAGCTGACTTCCATGGGATTTGGGATTGCCTGGAAACCATTCAGGAGCTGTCTTTAGAAGGCTGTACATCTGGGCTTAAAGCATACTAGCCCAGTGCATTTGCTCTATCCTGGAGGAATTCCATGTGTTGCTTCTGATCCTCAGTGGGGGCTGAGGATGATGCAGCGCTGTCCTTATGTTCTCCTGCTTGTGGGCTGGAACTGGTTCAGTCTCTAACCCAGAACTGATGTCCCATGGAAAGGGACAAGATGGGTAATGAAGCCTTCAGTCAATATGGTAAGGACATGAGAATGACTGGTGGGGCTGATTGACCTGGGGTATCTCTGAAAACGAGGCATTTTTAGCCTGGGTACAGTGGCCTTAGGGTTAATTTGCCTTGTCCCTGTGGCATTAACCAACAAAGGATCTGAGTAACGTTTTGAATATTTTATTGAATGAAGAAGAAACAGGAGGTCTCCCCAGCAAACTTGCTGCAGACTTTAAATCCAGATGCTGTACAGTAAATATTTTTCTCCTCTCTTCCAGTTCACGTGCGTTTTCAGATCAAGATTCTCTGCAAAAAAATGGTAAGGCTTTTTTTCTTCAGTGGGCTGAATGGCTGGATACTGTTTCTGCTAGTGTGGCTGTAAAAGATCTTAATTCACAGATGTTTCTTCTGTTGACATTAGTGACTCTTCTGTCAAATGTATTGTTAAAGCATATTCCTCTTTAAAAAATACCCTTTAGAGGATATTCCTGGTTAAAATAATAATTTACTGACTGACTCTGAGATACAGTGAGAATGTAGAAGAAAGAAGTATTCACTTTTTTTTTTTTTTTAAAACAAAATGAAAACAGTTAAATGTTTGGAGGATGAAGCTGTGAGAGTATCCATGAAATGATCTGTCATCTGTGAAACTTCACTCTCCTGGCAAGCACTCAGGCCATCAGGTTACTTGTCATAGCTTCCCAGCTCTGGACAGTGCCGGGGAAGAAATTCCCACCCATAGTTACATGCTTTTGCCATGCAATTCAACACGCACCCCTTGACAACAGAGTTTTTGTTAAGTGTGTTTGGGATGAATAAATACATGTGTAGGCTGAATCCCGTCATTTTGGGACACTGAAATTCTTCCCAGTAAGGGTGGCAAGATGTTCAATGAAAAGAAGAGGAACCTCATTGAATGACTAAGGTGAAGTAAACTAGAAAATGCATGTATTTGAGGGCAATAGTTGCACCTAGCCAAATATTTTCCAAAACAAAATCAGGTATTCTGAAATACACATTTTGTGCAGGGATAATTATTGTTTGCATAAGAACATGCAAGATTATGCTTTTAGAAATGATTGGACGTTTTCTTTGTAGGCTAATAACATCTTTTCTTCTGCAGGTCGACATTATGACGGTGGTGTGAAGCGAAAATTTAATGTAAATCAAGTAGCAATTACACAGGTAATGCTTGAAGGAACTGGATCTGTGAAGTTTTTTCACAGCACATTGAGATCTTTTGATTTGCATTATTGAATTAAATAATGCATTGTTTACAAGAAATAGCCAACAAAACTGTCTAAATCATTGTGATGTGGTACTGATTCACCACCTGCTGTACAAGATATCTTCTGCTTTTCTGAGGTGAGTGAGATGAGACTTCAGTTGCTGTCACTGGCTCATGCTGGCTGGCAGTGGATTTGGGCACAGGCTTTTACTGAAAGAACCAAATCCTGTCATCCATATTCTGTACAGTGCCATTTGACTGCTGCAGTATTTTGCTTATATTGCTTAGTACTAAAAGAATAGCTGAAGTAAAACTGCTGATTGTTTAAATTTAGTGGGAGTTTTTACTGAGTTCCAGCCTGTAGGTCTTGTCACAAACTGAGCATAAAAGGCTTCCTTATCAAAACCCCTGCAAATGATGCAATCTAATGTAAATAATCTGTTCATTAAATCTCTCTCATCTGTACTCTGAGCAGACAGCCTTATCATTTATACAAATGACTGACAGTCATAGCCAACATTTTCCTGCTCGCTGTTGCATCACGTTTTCTGACCATGATCTTACCTTGTTTTCAGCTTGTTGCTGTGAGTACTTAGTAATTTTAATCCTAAAGCAGCCTTGTGCCATATGTAAGGTCAAGTATCAAGAGGGGTGTTTCAGGGTCTGAGCTGGGAGATGTGATTCGCTAATCTGAACAGAAAAAAAAATATCTCTCTAAGCCAAGACAAAGCTTTGGGGCTTAACCGCGTCCCTTCTGGAGCCTGGTAAGATGCTGTTTATGACTGAGACTCAGAATACCTCTCTTGTTTGTACATGATTTGAACTTGCTTAATCATATGACACGCAAAACAGCCATGCAGAGATCGTATATGTTATATTGTATTCAAATAGCACATAAGTGTAGATGGAAAAGAGCTGCTGTCTGGAAATTTCAGTCTGAAATATGGAAATGACAGTTAAATTTTGAAGTCCTTTCTGAGCCCTAACTCACTGTCTCAAATTATATTGCCTGACAGCCAAATTGTCCTCCTCCTGCCATTAAATTTGGCTTAGAAATGATAGCATTTTTCTGATGTCTACAGATGACATGGAAGCTGCAGTCCTCAGGTTTTAATCTTGCAAATGACTGATTTTGTAAAGGCAGGGATCCGTACTTGAGCCATTCTGTTCTGCAGCAGGCATTTTCCTGCTTTTAAAGCCATCAAGAGCCAAACTGTCCGCAGGTGGAGGTAGACTTGGGCATTTCTTTCACCTGGGCAGTTGCCTAGTGTGCTTTTGGCATGGTAGGCTGTGTCCTTGGCCCAAGCTGAGCCCTCTTTAGTGTGTTGAAGTAATTCTTACAGGTGTCCTAGAGAGTATTCTACTGGGGTGAGCAGCTTGTCTTCTAGTTTTGCTTCAATTTTTTATATTGTGCAGCTCTATGGTGAGATAGGAGCATGTTAAGAATGTGGTTTGCCCCAGTGATACTACCTTGGTAGAACAAATATAACTTATATTGGCTCTCTGGCCAGTTGTGCTGGAGCTGGAGGTCTGTGTGGTGCCATTCCCATGGTGGGAAGGGGTTAGCCAGAGGTTTCTCTGCTTCCTCGATTCAGTACTGTTGTGGCTGAGAGCTGGCTCCACAGATGCTCTCCAACTGTTGTCCTTGTTTGTTCTGGTAGGATGGAGAGTAACTCCTGGAATACACATCTTCTGATACTGGTATTTTATGTGGTCAATCAGGTCGTCAGCTACAACATGAGCAGGAAAGGACAATGGGAGAGGGCATCCTGGAGGCCGTTCACCCGCAGCCACTACAGCCCTCTCAACGTCACGGTTAATGGCATCCCCTGCATTCTCTTCTGGGCCAAAAGGATCATGATTAAGTTTGCAAACCACACGCAGCTGGATTTGACGGAGAAGACATTTGGTGTCCATGCAACAGTGGATGTTGGAGATTCAAACTGCAGTGAAGACAATGCAATGTAAGGTGGCATTCTACTCTGCCAATGGAACTAGTACCAGATAACAAGTCTAGTAAACACATACTGAAGGAAACGAACCTTGTATTATGTGGTGCAGACCCCCAGGGGCAAGCTCTTTCTTACAATGTCCTGATGTTGTGGGCAGCAGGACAGCATGGGCGAGATCATACTTTCAGACCAGTCTTTCATGGGGCACACAGATGTACATAGCCGTCTTTGTTTCTTGCAGTGGTGTAGCCAATACTTGTGGCCAGACAGTTTCGCTCTTAGTGCCTGTGAGGCTGAAGCTGTTGATCTCTTTAGTTTCCAGCTGGTTTACATAGCTGCTTGGGAGATTGAATAGTGTATCCTTTGCTGCATATGGGGGCTTAGGGACTGGGTCTGCGTGACTAGTTATCCCTTCATAGGATGTGTGTCATCAATAATATAAACCACTGGTACAACATGCAAATGTGTAATTAGAAACAGAGTTAGGTAGCCCCAAGTCCCAGGATGTGATCTGTGAGTTGCTGAAGCCGAAGAGTGAATTCACTACAGGTTTGCATGAGACCTAAAGAGTCTCGGAAAACCTGAACTCTGCATCCCAGTCTGTCATTAATTTCTTCAGCGTGAAGAGCACAATGCTTTGCTTCAGCTAAACCTGAGTGAGAGCTGTATATTAACCTAACTGGATCCAAAATTCTCCAATCCCATGGCTATACTAGAAAGGCATGTAGGTTTTTTGATTTGCTTTGTCGTGTACCTGACCACTTCTCTCCCACCATGCTTGCCAGCTTCGTGTCTAATACCAGGTTATTGATTCCACTCTGGTAGGCAACAGTCTAAAAATTAGGAGGCGGATACCTGAGTGGGCATGTGCTGAACATGAGCATAGAGTCTACCCCATAAATGGAGCTTAAATCTGTAATGACACACAAGAATAAAAATAACGAGCAAACCCAGCAGTTTCATTTAGCTCCTATACAACATTTCACCTGTACATCTAAACATGTTTCCACAGAAATTATACATCTGTAAAGGATAACCCAAGGTGCACAGAAATTTGAGTGAGATTACAGGAAAACTAAAAGTATAATTGAAAAAGAAGCCCTGTTTTCTGCCTGTGGTATCATAGTATTTAGCAAGGCAGTCTGAGTTTTATGTCATCAGCATGTGAACTAATCCAACACTATGTTTTGAAAGGCAGAGATAGAGAATGGATTAATATTTTTTTTTTGAGCAGTGCTTGCGCAGCGTCCAGGCTTTCTTGTTCTGTGGCTCTGCCCCCCTGCAGTGAGTAGGTTGAGGTTGGCAAGGGGCTGGGAGTGGACAGTGCCTGGACAGCTGACCTGAGTTGGCCAAATTTATATTTATTCCCTGCCATATAATGTCATACTCAGCAATAAAAACTGGGGTAGAGGAAGAAGAAGTAGGTAGTGGTTGTGTCTTCCAGGGTGGCCGTTGCTGAGATTTGCTGGGCATTGGTCTGCTCTTGGGAGATGGTCAGTGATTGCCTTTGCAAAACTTTGATCTTTTTTTTTTTTTCCCTCTTCCTCTTCCCTTCACTTACTAAAATCTATCTCGACCCATGAGTGTTCTCTCTTTTGCTGTTCCTGTTCTTTCCCCTGTCCTGCTGTGGGGTGGGCAGAGCAAGTGAGTGGCTGCATGGGTCTTAGCTGCTGGCTGGGATCAGCCCACCACAGGGCTGTATATTCTGCTTGATGTGTTATGTTGGAAGATATCTGGGAATTTATAGAAAACATTATTCATTAAAAAAGCTACAGGAAGAGTCAGGAAGCAGAACTACTCTGCAGCGTACCCTTGACATGCCTTTTATGGGTGTTTCACCATATCTGAAGTTTGATTTCAAAATCTGTGGGTCCAGAGCCATCTTATGCGTCATGTCTTCTGATCTTTCTCTTTGTTTCCCCCATAGTTTTCTGAGTAGCCTCAAACTAGGGACACAGCTGCTAAAGGCAAGCAGGGCCTTGATGCTTATTTTGAAGCTGAGGCTGGCATGGTTTCGCTGTGCTCAAGAGACATACTGTGACTACTGAGCATTTTGTCCTCTTTTCTTTGCTTATTTGGGATACATTAAGAAATACTACTCCCACTGACTCCTGCCCTTTGAATGTGCTCCAGAATCCTAACCAAGAAGGGAGATCTTGCTAGGAAGGATTTTTCAGGACATTTGACAGATCTGTGGCATCTCTGCTAGATTCCACATATCAAGTCGTTAGAAACTGTATGTTTCAAGTATCCATTCATTCATTGCCACTGACAGCATCCAAGTACTGATCGAGGTCCCTATATGTAGAAGTCATGCTCTATGGATAGGAAAATGGATAATCTGGGCTCATGAGTCAGGAGCAGACTCAGCGTAATTGCCAAATATGAGTCTTGGGTAGACTTTCAGTCAGCCTGCATGTGACCGTAGCGGAGAAGAAAGGGAAAAACTGGCTTGAATGTTGCTCTGTAATCTCAGGTTTAAGGACTGACCTAAATTATGACAGTGGATGGCTGAGTGCTCACATGATGCATTGCCTGGTCTTTCTGACCCCAGAAAAGTCCCTTAAACCCTTCCCCTTCTCCAGCCTTCTTTGTTAAGACAATACTCTGTTCTGGCTTTAGGCCAGCTTTCAAACTGGTTTGTACTGTCTAATCAATGCAAAGTAGCTGGAGCCAGTCAAACAAAATGTTTGACACCAAACACATATGCATTTGCCATATGAATATAATAATCCAGCCTGTGGGGGGTTTTTTATGCACCAACTTCTAGATCAAGCCAGTGAGTTAAATGCCGTATTTGCCTGTGTCTAATCCTCAACTATCTATGATTTCCCTTTGTAATAAAGCAAGTGATAGTCTAGCTCCAATGTCCTGGCTTATTGGACCAGTGTTAGTCAAGATACAAGAAGTAATCTAGATCTTCTATGAAATCATAGGGCTAGGTTTTTTTTTTTTTAATATTCTTCAGGTTTAAGTTTGGAAGTCTTTCAGATGCTTCATGTTTTCACTATATTTTGTCTCTAACTTGGTCTGAAAAGTTTATGTCAACAATGAGAATCTATTATGCAGGTTTTAAGAGGCAAAATATTATTGTTAAACAAAAAAAAATGTATGCCACTTAATCATGCAGTGCGACAGTGCATTAATTCCAGAGATGGTGGAAGGATAGTAGAGTGTACATTAGTTTACAATTAACCTGCTGGGGCCTTTCAATTCAGTAAACTTCAGGTGCCCATGCTCACCAGAGATGAGCATCTACCTCACAGTCAGTGTATTTGTATTGCTCTAATAATGAACACGTGTGAAATTTTAACTCAAATGTCATCTGCATTTTTTATGCTCTGGTATTTAAAAAGATGAGAATAGTGCGGTTGTTTATGCTTTCTAATGGCACACAGACATGATACATGACTAAGATATCAGGGCTAGAGAAGGAGAACACAGATCAAATGAACCTAATTGTCAACTGATTTTGGAAGCAATGGGATTGAATTGTGTTGAAAGTTAAGCATGCAGTTCTGTTCTTTCTGGATAGTCTAGGCCTTGTTCAGATCACCAGGTGGATTCTGAATTTCACTGGAGGAAGATTTAATCCTTTCAGGTTTTTTTCACACTGATTTCAAAGGTATACTGAGCAAAAGGCTCCATTTATAACTATGCTTAATCTTCTGTGCTGCTTTTTCTCTTAAGATTTCTGGAGTTTTCAGCTAGCCTGATGTTACTTGCTTTTTGACCTAGGCTTTCTCTGAAGTTTGGTGACGTCGGCAATCTAAAGGGACTTGTTATTAGGTAAGTTTATATGATAAAGAAAATATTAGATAATCACATATTAATAACTGTTGTTTTGCAGTTGTTTGTGCCATTTGTTTTAGGAGAATTTGTGCAAGCAAAAATAATGTGATAGAACTATTGACTGTATAATCAAGACACCTGCATTTAATAGGTCTGTCATTTGTCTTCCTTGTTTGTTGAGGCATTTCTTCTGTGTTGACTTTTCTATTCATGAGAAAAGTTTAGGTCATCTCTTTTGCATAGAGTCTTCCCACGCCTGAGATTTTGGCTAAACCTTGCTAATTAGCTACATTTTTGTCTGGGAATTTTGCCGCAAGAACTGATAGTGTGGGCTGCTCAGGAATCAGACTGTGACTGACTTTATGTTTGCTTCTTGGTGATCAAAGGAAACAGCATTTCTTGATAAATAGTTTTCTGTGTCTTGAATGGAAGTACCATATCAATGTTGTACCATTTTTTCTCAGTCATTTAGGGAAAATCCCCCATCTTTCCTCTCAGTGTGTGGGAGAGCAGCAAACTCCTTCAGCCGCAATGATGAAGAAACTCAAATAATTTTCAGAGTTAATAGAAAGAGCTAGAGCTCACACTGATATAAATGGGTGAAACACTGGTACTACCAGTGTGGCTTCTAAGATTGTTCAACATGTGAATTTAATAGTTGTAGCTCTTAGTTAGACTTGCTTTCTTATTAATCTTTTTTCCTCATACAATAATTTCAGGTTCTTGTTAACAACCAGCTATTACGAGCTGTCTGTTCAGAACTGGTTCAGTTTACACAGACTGCAGCTTCTTTACAACCACTCCATACAAGCAACGTTTAATGCAACCAGAATATATGCACCGGCAAGTTACTCCTACCACTGTGAGCATGTGAGCAGCTTGCAGAGATATGATGCACTTCTCATACCCAGCTCTGCAAATGACCTGTCAAAGCTTTGGGAAGTCACTTTTATTGATTTCCAGGTAATGTCACGGAATTATGCCAAATGGGTCCCATAGGTAGACTGATGGGGAATTTTGCACTTCACTGCCAAGAAAATATAATTACCTTCCATGTACAGTTTATAGGATCTCCACGGAACTTGAAAAAGAAACGAAGACTTAAATTATTATACTTACCTTTCTGTCAAAGGAAATGAAGAGCTATATAGATTTTCTGTAGTCTCTTGCTTGGGTTTCCCTTTGGTGTGAGGAGTGAATTTAACTTTCAGTGTTATATCTCTCTGAGCTGGGCTCTTAAACCCGGCATGAATGAGAGCATCAGTCACCACATACGAGATTCATCTCACGTAACTTTTGATGCCTTGTAATTTTAACCTTGTGCCCTGATCATAGTCACCCCAGCCTGTCTCTAAAGCCAGTGGATAATTCCTCTGACTCATCTTAAGTCCTTATTTTGGGATGAGATTAATCATCTTCTGAAAGTGCCTGTTTCTCTGCATTTGACAATAAGGGAGCCTAAGATAACTGGACTAGCATGTCTTGCTTTTAGATTCCTAAGTCATAGGGCATGAATAGCTGAAAAAGGGGATTGAGGGGGAAAGCTGATGCCCTTTTCTCACCATGTGATAAATGCCACTGGACTGATTCAGTGGAGCAGACAGTCAATTCCCTGAATGCCAGTGTGGTAAACTTCATATTAGAACTGAAGCCACAAGTGAAACTTAATGGTATTGGCCATAGTTGTATGCAACTT
Source organism: Stercorarius parasiticus (assembly GCA_013396915.1). Taxonomy (NCBI): domain Eukaryota; kingdom Metazoa; phylum Chordata; class Aves; order Charadriiformes; family Stercorariidae; genus Stercorarius; species Stercorarius parasiticus. Next base: position 1,024,998 of record VWZL01001484.1, on the reverse strand, counting down.
CAGGTAGTTAAATGATTTCCACACTTTTATCAGGTGAGAAAAATCTAATATTAGGGTAGGCAATTGAGAATATTTCCTTGTTTGTCATGTTGAAGTTTATGCAGTTTGAAACAGGGACTCTGGAGATTGTCAACAAGTGATGCTGGAAATGCACCATTAACTTGAAAGGTACTATGCTTACAATTAAATATTACTGGACTATCAAGGGTGATCATAGAAGATTTTGTTTAAAACACAACTGCAAATCCTTTGGGCCGCAGACTGAAGGGGATTAGAATAGCTGGCAGGTTCTAGAAGACTGACCTGGATGAACTCTGAGCATTAACTCCATCTAGCACTGATAGATACAGTTTTGCAATATGCAGGTGTTAAATTAAAAATTCTTACTGCCATCAGGAGCAAATTCATGAAGTGGTTTGTAACTGAGACACCAGTACCTTATTTAATATGAGCCCTTTTGTTCTCTTTGTAGATACAAGGTTTTAACATTCAAGAAGGACATTTTGCCTATGCAAAAGACTGTGCATCCTTTTTCTCCCCAGCAATACTTATGGGATTGGTTATGTCGCTGATTCTGCTGCTGGTTCTTGCCTATGCCCTTCATATGTTGATCCACCTGAAATCTCTTGACAGGCACTATGAATGCAAAGCTTCGCCTGCCTATTTTGCACAGATGAAAGACAATGACATGGGAGATGAGAAAGAGCCACTGAGAAGCAGTGGAAATGAATCCTATGAACTTAGAAACCAAGAGTTCTGTAAAATCTATATTTAGTGGTACGCATCTGTCTGAGTGAAACAAGTGGTATTTTGTTCTGCTGGCACTGTCGTATGTAGTTTGTGCAGATTTTTCACCAACTGATGGAAGGAAAAGTAGATAACAGACTGTTTAGACAGTTACTGCCATTTATTGATAACCATCTCAAAGATGCCTTGGGAAACAAAATGAGAGAAAAAAATTTCCATTGTGAGTAAGAGATTTCATGTCGTGGGAATTTATTCCTGTAGTACAAAACCAAAATGCGTATCTTTTCATCCAGTTTACCAAGTCTTGAAGAGAGAATCAGTAATGGAAACTTCGAAATGAAATAAAGATACAAAAAACTGCAAAATAAAAAAAAAAATCTCTTTGCTTATTCTCTCAGAAGACAATGTTTTTCCTGGTTTTGTATTTGCTTCATCCACGCTGCTCTGTGTCCTGACAAAATAGCATCCATTCTTTTCTCAGTGTATGTTTTCCTTTTATTTTCTGAATTGCATCCCCTCCTCTTTGTCCTCATAAACTCCTTTTCCTCCTTTGGAGTCTTCAGAGCCATATAAGCTGTGTATTATCCACTACACTGATGAAATAGCGATGGCTCCAGTACAGCAGCATCTTGATACTTTTCTCTGTCTAAGCTGGAGGCTTACTGTAAGGATCTAGGGGGAGAACAGTAGACATCTGGTCAAAGGCTTACCCTTAACTTCCCGGCTCAACTCCATGCCAAAAGACGGATTATAAGCATTATACCATGTAATTCTAGGTTAATTTATTTTCTATACAAATCCCATCAGTCTCCCTTGGGAATTTTACCTGAATGGAGATAGCCGGTGTTGTAATTGAAAATATATATAAACAAAGTGGTGGAAGCTTCCTAGCAGTGAAAAAGATACTGTGATATAATTTTCACTCCCCCTTCTGAGCACTTAAGATACTGTCTTCCCACTCAGCCTGTCTTCTGTTAGAGTCAAAGTTTGGACACTCCAGATTAGCCTGTAATTTGGCCCTGACTGTAGTGCTTTCAGGTCACAAGTAATAAAAAACCCCAGCATATTAGAAAATCTGCAAAACCAGATTTAATAAACAAATGGCTTTTTTATTTTAGATAATAGATCTAGTTAGTTGTTTGTGGTCTTTGTAAACTATACTGCGGTGGTCTTAAAACACCTTGAGAGACGTCCAGACATCTCCTGTTCATTAGCCCAGATGAGGCACAGACTAGATGTAGAGTCCAAAGCAGTCAGTTGATTTAGGAACGCACTTCAGAGGCAAAAAACCCCACCATCTTTGAAGTGTAACCAAACGTAAGAGACAAGCTTCTGGGGACTTGGCAAGGCTGCCTGCGGCCAGTTACTGCCAAACTTTATCTGTTTCATAAAGGAAGCAAGCGAAAACATGAATGTCTGGGAACCTGAATGAGGTTAAAAAGAGAAGGTGCAAGTAAAACCCACAGTATTCTATGTGGAGTGGCAAAACACTTGCTGGCTTGGTCCCCTCTGCTTGCAGACAGCGATGACAGATGTAGGCTGATGACAACGTTAGAAGGAGTTCGGGATGCCAATGATAAATAGGTGATGTTCCTCAGAGTGTGGAGAGCAGTGCTGTTGTGCCTGGGGTTTCCTTGCTTGTCAGGCAATAAAAACCTGACGCTGATCAGTGGTAGCGTGACTGTCAAAATTACTGTCATTCGCTGATGTGAAATACCCACCCTACGGAGCAGTGTGTGGTGGCTTTGGGCATGGCAGGGCTCTCAAAACCTTGTGTTCTCTAAGGCACAAGTGCACTAGTTCCTCCCGCAGAGCTCATTTAGCTTTCTGGTTAGCATCTGATGATGCTGTCAGTATAATTCTCATCTGTCATTTTCTTGCATGTTTTCAATGTGCAATATTAGCACCGTTGCTGTAAGAGGTTCTTAGGAGAATGATAAATCGGGAATAAGGGAACTTCCCTCTAATTGTGTCCCTCGCTCCTCCTGTCCTTCTAAACCTCCTTCCCTGGCTATTTTCCAACCCACCTATGTTCCCTTCACCTTATCTTTGTTTTGAGGGTGAGGTGATACCTGCTGTCTTTGTGCTCGAGAGACTCAGCGCTGCAAATCTCCAGTGCGTGTCAATTTTTTGGTGCAGAATTAAAAGATGGACAGGACTCTTTCAGCAGGAATGCACTTGGAAAAGAGAGATTAATTTATACCCACTATTTACAAGGCAAACTTCCCAACAAAAAGAGAATGCAGATAAAAAAAAATATTGTCAAGAAAAAGAAAATTCCTTTCCTTTTCTCAGCTTTTTCTAAGCCGTGACACAACTGGTATTATGCCCAGGATCTCTTGGGTGGAGGAGTACATTTAGTAGTTATCTTCTCTCTGCTGGGGCTTTGCATGTTGCAGTCCTGCCTGGCAGTGGCAGATGATTCTGCTCCGCTAGGTATGCTCAGTGTCCTCACATTTCTACTCAGGAGCCAGCAAGAGTTAGAAAGGATAAATACATTAATTGAGTTAGACAGGAAATACAACGTGCAGTCATAGGACTGGAATTACGAGCTGTATATTTGGAAAGAGTTAACGATGCTTCAATGGAAAAAGCACTGGAAGAAAAACAATCATCATTGCTGTTTCCGTCTCCTTGTGCCACGTATAAAAGCAAGCACCCATGGTTGAAAAAGACAAAATGTGGATTTTTGCATTCCTGGAAGGCTGTGTTTTCTGTGAGCCAAACAATCCTTAGCAAATGCACATTTTGGAACAACAGAGGCATTCCATTGGTCTGGTCCTGAAACAAGAAAATTCAAGTTAAAATGATTTGCTTGCTACAAAATGAAGCTACATTGGCACTAACAGACTCATTAATAAAACATAAGCTTTTTTACATGGTCCACATTCTGCATAATTTCATTGCCCCATGAGAACACAGCAGCCTTTTCATCATATATATATGTTCATTCTAACAAAGGCCATATAGCATCTTTTCAAAACTGATTCACTGTTTCAAATTCAGGGCCCCATCCACTCTCACTCAAAGGGAAGAGTCTCATTTCCTTTAACTGAAACAGGATAAATTTCACAGACTATGCAGCTCTCACTGTGCAAAGATAACACTGAATTGGACAAATAAATATATTTGTTTCTCATGCATTTCAGCTGCTGTTGTTAAAATTTTATATAATTGCCCCTTGTCCCAATATTAGGCAACTTCCCACCGGGGCTGTGGGCTAGCACTCTGGTTGCCCTCATCAGTAGTCTGCATTATATCTTCTTTCAGTAACTCCGGTAGCAGCACATCAGCCTCCAGTTCTCTCCGTGACTTCCATAGCTCAGCTTACCTTCTGATGTTTACATTTTTCAGGATCTGTCTGTTCTTCACCATTGCTTGAGTACCTCTTAAGGTTTTCTTCATTTCCAGTAAACCTCGTGACGTGGCATTTAGCTGATATGTGATAGATCTTAAATCTGATGCAATGGTTCCTAGCTCACCCCCTAATTGTTTACTGTAACATTGCAGGCCATATATGAAGTTACGGAACAAAGACCCAAAACTACCTTCAGACCTGCGCAAACCCTGTTGATGGCCAGTCGTTTAATACAAATAATAGTCATTGTAAGAAACTTTTCATTAGAATTCAGAATTTGCCCTAGCTGAAGGAGCACCTCAATAGCTGTGACTTGCCTGTAGCCGCCCTGGTTGGGATGCCACACTGTGTGGTCTTCCAAGCTTGGTTTGCCTGCAGTGATAGAGTCCGGAGAAGTGAATGCAGACTGAACAGCCAATTTAGGATTCATCAAGTCAGCGTGCGTGCCATCTGAGAGAACACTGTTCCTGCCCTGGACTAGTGCTGCTCTCTGTCCATCTGTCTGTGCAGGTGAAGCCTCATCGTGGAGCAGTTCTACGGTTAACATGAAGCACCACCTAAAGGAGAGTGAACAAAGTAACCCACCTAAGGGATCTCAAATTTTACAGTAATGGTATATGCTGCAAAAAAATTGAATAAATGTGATTTTCTATGTGTATTTCCACAGGTGATATTGAGGTATCTGCATCTGATTCTGAAAAGGAAAGCAGCAGTTGAGAGGCAGGAGAACAGCTGTGCCAGTGATCGTCTTTTCTGGAAAGACGGCTGTCAGTACAGGTTCAGGCTCTGGTGAAAACTCTGTTTTTCAGGACAATTGGTTCTTGGCCTCCATGGGAACTTACAACGAAAGCTAAGAAATAATGTTCCTTTGGTAGAGTTTTAGATACGGGCTTAACCTCAGAGGAACACTCTCTTAATATCTTGAGATAAGAAACTAGAAGAAAGTGCTAAACCTTTTGTATACATTTTTGCACTTTTCTTTCTTCAAACTGATAGCTTATTGTTTATCAGAAAATGTAATGTGTTGCTTCCAAGTCAGTGGTGTATATTTCCTAGTGACTCATGTTATTTTTGAAGCCTAACAAAGAGAGTCAATTCCTGCAAATTTTGGAACAGCCTTCCTGAACATTTTGCATCTGCCTCATTCTGAATGCTTTTTCTGGGTAGGTTTTATAATTGCAGTACATCAGGATGCCCTGTGCTAGCTACCTAAAGATTTTAATTGCTTATTGCAGATAATTTCTTACCCTGTTTGTAGGTAAGAAGTGCTGCTTGGGAACATAAAGGAATATTGATTTAGGATGGAAACTCACATTGATTTCTGCATGCAGCTCTTTTCTCTACTTATTTACCTGCTCTATAACCCTCTCCGCTTACATATGACAGAGCTTTCTTCATCTTAATGCCATGATTGGATGATCCATTTTCTGAATTCATTTATCAGTGTTCATAATCAAAGTGCTTTATTTCATTAAATCATGCTGTATGAGGCAGACAGACTTTTCCAGCTTGCACTCAAAGAGCGCCGTTGGAGCTCTGCGCCCCGTCATTCCTCCAGGCTGCGAGAAAGAGAGACAAGCCATCCATCAACCTCTGTTTGCCTGCTCAAGGCATCCCCAACAACACGATGCTCCAGGACCTGCTGCCTCTGTCTGTGGTGAGTGATGAAACCACCTCCAGCCACTGCTCTGGGGCCAGCTCCTGCAATTCCAGCACTTAGATGATCTTTTGTGTAAGTTTTCCAAATAAAGGACTTTTTTCAATGCATCCTAGTGAGCTTTTTGTGTTAGTTTTGGGCCCCTCACTACAAGAAAGACATTGAGGTGCTGGAGCAAGTCCAGAGAAAGGCAATGAAGCTGGTGAGGGGTCTGGAGCACAAGTCTTAGGAGGAGCGGCTGAGGGGACTGGGGTTGTTCAGCCTGGAGAAAAGGAGGCTGAGGGGAGACCTTACTGCTCTCCACAACTGCCTGAAAGGAGGCTGTAGAGAGGTGAGGGAGTTGGTCTCTTCTCCCAAGTAACAGGCGATAGGAGAAGATGAAATGGCCTCAAGTTGTGCCAGGGTAGGTTTAGACTGGATATTAGGAAAAATTTCTTCACAGAGAGGTTTATCAAACATTGGAACAGGCTGCCTAGGGAAGTGGTGGAATCATCATCCCTGGAGATATTTAAAAGACATGGTGCTTGGGGACATGGTTTAGTGATGGTCTTATCAGTGTTAGGTTAATGGTTGGACTTAATGATCTTAAAGGTCCCTTCCAACCTAGACAGAACTCTCTATGAACACAGCATTTTATTGACACCAGCTACTTCATCATTGCAGCCTTCCACTTCCCTCTCTTCAGGAAGGGAGTCTCATGCCTTTAGTTTGAAGGTTAAGTGGGTTGATCAGAGCCACAGAAAGAGCAGCAACATGTTTTGTTTGGCCCCATGCTGCCTCTTAGGCTACTGAGTTCCTCTCAGATGTCCAGGACCCAAGCTAGCTGCCAAGAGAGGCAGCAGATGTAGCTGCAGGTCTCCAGAGGCAGACTGAAGTGGCCATCAGCGGTGCCAGGATGCTTTCCTCTCTTCCACATCCCTGCCAGTACCATTATGTTACCAAGCATCCTATTGAGAAGAACAGTTTTTCTGCCATTTCTACATGTCTGCAGTGGAAGACATTTATTATGTCTTCTCTAACAAAAAAAATGAGCAAGGTTTTCAGACCTGGAAATGATTTATCATTGTTTTCTTCCAGCTAAAGCTGGTCTTCTCAGTTAAAAGGACACAGAAAAGGGCCTACAATGAAAAGCGCCCAGCTCCACATCAGCAGGAGTAGCACCACCACAAATGCTTTTATTTAAAAAGCATCTTCAGGAGCACGACTGTTCAGAGACATTCAATCCCCAACCAGTGAGGCAGGGACAGATCTCTGTGTCTTATGTGCAAGTGACACAACGCGTCCGGGTCTTCGCCAGACTCTGAAGGACGCTCTGTGTGTCTGTAACGTGGTTTGGAGGCCACCATGGTTCCTGGCAGGTGGTGTGGTGTGATGGGCCATGAGAGGGCCATGGGATGGGGAGGAGCGGTGGGGACCTGGGGTGGGATGAGGGAGTGTGGGGAGGATCAGTGAGTACTTTAGCCATTTCTGCCGCTTTGTCAGTGCTTGCCCTTCCGTTTTGCAGGGCAGGGCAGGCTGGCTGCTTGCTCTGAACAGCAGCTTTCCTCAGTCTGAAACTCACCAGGCTCTCATCCTTGAAGTTCCAGCATTTTTTCTTAGCAACAATGAACAGGTTTTCCACTCCCAGCTGCGGTTGTCTGTCACGAAATATTAAACAAGGCTCTTCAAGAAACTGAAAAGCTTTGTTCCTGTTACAACCGTACCTTCAAAACTGTGACGCCTGAGATAAAAGGACAGTTTTAGCCTCACTACGTGAAAATCCCACATTCGACTGGTCTGAAAACACGGCCTGTGAAATGAGGTGTGGAGTCATTACAAATCCTGCCCCTAATTAGTAAGACGTGGAGAGAGGTCCATAGCTCTAAGTCGGAGCACTGACCAAAAATAGCTGTGGTCCAGCACCCACATCTTGCTGGTGAAGTCACGTGAAATATGGGAACAATATGCTGTCCTCGTTGTATTTTACTGTACCACCTCCAACAGTATGGCTTCTTTTTAAAGTAAAGAAACTGTGATGTTAAAGAAGACAAACATTCGGACAGACAGAAAAGAACAAAAAGTGGAAATGGTGGAGAACCGGAATTCAAAAACACCGCGTAAATGCCCTCCAACCTAGACACTGTTGCTCTGCAGTTATCTCTAAAAATGCCTTGTGCTGATTTGTCCTGTAGGAGGTGGTATGTCCCTGGAGAAATCCTTTCAGGTTTTTCTTTCCTTTTTGGGTTATCAGTGGAAATCCTTAAACCTGTTCCCAGAGAAGCATACCCTCAGGATTAATATTCCTCTGTTTCAAAACTGCTTCTGTTTCATTTGGCTTGAGGTGATTTGGCTTTGTGCACAATAAAGAAAGAATTTTAAATCCGGCTGTTCATCTCGTGGATCCCTTTTGTTATCGTGGCTGTTCCCTGTAGTGCTGGCTGGAAATTTTTAGGGGTTGAAATCATTTATATAATAAATAAAGTTACACACTTGCAGTAAATCCAGTGCTCTGCCAAAATCACTCGAGACCTTTGCCCCTGCGATATGCCATGCAGCCTCTTAAATTTTGCAAGAAGTCCACAATGAAAATTAAAAAGATACCGAATTACGCGTATAATCTTGCTGTGGCATTGGGAAGATTAATGGACCATGTCCACAGGGGAAGCGATAGCATAAACTGCTCTAAAGGCAGTTTTTTCATGTAATTAAAGTGATCAGGAAAACTTCAGTTCTCCTGAAAATCTGCTTAGTGAAGTGAATTACATAAAACCGTTGTAGGAATTTGTGTGGAAGTGGCTGGAGCATCGTACTCAAGTAGCGTCTGAATACATACTTGGCTAGGTTTCTTGGGCTAACTGCTAAAAAGAATTTTTTAGGCCAAGTTATAATGCACTTTTTGGGTTGTTTGTTCTACAAAGGAGCACTCGCGATGGCTGGGAGTGGCTCTGTGCCGCCTTCGCAGCTGGGTTTCGTGTCCTTCCCGAGCAGGACGGTGAGTGCCACCAACCATTGCAGCTCCCCGGCCGGGGGGTTTCTGTGCAGGTGGGGAAACTGAAATAGAAAAAATACTCCATGTTTTTCTTCTTGGATAATCAGGCCATGCTGTATGACCACAGTCACCCTGTCAGAAGGTATTGGTCATTTTATTTGCTTATGTATTATGGAAAAAATATATGACCTGTTGCTAAGGGACTTTGTTTTCCAGCTGCCGCAGGAGCCGGTCCAGACACATGGGCTGTGCCTGAACAAGCTGATAGAAAGACATAAAGGCAGGTACAGGAGTGAGCTGCTGACGCCAGACTGGGTCTTGCAAGCCATTCCAGGCAGGAGGAGTCCATCATCTCTACAAGCCCCACTGAAATCAGAAGGTTACAGGTCCAGGAAGCTGCAAATTATTTATGCAAACATCGTAGAATCATAGAATGGTTTGGGTTGGAAAGGACCTTAAAGATCATCTGTTTCCAAGCCCCCTGCCCTGGGCAGGGACACCTCCCACTAGACCAGGTTGCTCAAAGCCCCATCCAACCTGGCCTTGAACACCTCCAAGGATGGGGCATCCACAACTTCTCTGGGCAGCCTGGGCCAGGGTCTCACCACCCTCACAGTAAAGAATTTCTTCCTAATATCTAATATAAATTTCCCCCTTTTCAGTATAAAACCATTACCCGTTGTCCTATCTGTCCTATCGCTACACTCCCTGATCAAGAGTCCCTCTCCAGCTTTCCGGTAGGCCCTCTTTGGGTACTGGAAGGCTACTGTAAGGTCTCCCCGGAGCCTTCTCTTCTGCAGGCTGATGACATCAAACTACAGAATACTGCTACGCCGTCAGCTGCAGTGGTACCTGATCTCAGTGGCAACCCTTGCTTTACAGGAAAGATGTGTGGGACCTGAGCTTGGAGCTGGGATCTCACTAATTTTTCTTTTTGACTTCCAAATTCAGAGGTGAGTTAATGGTTGCAATTATTAATGAATGTTTTGTGGTCCATTAGGAGGCCTAATATCGTGAGTTGTTCTGAATTAATAAATTCTCATTACTTCCAGGACATACTACAAAGAGCAGCTGGAAATGTCAAAGAAAACACTGGTAATGTTTCTGAGATGGGTTATGGAGAATGAAAACCCTCACGTGCTGCTGCTGGAGATGTGCCGGCCAGCTGTGCCTGGTGCTGGAGAGCATCTACAGCACTGAAGAACAGATGCTGCTACCCCACCAAGACCAGTCTCTCTCCAAGGTGTCCTCAGGAAGGAGAAGGGTGCCAACCTGGTCACCTAATCCTGTGTGTGGCCCTCCCCCAGATCTCCCAGCAGGAGACCTGAGACCCAAGAAAGGTTTCTGCCACGTGGGACGAGGTGCCACCTCCACTAATGGGGAGAGAAATGGTAGGGGCTCTGTGTGGAGACCCAACTGAGTTTTTTAGTGTGACATGAGCCGGGACAAGCAGAGTGCCATTGCCAGGGTGCAGCGGGGGCTCCTCCCTAAGGGCCAGGGAGATGTCCCACAGCCCCTGAGGTTGACGAGCAGGGACTGAGGGACCGGGCTGGGCTGAAACAGGGCCCTGGACAATGGGCAGGGGTGGGGGATGCTGGTCACAGAATCACAGAATGGTAGGGTTTGGAAGGGACCTCTGGAGATCATCTAGTCCAACCCACTGCCAGAGCAGGGTCACCTAGAGCAGGTTGCACAGGAATGCGTCCAGGCGGGTTTGGAATGTCTCCAGAGATGGAGACTCCACCACCTCTCTGGGCAGCCTGTGCCAGTGCTCTGCCACCCTCAAAGTAAAGAAGTTCCTTCTCATGTTTAGGTGGAACTTCCCATGTCCAAGTCTGTGCCCATTACTTCTTGTCCTGTTGCCGGGCACCACTGAAAAGAGCCTGGCCCCATCCTCCTGACACCCACCCTTTAAATATTTATAAGCGTTGATAAGATGGTCAGGGACATCAAAGCCCGTTAGTGTCCGTGAGGACTCGGACAGTTCTCTGTTGATCTCATGTTGTTTTCTGAAGAGTTCACTTTCTTACCCTAACCTTATCCTGGAGGGAGAAACATCTTCAGTTCCCTGTCCTTAAATGCACAGAAAGATTGGGGCTAATGGATACTTGAGTCTGACAAGCCCTTTTTGGTCTCCTTAAGATTCTCATGAGGCAGGGGACCTTCAGTGCTTCAGTTAAGTATTATGGATTTAGAAGTTTTCTTCATGTCATATGTTTTATCAGACATCCTTGAATTTCCAATAAATTAAATAAAAATTCACAAGATTTCACTGAATTACTAGACTAGCCCTAGCTCTGTAGGAGCTGCTTTGTAGGAGCAATTATAGAAAAGTCTGAATTTCTACTAGGTGAAGCTCAAATAAATGATGGTTCTATTGATGTTCTACATCCAATGACCTGGAAATGTGGCTTCCCTCTCTTGTATTAAAATTCTACAAACAAAACAGCTTCATTAGGTCAATTAATTTGCATACATATGTTAACAAAAAGACTTCACTGTGGGGGAAGAAAAATTCAGCTGAAAAATCAATTCCAAATTCAAGACTTAATTTATGGACTGCTTCTCTGACATCAGTTTATCTAAACCATCTAGATTTATTTTTCTGTTCTTTGCTAGGGGCATCATTTGTTCTTCTTGACCAACTTGCCATACAGCATGTATTACCAGCAGAGCTTACGTAAACTCCTAGGCTTGAGACTTACAAAGAGTCTCAGATTGCAAATTAACTGGATAATTCCAAAAGATTCAATGTACTCAGGGCTACAACCTTTGCAAATCAGCAACACCCCACTCCATGGCATATGCTGGTGCTTTCAAAACCCTCTAAGCGAGGAAGCCCACCCTGGTGCCCTGTGGCTGTGCAGGGGACTGAGGCACATTCTTGCTAGGTATAGAGTGCACTGTGAAGAATAATAATAGCACCACCATTACCACTACAACCACAGTGATCTTTGAGACTTAAATTTCTTCTTGGTAACCTGGGAAAATGGCTCTTGTGGCACCACTTATCTGTGGAGCCAACAACTGCGCAACCCCCAGCTGCTCTCTGATGCCTACCTGGGAGGGTGCGATGGTGGCGAATGTCACGCAGTGTTCGTTGAAGAAAATTATGTTGTCTCCTTGGCTGGCATGGGGAGAATGAGAAAAATATTTAATCATTGGTAAACTCTTAGTGCCTGTCGCAGCTTGTTTGGTCTTCAGGAAAGCTGATGTTCTGGTCCTAGAGAAATGCAGAATGATAGTACTGAAGTTGTACTGTTTGTGATAGACTCCTGTCTGGTTGTGGTCATACGCAGGAGCATAGAAAAACAGATGCACTAGACAAGAAGAAATTCCACTAGAACTATTAATCTAGATAAGGTATATTCCTTATATAAGTATAGAGTGCTATGTTCTTCCGTGGTAGAATCTGGGAAAAATTTGTAAAATCATTCCATTTTTTTCTGTAGCAGTCTTGAGACTCCGGAGTGCCAATATCTCTTTCCACTTCTCTTGTAATCAGTTTGGTCACTGAGGGAGCCAAAATAGTACTTCAAGCAGACGTCAGGTCAAAAATTTCTAGGGCTCCTCCCCACAGTGCTGTGCTCAGTGTATAAATATATTTTTTATTTAATATCTCAACATAATACAGTCAAATCTTATTTTCCATCACATATTTAAAAACTTGATTCCTCAAAGGGTAGATACATAAAAGTTTTCTGTATGTTTCACAGAACAGCAACAGTCATAAAAAAGTTCTATTAGGTGCTAATTTTGTCTTCCAAATCTTGTATTCTGATAAATTATCTGTTTAATATCCATTGACATGTAGAGCTTAGCAGAAAGCTAGCTTGACTGGGACCAGTGTATAATCATGCCAAAACTGTTACAAATGATATTCTAAATTAACAGGTATGTTTTCACCTCCTTATTGTGGAGACAGATCATGATTTATGCATTTGCTATATCCAAATTGAGTAAAATATTGTGTGAATATGAAATATTAATAATTAAGAAACAATAGTAATAAAAATAAATATAAACATAAAATAATAAAATATGAAGAGGACCTTAAACTTTCAAAAATAATGTGGTTTGTTTTTTTTTCCTTTCAGGCAGTATGCGTCATACTAATGGGTATTTCTCAGCAACACTGGAGACTTCATTACTTGGGTGTCACTTGGGTGAAGGTCGTGGTTGTAGGTAGACAGTCATCTTTCTGTGGAGGACAGAGGTTTGAGAACTCCTCACAGGTGGTTTTTAATACAATAATCATCTCCATAGGCTTGCCTGGATCAGGACTGAAAATGTGTGACTGAATATACCTGTGGCACTCTCACTGTTGGACCTGTTGTCTCTGGAGCTGTCAGGAGACACTTTGCTCCAAAAGGTGCCAGATTTGAATGCCTTTTCCATAATCGCTGCCTGAAGCGACTCTTATTTGCAACATGATACTGGGAAGGTAACACCATCAAGAAAAACAGATAGTACCCATAATTTTCACCCACACATTCAGATGCTTACAGTCCTCTATGTGAAGCAAAGGAAGAGCAAGACCTGGCTGAATATCTCCTATGCTCTTCCTCAAGCTTTATCATTTTTTATCTCTTTTCATCTTTTTAGCAGTTATGGGAAGACTGGGATCCCTTGTCAGGGCTTTTTTTTTGTGGTGAGTCTTCAGTCTTGTAAAAACCAGCTCAGATGTTCTCCTTTCATCTCAGGATAACAGGACTTACCAAGTCTGATAGTATGAAGTCTCCCTCAGATACATGCAGTAGTTTTTTTACTACGAACTGTTCTTTAAAGTATCCTAGAATCAAACTGTAGCAATAAGCTTTTAATGATTTCTTTAAAACCAGGTAATTTCCCTGCAAAGCCTGTTTTCTTCATTCAGACTAGGAAATAAAGAAATAATGGTAAACCTGTCTATATTTAGTTTGGTCAGCAACCGTTTTTACATTGTCTATGCTAGGCCTCTGGATTGTTTTGCTACTGCAAAAAAATGCATACAATATTTGTGTTTCAGCAGATGCCATCAGAATGACCCAAAATGCAGATTTTTCTGCAGTGTAGATTGGAGGTGTGTGGTGAGGTAACTGCCTTCCCCTTCGAGAAAACTGCTCTACACAGAGGTGCTGAGACAAGGTTGAAAACTTATTGAAAATTTCTGTAAAACAACAACAACAAATCTGCCAGACTCTCCTTTCCCCCAAGGACTTTATTGTGAACATATTGCCTTTGTTTCTCCTTATCACCTTGACCCTTATCACCAAGGACTTTAATGTGGACATATTGCCTTTGTGCCTTCAGGTCTGCATTTCAGATTCAATACGCCAACAGGATTCATTGATGAGGAAATTACTTGAACATCGTTAGCTGTGGACTCAGCCTTGTGTCCGTGAACAATTTCCTGTTGTCTTCTATGGGAGCAGGACGACATACAGGAAAGGAGGCATATGGTGCAAAGATCCCACATCCATGTAAACAATCAGAAAAGCCTTAACAGTAAATGGAGCTTGAAAAAAAAAAAAGCAGAGACACTTGCCCTAAGTCGATATACAAGAGTAGATTTCCTAGGGCGTTCTTTGAGGTTTCCATAAAATGTCCATTCCTCCAAGTAGAAGGTGCATCTGGCAAAATATTACATTCTCTGCCCACCATTGCATTTTCTCTGTAACATTGCTCTATATTTTTTTTATAAGCTAATGAAACTGCTGCTGATACTAGCATTGGAAATTCAGACACACCATCATTTTCTCTGAAGACTGGCATTTATTTATTATTTTGCGGGCATTTTCACTTTATTTTTTCTTAATTCTGAATTTAGAAACTTTAGAAGAGAAAAACAAGGACTCTTTGCCACAGAAATTAAAAGATTTCTCTCTTCTGACTAATCAAATCGGAGATGGGGGTGGAAACTGACCGTGGCTCTAATCTTGTGTGAGAAGTGAGATCAATTATCGATATTAATTTATTTGTATTTCTGTGGAGTCCTCCAGAAATGCCAAGCAGCATCTGGTTCCCATTGCTCTGTATGTTGCAGGAACAACAAGTAAAAGATAGTAGGTGTTGGTTAGAAGGTCGGTTACTTTCTATAGCCTGTGAGTCTTTTGTCTCTGTCCTGGCGTGTTTTTATTGACGTCTATATTGACTCATTTGTTCCCTTCTGTGCCCAAATGACTATCTTCAGGCAAAATTTACCCATTGTCTTCCTCTGCCCCATGCTCCGCAGAAGGAAACCTACCCTGAGCGCTAGAATTGCCTCCCACCACTTTCCTCTGGGGCAGGATTGGACACAGCTGGTGTGGCGTGTGGGACAGACCAGGGAGGAGATCTGGACACGGCAATCGGGAGCTGCAGTGCTTCAAGATGTCTTATGGTTAACCCCCAGAAGCTGATCTGAGAGCTGCCCTCTGCTGGTAGAGCCACTAAGTAGGGGATGAACACCCCCCCTAGCCCAAGGGAATTGAAATACATCCCTTTCTGAACACACACGAGCTTCGCCTGTCTGTTGTAGACAAAACATGAGAACACCCCCCATCAAACTCTGGTTATACGCTGAAACAAGACCTGTGGAAGAAAAGCAGGCAGCTTTTAAGTATTTCAACAGGAGGCAGAGTTATTTCTAGTCAGCTTTTCTGTCCAGCACAATGGAAAAAAAAAATGAAGAAATCTGAGTGTTAAGATGTTTTGAGCTATGCAGTTGCTGTAGTGTTCTGACACCCTCATTATGTCTTCTAACAACTAACGGGATTTTATAAATAAAAGTTCATTTTCACGTATCAGCCTTGTCTATTTGTCTCTGATTCATGTCCATGCTTAGCAAATGCCACAGTTGCTGTTAAGCTGCCCAAAAGCACTCTAGGTAGGAATGTCAGTTTTATTCTGAAAAAACTACATAAGAACCTGGGTTTGTGCATCTTTCCTTTTATCAGGTGGGCGGCTGGACTCCGTGCACTGAGGCAAGAACACACAAAAAGGTGGCGAGTTCCTGCTCTGTACCAAAGAGGTGAGGCTCTACCTGGCATCCTACTACCATTTTCTATGTCCCTGGAGTCACCAGCCGGGAGACAGGGGGGAAATGAACTCGGGAGAGAAGATAAAATGCTTGTGACTCTGAAGACCCCTTCATTCCCTGCCCAGGCAAAACCCGCTGCTACCTTGCTCCTGCCTTGCCTCATCAGTCCTAGATCTTTCCCCTGCCCCAGCAACTGTTTGACTGCTCTTGTTGGATCTGCCTTTAGGAAAAACCCAAACAAAGCATATACTGCCTTATAAAAAGGCTTTACTTGACCGTGCATAACGCTTTGGTCTGTTGAATCAGAGTCTCAAGCTGGGGTGTGTAATCAGTTTTAGACAATGTATGTGCTGCTTTGCCTTATTTATTCTGACCACTTCTGGCCAAGTGCTCATTTAGAATATGGGAATCTAACTTAAATATTGGAAAAGCCAATGGGTATCTCTCCATGGGCTTAGGGGGTTTTGGATTTGGCACGAGTGGGTCAGACCAGTGGTCTATTTCGCCACTCCATCAGTGGTGGATAACAAGGGAGGCTGCGGTTAGATGAAGCCTGGGGTTGCCACAGCAGCCTGTGCTGTGTGGGACATCCCAGGGGAGTCCTGCCTGACCTCCCATGGAGGCACAGCCTCTGCCCTCCGGACACAGGAAGCGTCTTGCTCCGTGTTTGCTGGGGAGCTTCATTTTCCTCTCGGCCCATCTCACTCCCTCTCTTTACTTGTTCAACTTGGTTTCTCGCAATATGATCTTCCCCTCCTGGCTGTCAGTCAAGAAGATTGGCATCTGTCTTGTGCAGAATGGCTCCCTTAATTAATCCCAGGAGCATCCCGCTTGTGCTCTTTTTCCCCTCTTCTGTCTCCTGCCATACAGACGTCTGGTGAGAGCCTTCCCCCTATTGATTTTTGCTTGTGCCCTTGTCATACGATTCCTACCTGACCTTTTCCATAGCTGCTCACCAGTGACACGCGAGTAACCCAAAGCCCACCCCTCAGTGGACCACGTTACAGAACAACGAGGGATTTTCTCCTGTCTGCCTCCTGCTCTCTTCCCCCTCCTTCTTTTCCTCCCAAAGTTTTTTGAACTCTGAGAGGCTTTACGCTTAACAAGCCTGAGTGCTGATGCTGTCTGCCCTCCTGTAGATTCATTCCTTGGGGTCTGCATTTCCCCTCTTCGTTCCTTGTGGTTGTCAGATGTGATTTCCCCCGGTCCCTTACAGAGATGATGCAAAGCAGAGGAGCAATCACAAGCCTCAGGCGGTCTTCCTCTTTCAGAAGAAGGTCAGGTCAAGGCTGGCTGTGATGAGCATTGCCAGTCTGATGAAGGCAGTCCGTTTAATAAGGGGATGCAGATGCTTGGGGAGAAGGCAGCTCTTCTACAATCCCAACTTGATACAATTAAAGGTGTGGAAAATCTTTTTCCTCCTCATATCCTGAAAACCTTGTGGCAGATGACTGCGTCTCACTGGAGAAGAGATTCACATGAGGAGAACTTTAAACAGACCGAACTATTTAGTATGGAAAGGCGAACAGGAGGAGGAAATACGATAGTGCGACATATTTTATTGAAGAATATAAAGACAGCCAAACAAGAGATATTTTCTCAAATAAACCCCTTGATCTAAGGACATGGACTCCCTTTGCAGCATATAAGTGCAACATCTTTCAGACAAGTCAGCTGAATTTATTTGTGTTGTGCATATGTGTGGTTCACAGTGACACACGGAAATCCAGGAGTGTAAAGGAATACGACTGCTCCGCCAGGCCTTGCGTGCAGAAAGTGAGGTTCACGTAGTTGGCTCTGGTTTTGCACGTCCTCATGGGTGGATCCATGCTGAGCACATGTGCAGCACAGGGCTGCAGCCCACTCCTGCCTTTCCCCAGATGCGAGCTGGCTCTGTCTGGCACATGGGGTGATGGAGCAGGAGTGGGGCTCTGCTACTCTGAGAATGGAAATGCACGATCTAGAAGAGCCCTGTTGCTCCCCTGTCTACACCTGCATCTCATCCTCAGTCACGCAGTGTCTTCCTCTTGATGCTGGGGGAGTATGTGCTTGAGAAGCTTGAGTATATCATCCACCCATAGTAGGTTGAAGGAGAAAGGACGGCAGTCCTCCCTGTTGGTGCTCCATAGCATCATATGTGTGTGTGCATGCTTGTGTGTGTATAGATCTGTTATAATTCTTTTAGACACAGCACAGTGTTTTATGTTGGGAGGTGTGGGACCTCCCTTGAATTGTAGGCTGCCGTTGAGTTTAAAAGCAGCAATGTCAAACAGAGAAATGTAATGGCTGAAAGAAGCTGCTTGGCTTTCTAAGGCTGCGTATAATTGCGAGGCAGATAGTTGTGAGTTGTGAGTTTGTAAAAGGTAGATGCTATTCTTTGAAGAAACATGATTAAAAAGGTCTGGAGACAGATACAGTTTGCTTAAAGGTAAGAGCTGGAGAGCTTTCCCAGGTCAGTATCTGATGCAGATCTTTACATCATTCTTAATGTTAGCAGCGTGGCTACAGTGGCAGGAGGTTAATTCTCCTTACGTGTTTTGGTAGCCCTCTCCACTGTAATGAGCCGATGTGTGTGCCTTGCAGTGAAAGCTGTGCACATCACTTTGTCACTCATGCATGTGAGCTCATCAGAAGTCTTTGTGTGGGGAAATGTTGTGGAAGAGGGGCAGGGCCGATGACACAGAATTTGATTTCCTTCCATCTGCCACTGCAGCTCCCATTCTACTTACCAGGTCTTTTTTTCTACAACTGCAGACATCTGATTTAGGTCCTGTGTTAGAATCCAAGAGGTTTTCCAGTGCCTGAAAAACAAGGATGTCTGTGGTGGAAGCGCTCTCTGGCAGATGGCAGATACCCAAATTATCATCCATACAGGCAGATGTCTGGGAAATGACTGGCCACAAAGATTTTGAAGCTTTGGGTCGAAACTATCTAAAATATCACCTTAACGACTGGTCTGACAAAACCAAGCACAGTTACAAAGCTCCCATTTGCTTTCTTTGCATTTTAACAGATTCCTTCAGACAGTTCTGGTCACATTGGCTTCTACTGGCAGCCTGGAGACCCAGAAGCGCTCAAATCAAAGTCAATGTGTCAATGGCAGCGTGTCCCCTGCAGCTGTGTGGGCTGTGTTTGGCATGGGCTTATGTCTCCCCTGGCGCAAGACAGATGCCAGAGCATGGTTCCCCTTCCCTGAATTGTCTCTGGCTTTGGGACCAGATGGTGAAATGTTGACCTTGCCAGGAAAGTCAGTGCCACTCCTTCCATGTCCAAGTCCCTGGATATATTTTGTGCTGCTCAACAGGACTCACCAAGGCATGGACAAGCACCATCTCTTCTTGGAGGACTACAGCTGCCTGGGGAGGCTTTCAGAGGGCCTGGGAGGGAGCCAGGAAGCAAAGACTAGAGTCAGGAAAGTTTGGCACAGCTCCTGGCTGAGGTCTAAGGGTTCAGTGCAAGGAGGGTTTGCTGGCACTGCCTGGGGAAGCACCAAGTCCTGTTCCTGCATCAGGGTGCTCTCCCCACTCTTGCTCCTCTTTCAGAGCCCAGCTGGGATGTGGGATTCGGGTTAGCAGCAGAGACTGACCAGGCCAGGCTGCAAAGGTGGGCGGCAACCAGAGAGAAATAGCAGAGAAAGAGTTTTCTGGTGAGAAGGCAAAGGGAGCGCAGACCTGGTAACTGTATAGGGCTGATTCCTGCTTTCCAGCCAGGTCTGCGAGGCTTGGCAGGAAAAAGAAATGCCTTGAGAAGTTGCCCAGTTATGCTTGCGAACCTGCAGTTCCGCACCTTTTTTCCTTCTGTTAACTGCTGCGCATCCACTCGGAAACACGTGCTACCTGACCATTCAGCCCATCCGAAGGGCTACATCCCCTGACATCTGCAGCTTCGGTGAGGGCCGAGAAACCTTAGGATCTGCAGAATCGCATTCCTACAGGGGGAAACATGAGAAACTCGTTATTTGTTAACAGAGTTTCATTCACAGACTGCTCTGAAAACAATCCCTTATGGGACTCAATTACCAGCAGTTTTATGACATATCAAAGGAAGCATCTGTAAACCCAGAAAATGACTTACAGCTTATGACACCCGTCTTTAAGTTCCAGAGCTGCTAAACAGTTCAGAAGTCCTCAGTTCTGAAATATGGAGCCGGGCTGGATTGTATTGTGTCAAGTACACAATGCTGCGTGGTGGAAGGCATGGACAGTTGGCTGTCCTACATGGTTATGGGAAGCAGATGAGGCTACAGGACAGAGCCTGAGAAGCATAAATCTAAACAATATTTCCAAAGAGTGATCAGAAAGATCCAGACGGAAGTTGCATTTTCCACCTTAAAACAGTTTGAAGATGGCTCCCCTCCTTCGTGTCTGTTTCTAACACTATCCACTGAGCCTGTTTTGCAGTATGTAACATTTTCTGAATATACCAGTAAACTGTGGGTCTGATTTCACTCCTACTGAAGTCATTGTGAGACATGCAGTATGTTTAGCAGGAGATGGATCACCCCTGGCCTCATCAGTATAATTTTCTTTTACAGCTGTGGGTGGGCCTTGCTTTTGCTGTCACAGGGAGGTAAAAATGAAGATGTACTGCATCAGGGTGCTTTGCCATACCTTGCATAAATTTCCCTCTCCTATGTCTTTACTATATTCCCCTCTGACTTTTGCCGGGGCTCCATGGGAGACTGAGGAGAAAAGAGTTGCTTAATGTTCCCTGACTAGCTGCTTACCCCTGCCGCCCCACCGCTCTTTCTTCCTGAATTTAGCAGATGTCTCCTGCAGGGAATTTACACAGCTGTTTGCAACCTTTGTGAGCGTTAATCATAGCATCCCTTGTGACAAATTTTTTTTTTTTTTAATTTGAGGATGATTACTGTTGTCCTGTTAGAATGAATTTCCCAAGCCACTTGCCTCTTCTTAGAGGCTGTGCTCCATCTCACATGCTGGAGGACTGGAGCACCTCTCCCGTGAGGACAGGCTGAGAGAGCTGGGATTGTTCAGCCTGGAGAAGAGAAGGCTCCGGGGAGACCTTACAGTAGCCTTCCAGTACCTAAAGGGGGCTACAGGAAAGCTGGAGAGGGACTTTTTACAAGGGCATGGAGTGATAGAACAAGGGGTGATGGCTTCAAACTGGAAGAGGGGAGATTTAGATTAGATATCAGGAAGAAATTTTTCACTCTGACTGTGGTGAGCCCCTGGCCCAGGTTGCCCAAAGAAGCTCTGGCTGCCCCAACCCTGGAAGTGTTCAAGACCAGGCTGGATGGGGCTTTGAGCAACCTGGTCTAGTGGAAGGTGACCCTGCCCAAGGTGGGGGGTTGGCACTTAATGATCTTTAAGGTCCCTTCCAACCCAAACCATTCTATGATTCCATGATTCTATACTTTGTGGATTGGCAAGCACTCTAAAGATGAAGGCACATCTAAAACCATGCATCTCCAGTCGTCTGTCACCAGTGGTTGAGGTCTCCTAATGATGGAAACTCTTGTCTAGGGAGTTACAAAAGCACTGATTTAGCTGAAAGAATATCTGTGTCACATGGGCAGTGAGGAGTCCTGGTGCTGTTGCTGTTGGTGCACTCTGATGTTTGTGCAGTCTTCGTATCCACAGTGGAATGTAGTTGTGAGCCAAGGAAGCAACTGATCAACCAGGAGAGCTGGGCAGTGCTGCATCAAATCCAAAGTTTTCATAAAAGATCAGTGTTCATCAGATATTGTGACTCCAGCATCTCAGCAAGGCATCATATGAAACACCGTGGAGCATAGCAACTTCACACACAGTTATGGAAAATTAAGTGCACAGAAGCTGTTTTGAGAAGGTGTGTGTTAGCTTTGTCCACAAAGTCAGGAAACTGTGAACTTTGGCAAAGTACTGGCATTTGCCAAAAAAATTTTTACTTTTTATTTGGTCCGAAGAGAAACTGGCATAAAATCTAATAAAAGCTAAATTAGTAAAGCATTTTTATTCTGAACTCTTTAAACAGCTGAGAAGTTGCATGCCATTTCTAGATCAAAGCAACTAAACTTTAAAAAGCGTATATACTTTTGACAAACTAGAGTTCCTATCAGAAGCAGCCTACTTTTAATTAAAACATTGCAGCTGCAGTACTAGAAGAACAGAAACACTGAAAAGCAATAAAATCTTTCCACTGACTTTGATGGGCTTAGCATTAAGATGAGAAAAAAACAGAGTGCATCTCCAGGATTTTAACATGGGTTTCCTGACAAAATCCTCCTCTGCCTGGATGGTACCAGGGGTGCAAAAGATTAGCGAATTCGCTTGTTCATCTTCTTCATCAAAATGCCTCAGGTAATGAAGTCAGACCCTGGAAATGAATTGCTGTGAGGTGTATCTCCTCTGTTAGTCTTTGCTGCTGAATAAGGTTTTGGGCAGTACATAGATGAAGTGCAGAGTGGTCTTATAGTGAGGTCTGAGATTAATTATCTGTCTGTGAAATCTGTCTGCTGCATTCCTCTGAGTATTTTACTGAGAACTGTAGCCTTTGATTTTTGGTGTCGTCCGACTTACTCCAAAACCAGATGTAAATCTTGCACCAAAGAAGACCTCTTCTTTAAAGTGTTCCAGAATGGAGTTGGTGTTGAGTAGGGGATGGATGTATTCATGTTCACTGTTTTAAAAATTAGAGAAATTAGGTCTACAGAAATACAGTCTTGGTCTTTGTTGGAGAAGCACTACCAAGGAGCAAAGGAAGACTTCCAAATTATGGAAGTCTTAAGCAGAATAAATACACAAGACAAGGGACCAGACAGGATGCACCCAAGGGTGTTGAGGTCATCAGTAGGCATCACTGAAAGGATGTGTCATGAGAGGCTTCTGATGCCTGGAGAAAGGAAAATATCACATCCATCTTCAGTCCCTTCTAAGACTGTGCAGCAAATCCTCTTGGAAGCCACATCCGGGCACAAGAAGGAAAATAGGTGCTTGGGAAAAGCCAGCAGGTGTTCCTCAAGGAAAAAAATCCTGCCTGATCAACCTACTTGTCTTGTATTACTGGTCCAGCATATGAGGGGAGAGCAGTGGCTGTCATGTGCCTTCATCTTCTGTAGTATCCTTGTGAAAAATTGTGGAGATATGGGTTGGGTGGGTGGAGTACAAAGTTACTGAAACCTGGTTGAGTGACTGGGCTCAAAGTGTGACAGTCAGCGATGTGAAGGTTAGCTGGCAGCACGCGATGCCCTGCACCTGCCAGGGGGCAGTCCCATGCAACACTACAGGACTCAGTGTTCACAGAGTAGGAGAGTAGGAGGCCTCTTTGCAAAAAATGGATCTGGAAGTCATGGTGGACAGCAAGCTAAACATGATTCAGCAGTACACACATCTGGCCATGAAGGTCAACCATTTGCTGGGCTGCATTATCAAGTGTGGGGTCAGTGAGTCAAGGAAAACAATTATTCCTCTCTCCTTGGAATTCATGTGGCTGCACCTATGTCCAGTTTTGGTGACCCCACTATGTGAAAGACAGTGATAATGTCAAACAAGTCCAGCACAGGGCCACACAGGTGATCAAGGTGTACAACAGGAGGCCAACGGAACTAGTTTTGTTCAGCCTGAGAAAGTGAAGGCTAAAGGTGGCGGGCACACCTACTTGCTGTCTTCAGCGACCTACTTGATTGTTGTAGGGACTCTTGAGGTGCATGGTGAAAGGATGAGTGATGGTGGACACAAGTTGCAGCAAGGGAAATTCCATCAGGCTATAAAATAAGATTTTTCATAGTGGGGGTCCTGAAACATTGGAACAGGTTACCCAGAAAGTCTGTGGACTCTTCATCTCTGGAGATATTTGAAACTCAGCTGGACAAGACATTGAGGAACTGGACCCCACTTTGAAGCAGTCCCTGTTTTCAGCAAGAAGTCAGACTAGATGACCTGCAGAGGTCTCCTTTAACCTAAGATATTCTATGATTCGGTGATGCTACAAAATGATTTATTTTTTTTTTTAAATCTTCTGGAACTTCTTCAGCTCTTTCCTACACATCACTCAACACTGTCCTGCTCCTTTTACAGATTATTTCTTCTAGTCAGACTTGTTTGCGCAATGTAAAATCTCATCATGTGATTGCCATACAGCCTTTTCCATCAGCTGTGTCACCCATCAACCTTATTTTAAGGGAAGCTCTCAGTTCGGGGAAAGCTCTGACACTCCTTAATTCACCTCTGCTGAAATCAGGTCTGAAGTCCATAGCTGAATGCTGCAAAGCAGGGATGTGACTGTCTCCTTTTAAGATTATGGCTCCAGTATAATTGAGGAAAGAAGAAAACTTTCATTCATTTCATTCCCAATTACAATAGCCCATCCTCCCCACACCTCAAACAACATCATCTAGGGTAAGTTGCTGCTTGCTGCAGTGTTCTTATCAAACAGGAGACCAATTGGAACAGAGGTACAGTAAGTTCAGGCTGGGGACATTTTTCTGTTTACCACTTGCCAGAACTGTATAGGGCAAAAACTTCAGGTGATGGGAAAGACGCGCTCCCTATGGGTTGATGTGGTTTTGTGTCCAGTTGTAACCTCCAGACAGACAGGATATCAGGAGAAGATTTTTTGTCAGGTGGACAATGTGGTGTCCAGTCTTTTTCCTGGGCACTGGCATGCCCATGTGGTGGGGTGCTGTGTGTCTGGAGGTGAACATGGGCCCTGGGTGGGGGGTTGTTCCATCAGCACAGGGCTGTGCTTTGGCCATGGTGTGTGTCCTCCTGCAGGGCTCCTGCTCAGCGGTGGCACCGGCAGCCTTGCAGCCACTCCGCTGCACAGGACAGGCACCCGGGGGTGGCATCCCCTTTGCTTCTTTTGCTATTCTCTTTCTGCCTCCCTCTTAGTACCAAATCAATGAGCAGTTTCTTAAGGCCTGGCTAATTAATAGCTCACTGCTCCTAGAAAGGGGCAGCCTGATGCGTTGTACCACCTCTAACTCCTCCTTCCCTCCTAGCATGGTTTCAGTTGGCTTTGGTGCTTGCTGATCTCAGGGAAAACTCAGAGATCAGAAAATGTACCTAGCAGATTTTCTGGTTACTTCATGTACTTTCCCTGAATCTAAGACTAACTGTCTTCAATGACCTACTTGATGGTTGTAGGGACTCTGAATGGTTGTAGGGAACCCTGACAGGCTGAGAGAGTTGGGGTTGTTCAGCCTGGAGAAGAGAAGGCTCTGAGGAGACCTCATAGCGGCCTTCCAGTACCTGAAGGGGGCCTACAGGAAGGATGGGGAGGGACTCTTTATTGGGGTGTGTAACGATAGGACACAGGACAATGGCCTCAAACTGAAAGAGGGGAGATTTAGATTGGATATCAGGAAGAAATTCTTTACTGTGAGGGTGGTAAGACACTGGCATATGTTGCCCAGGGAAGTTGTGGATGCCCCATCCCTGGAGGTGTTCAAGGCCAGGTTGGACGGGGCTTTGAGCAACCTGGTCTAGTGGGAGGTGTCCCTGCCCAGGGCAGGGGGGTTGGAACTAGATGGTCTTTAAGGTCCTTCCAACCCAAACCATTCTGTGATTCTGTGTAAGTTAACCAATGTTAGGTCTCCAGTATGCACGTGTTTGCATGGGCTTGGTAAAACTGAAGTAGCTACATTTCAGCAGTCCTCTGAATTAAAGCTGTTTTACTTCATTTAGTTTTCAATTATTTGAATTTTTACCTAGCTAGCTTAACCTTGATCTAAATAAATCTGGTTTAAATAAGAACATGCAGGGGCTGTGGAGCAACAGCCTTTATTTAAATGTGGCAGCAGGGAGGTGAGTAGACTTAGCTGCAGGTGTAGTGATGTGAGTTCAAACCTTGTGCTCAAGACCATTTCCAGTCAATCTAATTTACCCCCTGCAACAAGCTGTGGCGGCTTTTATGTTTTTCCTATGGGAGCATAATGGCCTGCATGCAGGTAGATCTTTGCCCTTTGAGACAGCTTCTGTGTGTGGACCAGGTCAAACAGAAGGGTGGCACAGCCACTTTTTTTACCCAATTCCAAGGTGTAAGAAGCTGAATGTTCTTCAAATACAGAAAAATCCCAACAGCTGCACAATCAGGTCATCTTCAACTACAAATATTCAGATAATGCACGTTACTGATTTTTTTTTTTCCCCAAGACTGCATACAAAGGCATTTATCAGTTAGAATTAATGAGGGGTGCAAGCTTATTTCCATAGGATATTGATAGATGGGAAGCAGATGCTCTTTTCTGCATGACACGACTTCCCTTGTATCCCATGCAGTGCAGTCTGATCAAGCTTTAGTGCAAGGAAGCATAGCACCTGGATGCAGGGGATTTTTAATTAGAAACTATAGGACATGCAACTTCAGTAAAGTAGGGAGCTTGTTTAAAATATGTTCCAGCTGTTGTGTGATTAAACCCCTATGATTGTAAGACTGTCCTTTGTTTCCACTTTTAATAATGCAATTATTACTAGAGTGCCAACAGGACAGGTGATGTGCTTAATGCAGGAACCAGGACTGTCGGTTCCGAATTATACTCCCATGTTTCTGCAAAAAAGCAGTAGGAGCCCCTCCCAGGATATTCACGTTGCTTTCTCCTTTTCGAAACAGGCTTCCTTTGCAGAATGCAAATTATTAACATGGTCCATGTTGAAAAGCCAGGTCAGTAGCCCCTATACTATGGTCAGTAGCCCCTATACTATGGCCAGTTGTTTAGTGTTGGGCTTTGAATCATAGAATCATAGAATCATTCAGGTTGGAAAAGACCCTTGGGATCATCGAGTCCAACCATCAACCCCACTCTACAAAGTTCTCCCCTACACCATATCCCCCAATACCACATCTAAACGACTCTTAAATGCATTCAGGGATGGTGACTCCACCACCTCCCTGGGCAGCCTATTCCAGTGTCTGACCACTCTGTCTGTGAAGAATTTTTTCCTAATGTCCAGTCTAAACCTACCCTG